>JAPVCB010000028.1:825551-892730 GCA_029606185.1 Paecilomyces formosus
GCGGTGCATCCGACGACGTCTTATCGGCCAGTGATAGGCACAAGTCGTGTCCAGCTCGAGAGGCCTAAAGGCATGGCACAAACACAGTAATATACAACAGCCAATTATAGTAAATTATAAACACATATAGCCTTACATATCTTTGTTAGAGTTCTTATACACTTGGTGGCCTCAAGCGGAAGGGACGGGTCGGACGAGATAAGATTCGCGATAAAGAATCGACCAGACTTTCCCCGCACGGCCCTCATATCGGTAGCTGGTATCCAGTATAGGTACAAGCATTCATCTAGTAATTAAAAAGACCATCCATATTATAACGAATTTCGATGGTCACGATACCATAATGTGGTCAATTTGGGCATTAACTCTTGTCTTCATCATAGTTGTTCTAATCAAACGGCTTCGATCCCCGCTCACAGCACTTCCCGGTCCGCTTATCACCAGCATCACGTCGATATGGATCAAGTATCAAGAATTCTCCGCGAATCGCCGGCTTTACATCCACGAACTACATAATAGATACGGTCCAGTTGTCCGTTTAAGTCCCAATGAAGTATCTTTCACCAGTCTTGAGGCGATTAAAGAGATATATGCCTCGGGAGGGAGTGGTTACGACAGGACAGAACTGTACAGCCTGTTCGCGCAGTTCGGCCAAAAGTGGGTTGTGATGCCCCTTGCTTTCAGCAGGAATCAATCTCTAATATACAGTGATCAGGACCATGTTTTCGACTTTGAGTAAGAAAAACGTTTGTAATCCCCTTTTATGCGTTACTCAAGGCGAAATATGCTTGCTGACAAGCAGAACAGCATAGCCAGCGAAAGAGATGTTTTGCAGACAGATATTCCATGACAAATATCATGCGCAAAGAATCAATAGCGAGTATTCAGGAGAACGCCGCTGCATTCGTCAGGAAATGCATGGACACGAGTGGAACTAGTGTCGATGTATACGTACGTAACTGATCTCAGTCACATACCGTGCATCCACTGATAGACTTATGTATAGGAACTTCTACACTGCTATGCGCTGGACTGCGTGACACATTTCATGTTCAGCCCTGGAGGAACTCACTCATTGACCAGAAGTAAAGACTTTGAGCTCATGGAGGAACTTACTTATCACAGCAGTCTTCAGAGTTTGTCGCAATCTTTCTCTATCTCTCTTTGAAGAGAAAACTAACATTCCGGTAGAGAATTTACTTGCACACTATTTTCCAGGACTAGAGCCGTACTTCCCTACATTCCTCCTGCCGAGACTGTCACCCAAATCAAACCAATATGTCCTCGACAAAGTCGAAGAAGGTCTCAGTGCCGACGAGTACACATTAGTCAGGCGGCTTCTGAGTAAGGATAATGATCTCCACAATATTCAAGTTGCAGCAGAATGTAAAGATCATATGGCTGCAGGTATTGACACTACAGGCGACGGATTGTGTTTCCTCATGTGGGAACTCTCCCAGCCGCATAACCGCCACGTTCAAGAACGATTGCATCACGAAGCCAAACAGGTATCTGCAGATACTTCTTTGGAAGACCTGCCATATCTAGATGCAGTCATTAAAGAAGCTCTACGGCTAGCCCCGCCAATCCCGATGTCTTTTCCACGATATGTACCCAAGGACGGGCGCATAATAGATGGTTATCACATCCCTGAAGGGACTATCGTCAGCTGCCAGCCGTATTCTGTCCACAGACTCAACGAACAGGCATTTCCATGTCCAGATACGTTCTGTCCCGAACGGTGGCTAAAGCCCGATGGTGCCAATGACAGGAATAGGCTGTTCTTTGCATTCTCCACTGGAGCTCGAGGATGCACGGGGAAGAAGTAAGCTATATCTCCTAGCTGTGAGCCTCATTTAATTATGCTGACATGTAACAGCCTCGCTCTAATGGAGATGAAGATCCTGCTCCGAGATGTATATTCTCGATTCAAGACGGAAGTCGCGCCCGACATGCAGGGCAGTATGGATATAGACGACCAGATCATATCTGCGAGACCAAAAGACCAAACCTGCAGACTGATATTGACTCCGTATGAATAAAGAACGTCCAGGGTTTCTAGTTTTATTAATCAATCTGTCATCGAAATATAATTTCCCACAAGCTACTCCATACGTCAATTCAATATATATATCTATACCTGTAGTAATACTACAAAGTCTACTTGAAATCTACTTGAAAGGGGATTTCATAAATGAGAAAGCATCTACGACCACAATATCAATATCAAAGACGATAACATCCCAAATGAGCTCCAATGGCTCTAATTAATTACTCCACTACAAAGTGCGGGGTGCGGATAGTCCGATAAGGTTTACATAATATTAACATCCTCCCAACGGCACGACAGATAAATCATCCATTCCAAAACAAGTTGCAAGTTCGCAATATTCGTCTGAGATCTCACATCGATTGAAAGGATACAGTTTTACTGCGGGATGGTCATAACTCCGTGACATAGAGGTATGCGTATGTATTCCACCCACCAGTTATTAGTATACTGAGTAACCCGCAGGAAGATCTGGAGATTATTATACACTCCTAAATACTCTCCAAATATAAAATAGTGCATAGAATAGGCGACAGGGCTGGGCACTGTGCAAAACAGACTGCCATATCTGCATTGGTGCTCAAATATTCCACGCAAAAACATTGGAAGACATGAACCCGATAGAGTTCCCTACAGCGAGTCTCTCGACGCGAGTTTCTCTGCGCTGGATACCTGAGCCTGCGTTCGAGAACACCGATACAATAGTACTCTCGGTGGGAGGGTGGTATGCCGATCTGCGCATGGATAAGCACACAGGTGCAATCGATTGGGCCATTGCGGGCGAGAGGATCGTGGAGAGTACAGAACCAGGTGCGTTTGTTCTGATTCGGTTCCCTCTCTCCCTCTCTCCTTTCCTTCTATTTGGGAAAATGGGACAGAGAATTCGATGCGAAATAATCTCACTACAACCACAAGTCCTCCTGCCTGACCTCTTTATAGCCAAAGTCCTCTTCACGCATGAACTTGACTCGCATGGCGAATTTTCGTCCTCTGACCTGGGTACGTTCTCTAAGCTGCCTAATGGTGATGATCTGGAGACCGGTAGCATGCCCCGTCCGGATGTACCAGGCGCGCCCATCACAGCGTACGAGGAAGTATGGCACGAATTGGAACCCTGCGAAGCACCCGAGCCTGATATAGACAAACCACAAGCTTGGATCCTAGAGTCCGTCGATGAACAGGAGGACAGCAATGAAGGTGGGGTTGAAGAGAAGCGTCTCGTCAAGACCTTCCTTGGGCGGATTGCAAGTACGTATGTTGCCTTGCGACAGGAACAGATACATAAGCGGGAAATAGGACACGATGGGAAGAGAAAAGTGACGAAGACTGGAGGTCCGGTGAAGGCGAGGCGAGAGGAATGGAGAAAAGGTGCAAATAGCGAACCTGGGAAGTGGAGTGTGAAATATGTGGTTGGAGACGAGTCGACCTCGCTACCAGGGCTGAGCATGCAGGCCGATGGCAAATTCCAAGGGGAAGATGCAGATGAATGGAAGAAAGAGGGTCGCATTGTGGATGTGAACGGAGAGAAATATACAGTACGAGCCTTTGAGTATGGCCGAAGGGCTTGATCTTACAGAGTTACTCGTTACGGTATATAATACATAGCGGAACAATGAATATATGTATAAGTATTGTGAACAAAAAGATGTGTATATATAAGCGAAAGAAAAAGGGCGGACGCCCTAGGACATCGCAGAATCCAAGACATCCAACTCTCCCGTAATTCATAAACTGCTCATGTCGGCGCCGTTAAATCTCCCACGTGGGATTCTACCACAACAGACTCCACATATAAACCGTCACCTTGCGCCGGAATAACTATAGATATAGATATGGTATCATGTTCGAAAACTTTGGTAACATTTGAATCATAATCACGTCCCTCTCACTCTCAGTAAGGGATGAAGTCGAAACTCATACGATCTGTAAGCCCGTGTCAGCATCGTACTCAAAACCAAGGAGTGGTATCCGGAGGTAAGAAGGTTTTACCTAGGAAGTGGCTCCAGTCTTCATCCTCGGTAGTCTGATCATTGGCCCAATACAGTTCCAAGAATCTGAGAGACTGGAGGACATTCGGTATCCTGACCGTATCATGTAAAGAAGTAAGTAATCTTTTGAACTCCTCCCGGTCCTTTCCAAGCGCTTCGCATCCTGCCGTGAACATAGGAGTAGTAAGCATGACCCAGGGACTCAGTCCGCTAGCAGGAGTAATCTGCGATGTGCACTCCAAGACTCTCTTGACCGATTGCTGGACCTCCGGTGCCCATGCAGGCGCCTTCCGTACCCGACGGTGGATGTGGATGAGGGCCGTATGCTGAAAGGCTTCGTTGCAAAGCATAAATTCCTTGACGGTGTCCGCTGATAAGCCATCTGCTACACCAGGGTAGAAGGTAGGTTGTGAAGCAGCGTCTCTATCCATCAAGCGACGAACAGAAGCCTCGAGGGAGAAGGCCTCTTCCTGGAAGTCATCTTCATCGAATTTGATCAGTTTTCCATCAGCAGCGGTGCTTTGATGCCTTCTCCATGCTACGGCACCAATCTGACGGAAGAGATCCGCGAGGTGTACGGTAAATCCCCAGTAATCGTCCAGGTAGTCTGGCCCCTCGGTCTTACTTGGAATAGCCAACGCCTTTGCATCTGCGTCTCCGATAGGAGGACCGTTTCCATTCAACGCCGTCAGAGATACAATGGACCTGTACCAGCGATTTAGGTACCTGCGGAAAGATTCATTGGCCTTCCGCGGGGAATCCGAGCTACTGTCTGAAGCACTCATCAACGCCTTGGCACCTTCAATGTGTGCCCTCCATGTATTCGGGTGTATGGCTCCCGAGTGTATCTCTGCTAAACATAATGTGCGTGCTGTCGCCAAAAGCGCATCCGAAGCCTTTGTGCCTGGATCCTGAAGCTCAATTCGGAAATGCTCAAGACTGCGGGCCATCAACCTCGCAATATCGGGAGCTGTTTTGACTCCCTCAGATTGGTTGCTTAGAGCCTGTAAATGTATGGCTGATAAAGCCGTAGTCGCATATAGAAGAGAAGGAGTCTGCAGGGCCATCGGAACGATCATTCTACAGATATCCCTCTGCATTCCTGGATGACAAGAGGTCACATGTGAAGCATCGCGGATAAAATGCTGAAGCAACGACTTTTGCTCCGAAGGCAGTGATGAGAAAGGGTCAATTTCTCTCGCCAATGTCACTTTGGACGATGGGGGAGACGGAGACTTTGTAGTGGTGTACACGAATTCACCTGGGGAGTACTCTGGATATAGTCGACTCCACGTCAGTAATCATCCATTCTCTCTGATATTCTCGCTCTTTTTTCAACCCACCAAGTCTCTGCATTCCGCCATTTCCCACACAAGCACCGAATCTCGACCGCGAAAAAGCACGGCCTCCCCATTGCAGCTGCATAGCATACTTGCACTGGATTCCCGCGGCCTTGCACCGTCCACACTCCGGTCGCTCTTCGTCGCATTTCTGCCGCCGGGCTTTACATCTCTTGCATCCCGTGAAAGATCGCGACATGGGAACGCACTTCGTCCGACGGGGGAGGGGAGGTTGCTCTCCGCTCCGCGTTTCCGTCGGCCGGGACCTTAGTGAGGCACTGCTTTCTTTTTGTTGGACTAAGGTTGATGGGAGTCCTGGTCCGTCTCCTTCGAGACTCCCAGATTCCAGTCCAGGTTCAAGATGGCAAGAGAAAGAAGTTCAGGCTCAGCCTGGAGCAGAAACTGGACTGTCAAGCCGCGAGGACTCGATGATTCTCAGGCAGAGGCCCATCGGGAAGGGGGTTAGTTAAGCATTGAAAAAGATAAGCGTTCAGTGGCACTGTGGATGGTTCGTGCTTGTGCTGCTAAACCTTCGCATCCTCACTCCCCCCACCTTTACTAAGAGGATTATCCACTGTTCTCCCGGATTTGCAGGAAACTAACGAACAGATTGTGATCAGAGCATTCCTCTCCACAGAGCACTTTACCCCTTATGACTTCATCTGAGGGAAATTGGAATTTATGGGGTATCTCAAGAGATCCCTAACACGGTGGAGTTGTCGCCCAATTCGAAGCACGCCCTCCGTTTCGGGTTCAGGGTCGGGGGGCTTAGTTAGAGTCTGTTAGACTGCTCGTGGCGGAGCCGATGATCTTTCGAGCACGTTCACCTCCCGAACCATGGCGAGTTAGCTGAACTACTCCGTACAGAGTAAGAGTACTATTGGCGACTAGTTACTCGTTGGCTCAAATCTCCGTTTCGTCCATCATTGGCGGGGTATGGACATCATCGAAGCGTGATGATATTCACCGCCAACAAGTTCTGGATCTAATATCATAATATAGCAGTCTTGGCTGGATATATGCTTACATTCCCGGTCTCAACTTCTAACATAATTACAGCTTCTAGCAATAAAGAAACGACAGCTGTTGCCAGCGTATGCATATGCGATGACAGATTGCAAATGACACAAATCAGGAGCCCTGATGGGCATTCAATTATCAAAGGTATATCTCAGCCACTCCCCAACGGCCCTCAAGCTCTCCCATCTGACTGATTCGTCTGAATCCGCCATGAGCTCCATCACCCTCGTCTTCAGGCCCAGCTTTTCCAGCTGCGCGCGCCTTTCTGGGACCTCCTTCACAAGATTTCCCACGTCGTTACACCCGATAGCCAGGACTTGCTTGTCGTTGTCCCAGTTCTTGGCCAGAATCTCAGCGAGTTTCTTAGGCAGAGCACCCCGGTCATCGTCCAAGATGCGGCGTGCGTTCTCTCTCCAGAAGGTAGGGTTGCGGTGAGGTGGTGACCAACGCAGGTGACCTGACTGTACCTCGGCTGCATACTGGTCAAACGTCGTCTGGGTCTTCGTGTACTCGTCTAGCATCTCCGATAGTGACTGGAGATCTTCAAGCAGGTCCGGGTCCGTCAAGTGACGGCCGCCCAGGTTGGAGAGCAGCGCTGGAAGGCGGACAAACACAGCCACAGGCAGAAGTGTCGTCCGATTCGCAGAAAGCAAGTTGTTGAGCGTAGCTAGGAGTAGACGAGTCGTTTTCTCCTTTGGAGAGAGTCGTAGCAGCTGAGTGTACAAAGCGATAAATTCATGGTCCCTATAGAGCGTTAAAAGAGTTCGTCATCGACCACATACGGTTACTTACGATTCCAGATCGTCGCCCACCAGTTCCCCTGCAAAGCTCAACTGCCAGAGAACAAGAAGAACATGGTAGAGGAGTTGCAGTCCCACGCCTCCTCCGATGCCAGGTTCAAGACTCCGGATGCTTCCCGTTCCACCTAGAGTTGTCGAGCCCGTCTCCTTCGCTCCAGCAGCCGCACGAAGTATCTCAACCAAAGGGTCAACCGTTTCCTTTCTTTGGCTCCAAAAGATCTCTCTGGACCGCTGTGTCTGCAGTAATGCAGAGAAGCCTTGGACACCGATATCTTGCAGTCCGCTATCATTGTTTTTGGTGAGTGCGGATAAGTAGGCGAAGAGCTGCGTAAGAGCCTCCTCGTCTCGAGCAGTCGACTTTGTGGACGATTTTAGACTGGTAGATACAAGCGCTGTCAAGAAGGTAGAGGTGAGGAGAGGAATCGGGTCTTCCGTGCTCGTGGAGTGACGTAGAAGGGGCAGGAATGGCTTGTATGGATCGGGATGCGCAACGATTGCGGATGCAAGTGACGGTGCATCTGTAGCAGAAGAGTTAGTACCAAATATACCAGATGCAGCAGACTTGCATCGTCAGTGGGAGGCTGGCACTGCACCGTTAATCAAATCCGTAGCTAGGACCAGGATGTACTGGACGATATCTGTCCGCCGAGACGCAGTCTCCAAGACACTCTTGCCATCTGGACCTCCGGCCAGCAGAGTCGTATAGCCTTTCAGATCACCCTCCACGGTCTGCTTCCGTTGCTCCTTGCGCACCTTATCCACCGCCTTGATCTTCTTCAGGTGGTCATCGGTGATGTTTCCAGCTCGGACGGCACCCTCCCAGGGGATTGGCCGCGCGCGTATGTTGTTCTCCAGGGAGCTGAGGTAGGTCGGCGGCTCCAACGACATCGTGCGCGAAAAGATTGAGGAGAGAAAAGACGTCTGAGATTATCGATCGTGTTCGCAACTCGAGCTCCGGACGTCGTCGAGGGTGAGCTGGGACGGAGCTCCGCTTGCCAGACTCCCCACGCCAAGAGCGGCTGGGCACCTCATAGTTAGCCTCATCGTCTTCTTCATCCTCAAAAGACGGGAAGCACCTAAACACGCGCAATCTGACCAGGGTGGCCTCTTGCCTTGTACTACCGTATCCATGGCCTTTTATGTTTCAGTCGCTCGTTTATGACCGTTTTCTCACTCTATCAGATCAATTCACACCTCGAAAAGGCCTACGAAGGGTTCGTGACGACACTCAGCCAAGTAATAACTACAAGTCTTGAACTACCCCCCGGAAATTGCCCCCACCCATGTACATGTCCTTTTGCGCACTCGCTATATACTCTGGGGACTAACTGGAGATCGACCTACCCATAATCCCAGACAAACATGGCGCAGAACTCGCAGCAGACGAAGCCCAAATGGGGCGTGGGATCCTTTCTGCAGCAAGCAGTAGCAGGCGTCGAGTCGAGGTTAGATCAGATTCTGGCCGAGGAAGACATGCAGAAACAAGGAGCCGTAAAGAATAAAGCGATGGGAGATGTCACAGGCCAAGCGGGAAATTCTGCTCAAAAAACGGCAGCGAGTCGTACGATTCCTCTGTATACATTTGTCGGAGCTGGCGGCTAACAACTCTTTCAGCTGTCTCGCGCAGCTCGTCCACTGCGCGAAAGAACGACCGTCTACAGGAACGATTGGCCCGTGCCATGGCGAAGTCTAACACAGCAGGAAATCTGACAAGTCCTCCTTCGAGTGAAGCACCATCCCGAACTTCCAGTCCTCTACCTGGAAACGACCCGCGTTCTAGTATCGACAGTTCTGCTGGCAATGCTGAAGAGACGACACGGAGTCCTACGAAAGAACGAAGTCCATCCATTTCCTCATCTCTACCTAGAAGTAGTCATGATTCTGTCCGGTTGTCACAAGATTTCAAAGAATCGCAGCCAGAGCTGGGCGAGGAATTAGTGTCGCAAATTGCTCCACATGAGAAGGAAACACAACATGATGAAGTTGACAGCAAACCGGAGGATCCCCAAGTTGTCCAAGACCGCGCGCAAGCCCCGATGCCAGACGTAACCGGAGGAGCTACCCCCGCTCCATTAAACGAATATGAAGCAACTGTAGCTCAATTGAAAGCAGAACATAAAGTCTCCGAATCCAAATGGCAGGAAGAAATGTATGGATACATCGAGAGGATCGACGCGCTGCAATCAAAGTTGAAATACCTAGCGAAAGAGGCCGCAGAGTCCGCAAAGAAAGCCGCCGCCACCGCTGAACCTGGGAGTGTTCAAAAGCAACTCCTAGAAAAAGATGAGAAGATTGCGTTATTACTTGAAGAAGGTCAAAAGCTATCGAAGAGCGAGATGGATCACCGAACGGCGATTAAGAAACTGCGACAACAGCTTTCAGAGAATAGTAAAATCCAGGTTGAAGCTAAGAAGAAAACGGACAAGTTGGAGCGAGATTTGGCTTCAGTAGAAGCAAGAGCGAAACGGGCCGAAGCAGCAGAGAAAAAGGCGAACGAATCATTAAGCACCCAGACGAAGATTGCCAGAGAGGTGGAAGCCGTCTCTGCGGAACGAGATTCCCTGAAAGCGACGGTACAGGATTTGAAAGATCAACTTGCCCAGACAAAGGCAAGGGCCGAAGCTGCAGAGGAGCGGGCTCAGACGGAAGCTTTAGAGGAAGAGAGACGGCGAGTCACTGCGCTCCAGGACGATCTCTCGAGTGCCAGGATTGAACGTGAGCTAAGTGAAGAAAAGCTGCGGAGGGAGATCAAGGACCTCAAGGATGGCATCGAGAGGGAAAAGGAAAAGGCAAGGGTCCTGGAGGTGGAGCTGAAAGGTGAACAAACTGCTATGGAAAGCCAGATGGAAACTCTTCGCGCCAGAGCGGAAGAGGTTTCATCAAGTGCTGCAGGAGATTCTCAAGCCAAGCTTCTCCGCCAGATCGAAACACTTCAGACTCAGTACTCTGTTGCTAGTGAGAATTGGCAGACTCTCGAAGGTTCGTTGCTTTCTCGCCTGGCCAATGTAGAGAAAGAGCGCGATGAGTTTGCGAGACGGGAGGGAGATTTACGACGCAAAGTTCGCGAACTGGTAAGCTCATTACCAACGCCACATGTTAGTATTAATGCTAAACGAATGTGCAGAATATCAAGGCGAAGAAAGCTGAGGAGGAACTCGAGAACTCCAAGGAGCATATACAGGATCTGGAGCGCAGCCTTGAAGAAACCAAACAGGAGTTACAAAAGCTGACAGGGAAACTCAAGAAAGCCTCTGATGATGTAGATGCAGCAAAGAAAGAGTTAGCAGAACAGCAAAAGCTCTCTGAGGCGACACTCTCTCAGAAACTGGAGGAAGAAAGGAGCAAATGGCGCGAGCAGGCTATCTCGCCAACTGCATTCCTTCAACAACCTCGCACAGAATCACCAGTAGCATCCAGCCGAAGATCTACGACGGGGCTCGATCCCATGTCTGACTTGAGACCGCTAAGTCGTCGCTCATCGACACTACCACCACAGTCTCCTGAATTCGGCACTCCTCCGCGTCAGGACTCTTATCCCTCTATAAGCTCCCCGCCTACTACCAATGGAGCATCAAATCTCACGATGATGGGCACTCCTTCCATCACTTTCGAGCCCGATGAGTTCTATGGAGGCTCCGGTACTCCTGCAACGCCGTCTGCGTTTGGTGCCGGACAAACGCACCATTCACGAGGCATCAATGATATCATTTCCGTCTCAACAGTAGGGGCGGGTCCCTCTGTTCAACTAGTTGAGCGAATGAGTGCCACTGTTCGCCGTCTTGAAAGTGAGAGAGCGGCATCGAAAGATGAACTTGCACGTATCACGGCCCAGCGCGACACAGCCAGGCAGGAAGTTGTTGAGCTGATGCGCGAGGTTGAGGACAAGAGAAAGTCCGATGCCCGTGTACAGGAGCTGGAAGCGCATATTGCGGACCTCGACCAGCGGTACGAGACGACTCTCGAGTTGCTTGGGGAGAAGAGCGAGCAAGTGGAAGAGCTACAAGCAGACATTGCCGATCTAAAGAAGATCTATCGGGAACTGGTTGACAGTACGATGAAGTAATATCTGGAACGGGGCCTACCTTAAATTTAATTCTTGTATATCTACAGTTTCAGACCTTTTATATTTTCAGGAATTCATGACGCAATGTGCCTATGTGGTTTAGATTTTGTGATGAATTCCTTAATATCATTGTATACATAGATTTTACGAATATTATGGAAAGTATGTATAGACACTGGGGTATCTCTGGGCCCTATGCCAGTATTCGAGCCCTCCTTACCGCTAGTATTAAACGACAGTCCTCCCACCTTTGCGCCATTCCTCATGTAAATATGCAGATTCTCACACTCTGCCTAAGGCCTCTATGGGAGGTCTATACCTTCCCTCTCAGCAGTCTGCAGTATGTATTTGCGTACCTTTATAGCGTACCGCGTCAGCTGGCGCATACAACAGAATATGCATAGTTAGGAACAAGCTAGCCGTACCTTCGAATCAGGAGCAAGATCGATGGCTAAAGCACCGCTAGAGTCTCTCTTATCAGGCTCTGCACCGGCTTTGAGTAGCAGGATCGCAGCATCACCGTGCCCTTCGGCGATGGAATGGTGCAGAGCCGTCAAACCATCCACATCCGTTGCATTTACCGGGCTCTTACCCTCCTCCAGCAAGATCTTCAGTATAGGAATTGATCCTACTGCGGCGGCTCTATGTAGTGGTAACTGTCCGCGCTTGTCTTTTACCCTGGCGCTGCATTTGTGGGCTATGAGTGTCTTGACGGTGCTAAGGTTCGATTTTGACGTAGCGAGGTGCAGAGCATTCTGTTATTTAGATGATATATGTTAGCCTTGTTGGAGATGGCGCATGTTTATCCCACATTAACTGACCTGTCCAGTATTGCTTTTCATGCTCACATCTGCTTCTTTGCGGAGGAGAAGCTCGATGATGGGGTCGCCTTCTGCATCTTTTAAACTGGCTGCGATCATAAGAGGTGTCCATCCTGAGCCATCCTGCACCAACACTATGAGTGCTCATCTTTCAAATAATGGAAGATATAGCAAATATGTATAGTGTGTACGGACCGTCACATCAGGATCGAAGTTCTTCTGAGCTACAAGGAGCTCTACGATTGGTAAGCGATTGTAGGCCACGGCCCAGTGTATCGGGAGTCGGTCATCGTCGTCTTTCAGGGAAGCAAGCTTGGGATTTGCCTATAACCAGCTGGGGTAAGCAGGGGCGACGCCAGGCCATGTAGAGCTTGCGATTCGAGAGCTATATTGCGATCTATAATCTTCGAGGATGCGGGGCATGCTTTCGATCAACTTACATTGAGAAGGGACTCCACAACGGTGGCTGGAGCTGTCAGAAATTAAGGCCTTGCAAAATGACAGACAGAACTTACTCCTTCCTTCACGAGAAGCCTCGTGAATCGCGAACTTTGCGGCGTGATCCGGATCCATTGCGAACAGCTGCTTCGATCTACAGCGGAATCTATGGAGGAGAGTCGCGGGGAGAGCTGCGGGCGAAGACGAAGGCGGATCGGTGGTCCGAGCTCCCAACTTCTGAAAGTCGAGAGTTGCGCGACGCCGTGAAGACTATCCGCGCAGCAGTTTTCACGGCCTCAACATCTACCCTCTCTAGGCCTCTCCTTTGTCTCGCGAGGTGAGAACCCTTTAGCGTTCCGCCTTTGGTGTTTTAGCATTTAATTCCAGCCCAACAACGTTGGCAGTGATTGGAGTCGGATTTTCACTCATCGCGCCATCCGACTCAAACTTGGCCTGAACCATCATACGCTGCTACCACACAAGGCATAGGGTACAATACAGTCGATACAGGCCATGGATGTACTACCGAATTCTGTTCCTCCTGACCAGGCGGTCCGCGTATCGACGAAACGGACTATCGAGCTTTTCGGTTCCGACTACCTCCTAGCCACGCCATCTACGGACGGAAATGGTTCGATTGGGCTATCATATAGACGAAAAGCAGAATATGAAGATGTGAAAGAGCTCCCACCGTCTCTCGCGGAGAAGCAGGCCAAGGCACTGGCTGGACGACCAAAGCGTCCCAGAACACAGGCGCAGGCACAGGCGGCAGCAGGCCCAAGTGGTTCATCAATGGCACTCGTGAAGGGTGCTCCTGGAGCAGCAGCAGGTGCTGCTGGCGAGAACCAGGCAAGAAGCTTGATACAGAGACCATCTGCCACTCGACAGCAGAAGCCTGATTGGCATGCTCCTTGGAAGCTGATGAGGGTGATATCTGGACACCTTGGATGGGTGCGGTGCTTAGCGGTTGAACCTAATAACGAATGGTTTGCCAGTGGTGCTGGAGATCGAACAATCAAGATTTGGAATTTGGCGACGGGAAGCTTGCGCCTTACGCTCACGGGTCATATCTCTACGGTCAGAGGTCTGGCTGTCTCTCCCCGGCATCCGTATCTGTTCTCGTGCGGTGAGGACAAAATGGTGAAATGCTGGGACCTTGAGACAAACAAGGTTATTCGTCACTATCACGGTCATCTGAGCGGAGTGTACACCTTGGCTCTTCATCCCAGGCTAGACGTCCTAGTAACTGGTGGTCGTGACGGTGTCGCCCGAGTCTGGGATATGCGGACTCGAAGCAACATCCACGTTTTGAGCGGACACAAGGGTACCGTTGCGGATTTGAAGTGTCAGGAAGCAGACCCACAGATCATCACCGGATCTCTCGATACGACTGTTCGCCTCTGGGATCTTGCTGCAGGCAAGTCTATGGGCGTTCTCACTCACCACAAGAAGGGTGTGCGGAGTATTGTGACACACCCGAAAGAGTTCACTTTTGCTAGTGCGAGCACAGGAAGCATCAAACAGTGGAAGTGTCCCGAGGGTGCCTTCATGCAGAATTTCGAGGGCCAGAACGCAGTCATCAACACTATGGCCGTTAACGAAGATAACGTCCTCTTTTCCGGTGGCGATAACGGTTCTATGTCGTTCTGGGACTGGAAGACAGGATATCGGTTCCAGTCCCTTGACACTACTGCTCAGCCAGGTTCATTGGATGCTGAAGCTGGCGTCATGTCATCTACCTTCGATCGCACCGGTCTCCGATTAATCGTGGGAGAGGCCGACAAGACTATCAAGATCTGGAAGCCAGACGATGAGGCTACTCCCGAAACCCATCCTCTGGACTGGAAGCCCACTCTAGGCCGACAGAAGTACTAGTTTGTTTGTATTTTATTACTATGACATTCCAAGGGCCATTATGGCATGATGTTGATTTTCAAGTTGCAACAGCCTGGTGTATTAGAAGGCGTTCTGGAGCTCTATTTTGGTCGTGAATGGAACATGGAAATGTATATCCTGACCTTGCCAATGAGGTGAAAAAGCATATTTTATATCTACAGCTCTAGTGCTCTTGTCAAAATATCTGAATTCATTGCATTCCTGCCGTGGTATCTGGTCTATAGTTATACAATCCCGCACTATTCGAATCCGACATAGCCGATAATAAAGCCTTATGGGAGGGTATCATCCCAAGAAAAAAACGCCCGTTTGATGCTTTTGCTTACTTTCCCCTCCCATGGTCATCATGAACCAGTGGTTAAGTAAATATCAAGGAGAATGAATGCAAGGTGGGTTATTATTGATCAACTCCCAAACCTAGACCTTTCGCCTCAGGGTCTTCTCTGAATGCGGCCCTCACATCTTCCGGGGCAACACGAAGTCTAACCTTGCCACTCCTGTCACCTCTTCCTAGAAGGCCTGTGCCAAGGGCACCTTTCATGCCGATTCCAGTCTCTAATACCACGACACCTGAGTTCATCAGTTCCATCGCAGCAAATCCCATTGCCTTCACGCGGGCCCCGGTGGTTCCTCCAAGAAGGAATTGTTTGATGCTTGTACCAGCTGCACCAGCGACAGCAACGGCTGCATCAGCAATACGTCTTGCTTCGTCGAGGACGTCTCCCAGTGTGGACTCAGATATACCCGTGCGTCGTGAGCGAGCAAGAAGAGCAGCGAGGAAGAGCTTGGCAGCTAACGGTAGGGTTCGTAGGGATTGCTGTAGAGGAGTGGACGTAGCTTCGTTGATAGCTTGTTTGATTGTTGCTATCGTGACGCGAGGTAGAGCGTTAGATTGTGGTTTCTTCTGAGGGGACTGGCCTTCCGACTTCTGAAGCCGCTTCGGTATTGCTTTATTCTGCCGTGCGGGTGTCTTGGATGGCGTTGGTGGAAGTGATTCCACGTCGTCCATATTTGTAGTATCCTCCCCTTCAGCCTTCATATTCGTAGCCTCACTTGCTTGCTCCGCGATCTCTACAGCTCTCCGACAGATGTCCAGTGCTCGACGGGCATCTCCACTGACAGCGGCAACTTTGCGGCTCGCAAACTGGACGGCATCAGGGTCGACAATGTTTCCTGGCACGTTGGCCAGTCGTGACCCGATGATTTCCATGAGATCAGTGTGTTTATAGCCGGGAAATGTAATTCGAGTGAGACCAAGACGACTTGAAATCTTGTTACTCAATGTTCGCTCAGGAAGATCCATGGTATTGGCAACCGCAAGAACAATCAAGCGAGAATGGCGGAGAGCAGGCCAATTGAAAAAGTTATACATCACTGACTGGTTCTTCGTGACCAGCTGATCAAGTTCATCCATGAGTACCACACAAGGTACTCGTCGGGGTGATGGGTAAGAGAACTCTCTTTCAAGAAGATCAAGGGCATGAGATGGGGATACTCGATCACCTTTTAGAGCTTCCCAAAGCAATGAATAAGACTGATGAGGATCTGTGACCTTCATGCCGTTGATCTCGACGAAAATGAAATCGTCCATCTCCTCAGCTAGTACAGCAGCATTGAGCTGTGCCACGACTTCGCGAACAGTCGCTGTCTTCCCTGTTCCCGGGGTCCCTGAGATATAGATACATGTCCCTGTTCCTTCAGAAATGGCAGCACTGAGGTGTGCGTAGACTGTCTCGAACTCAGCGTTTCGGCACGGGAGTGAGCTGGGCACACTGGAAACGTGGAGTAGAGAACGTGCTTGGCGGTATGGAGAGGAAGCAAAGTGAGTTGGTGAGAGCATACGGGTACCCAGTGGTGTGAACTCGAGGGGTTTCTTTACAACAATACTGCAGGAGATCGTCAGTCCTACCCTAGGCTGTGCGTAAGCCGAAGAGACAGTAACATACCGCTTATTGGAAGGAGTCGTAATGGTCTTCTTTCGCTGCGACTGAGGGGTCACATTGAGAGATGTCATCTTCTGTCGCTTTCTCGGTGTCGTTGGAGGTACAGCATCGTCTTTTCTATCCACATACTGGGCCGCTATGTCAGATAAAGTCTCAGGTTTCAACCACAGTGTTAATATACTCACGTCTTCGTCTGCAGCCTTGCGCTTCTTAGCTGCTTTCAGCCCAGATTTGACCATGTCAATGAGTTCGAAAACTGCTTCCTTGTCTTCCTTGTAGACGTCTTCCCAAACGAACTCCTCAGTATATCGACCCTGTACCTGATTGACGCCCCTTCTGCAGACTATACACCGGTTGTACTCTGCCACCGCCTCCTTCTCCTTTGGCGGCGCGCCGTTGGGGTACCTGGCGTAGAACGCATCCTTGGACATAACAGTGGCCCTTCCGTTGATAGAAGTCAATGGGTTGACATTGAAATCGGCCGTGAGGTATTGCTCGTTGGGTAGCGCATCTGCGCGCTTCTTATTCCTCGTGGAAAGAAATTCGTCCGGAGAGGCAAACCACATGATATTGGCTGACTTGACCGGTTCCCCAGTATCCTCATCCTCCTCCTCTAAAAACTCGGATATAATACCGACCCAGTCCTTTCCAGCCTCGGGGGATTTCAGTAGAACGACTTGTCCGAGCTTGCATTCGAACGAACCCATCCTGGCTGCGACAATCTTGCGTGCCTTTCTCGCGGGTCGTGATGATCGTCTCCGCCGTGGTTGGCTGTCTGCATCGCCCTGAAGGGGATCCGGGGTGTCTTGGTCACCATTCTGTTGCTCTTCGGACTCATAAATCCACTCCCAAGGGTGGTCTTCGAAGCCCAATTCATCGTCGGAGTCGTCGTGGACCACGCCGCCCTTTGTTAGCCATTCGTGTCCTCGTTCCCGAACATTGCGTCTTGGTCTGCCGCCTGTTGGCTCGCTGTCAATGTCCATATTGCCTCGGGCTCCTCTGCCTAATTGTGAGTTTGGCGGTGATGCGGAGCACCTTTGGTGGTACAGTGGTCGGACCCAAATGCACGGGCACACTCTAAAATGCAAGAGACGCGTTGCGAAAATGGCAACGCGTTCCACTGTTCACTTATTACCAGGTTTGGTTAGCCGCCGACCATCTCCACCTGCCAAGTCGCTATAGAATATGCTTCATTACTCTAGAGTATGACAATATATGGTTTAAATTCATTGATATATTGAATGACTGATCTAGGAGAATGTTATATCATATTAAACTAGTTTCTAATATCCCCAAAGCACGAGCAGAACTAGTATATGTACTGTCTCTGGCAGACTATTACCAAAGAATTGCTTCAGCTTCGACTACTTGTCTAGTAGAATTCTGCTCTAATATATCCCATTCTAGCGGGTTCAAATGTACCGTATATAATACAATTTGTTGGTGGATTCAGTATAACATGATTGCAGAGAGCTTGTCTCACAAGAGCGTAGGTCAGATTTGTAGCCAAGATAGTGACTGGTTTGGTATGGACTGTACATAAGAATATCTTTCTCACT
This sequence comes from Paecilomyces formosus, assembly GCA_029606185.1. Classification (NCBI taxonomy): domain Eukaryota; kingdom Fungi; phylum Ascomycota; class Eurotiomycetes; order Eurotiales; family Thermoascaceae; genus Paecilomyces; species Paecilomyces formosus. Next base: position 843,470 of record JAPVCB010000028.1, read on the forward strand.
TTTCTAGGATAGCCACCTGAACGAGAAATAAGATGAAAACGATATGTACATAAAGAGGTCGGATAGCCTCCGACTATGCTATGGTTTACTCCCTGGGAGCCGAATGAAACTGGGCGCAAGGTGCTTTACCGTCCTCAGGAAAGTCTTCGGGTGGGACCAGTAATTATTTTATTTTATTTTATTTTATTTTTTTCCTTTCTCAATTATAGAGTAGATACTTTAAAGGAACTATTAGGCATTAATATGTAGAAAATATGACATTACGATCGATTGTTTGTGGTTTGAAAAAACTGATTTAGGGGTTAACATTCTGAAGTACTGCCTATTGCAATGATCTCTTTCTTTGAAATGAACCCACTGAAGTTTATGTTTCGATCTTATGCAATATTCCTATTTATTTCCTAGCTGTTCTGGATATCTCCATTTAAACCACCAGATCCAGAAGATCTTTTGACAGACAAAGAAATATGCATATCCTTTTTCAGTGGAAAACAAACAGTGATAGCAGGCAGGCGAAGTGAAAGACCCTGGTCCTTCACACAATATTGCGGTTACCCGCGACAACATATGCTGCACAACAGATTCCCTTTGTAAAATTATTCATTCACTCCTTCCCCTTCCAATCTCTATTTAGTTCTCTGTTTGTAGTCGTGAACTCTTCCATAATACCCATTCAACTCTGGAAATTCAAAGCTCCCTGCCCACTCCTCGCCCCCGCCACGCTGAACGGAGAGCTCGTCAAGCACACGCCCTGCCTTTCTTCTCATACCTGTCCTATCTCCTCCATAAAGTGGCAATCCAGATCTCGAAATATAACACAGACGCCCAATAAGAGAGATGGCTGAGTGAGTGAACGTCATTCATCTGCTAAGATATGCTAACATCGAAGCAGCCACGAGACCTTCGGTGCACAAGGCAAGTAAAATATTGTCTCTTTCCCCTTTCTAAAGTGTTATTTAGCACTAACACCATCCGCAGAATGGCAGCTACCAGGCTATGGAAGGGTTCCTTCTGCCCGAACGAATAATATTCCCAATGATACAGCAGCAAAGCCAACCCCAACTCCAATTCCTCCTTTACAGCCCTCTCGAGGACCAGGAAATAGCTTCCATAGCAAAGCACAAGCCCACCACGGTACTCAAACCCGTGTTGGCTCTCCTCCAAAAACTGCTGCGGTCATAGGGGGAGACAAGCGCTTCCCTGGGGCCCCTCGCGGTCCAAGGGGTCGTGGGAATGCCCGTGCAGTCCCACGAGGCTCCGGGACCCGAACGACATTTGCCTCAGGGACAACCAATTTCCCCAGAGATTCTCCTGCCAAAGCAAGTTGGAGGGCTGGTGCCAGACCAGACGGTAAGTGACACAATCACAACGCGTGTTGAGCGAGCTAACGAACTTGTATGCAGGTGTCTTTCAGTTGCCCGCTCCTTTTGGCACGTTCAAACATGAGTAAGGAACACACTCTTTTCACTCTGTCGACAAGAGTTGATCATATTTTAGGTTCTTTGGGGCCGCCCGTGGCACAGTTACCGCCGGACGTTCCACAGACAAGAGTAGGTTCGAAGTGTTTGAGGACATTTCCCAAAAGACAGGTACCCATGTAAAGCCTCCAGCATATACCGACAAGGTAGGTATTCCAGAGCGCATATATCTCAAAACATAAAATGACTCGTGCAGGTCATTCTTCTGTGGGGCAATTCCAGCCAAATTCTAGCTGCTCAGAAGCTGCTACAACAACTCCTCAACAAATGCATTTCTCTACAGAGCAAAAAGCCGTTGTGGGCTAAGATAAATGCATACTCTATCAAGAAAGAGATCGATATATTCCGTGATGAGCAGCAAGATGTCGTTTTACAGCAGCTGAGAAAAGCTCCTGAACCTACTATTCGATTTGCGGAGAAGGTTTGACAGGCTATTCCGGTTTACTCAGTCGAGAGCTAACTCCGTGTTCTTTTGGCAGTTGTTGTTCCTTTGGCCAACTGAGGAGCTTCCTTTCAAAGAATATCTCGGCCCTGATCTCCAGGGCTTGGATTCGATCCGTGAAGAATTCGACTGTTACGTTTATGTCCCCGATGGTTTGCCTGATTACATCTGCGTTCTTGCCCATGATCATGTTACCATACAAGAATCCATTCGTCGTATCCGTACCAAATGGAGCGAACTGATGGCCTCTGCTAACATAAGATCAAAAGTGTACCTCGTGGAGCCACCTGAACTGATCTATGCGCAAAGGGGCATCATTGTCAAGCAGAGTCATACCCTGGCGAGGCCTTTTCTTCACGGTGGTATTATGACGGCTCTCGAAATCACGCAGTGGCTTGATCGCGCCGCTCTTATGCGCTCCAGGAACGATGCTCGTTTGCTTAGCACGACGGAACGAGCAATGAGAGCTCTTCCATTCTTTCGGGGTCACCTGCGAATGAGAGTAAATATGGGGGCATTTATCCTTGACGAATATCGGCTCTCAAAAGACATGAAAACTTCGTACAGTTTCGAAGAGTTCCGAGAAATGCTGTTACATGATCAGACCAAAGGGCGTCTCCTTCCAGGGTATGGTATTCTATTAAGTTTAAATCTGCTTCATGCTAATCTTAGCCGCGATTAGTCTTGAGATCCCTCAGGCGGAGCTCCTTGGTAGATGTTTCAGAGCCTCCTACCTTCTAGAGCCTTTCGAATCAACTTCTCAATCCCTGGAAAAAGCGGAACCGTCTTATTCTGTTAATTTCGAATTCCTGGGTTCAGACAGCGCTCTCCTCCGGCTGGAAGCAGAATTTGAGAGACACCCTGGTGCACAGGAATATGAGGTGGCACAGCGCCGTTGGGTCAAAGTTCAGGGCAACAACCAACACGGAGATCACCGGCCACCTCTCCAGGCCGCTATGATTGAATTCGGAAGGTATATACGAACATTATCTCCTCTAATTCTAAAGTATACGAACTAATAACTTTCAGAGCGGACTGGCAGCTAGAGATTAAAGCTCTCCAATTCCACGAGCCTGCCAACATCGGAGCCGCCTTAAAGGCCTTTTCTCATGCAATCGGGTTCAAATTCGACGCCACCAGTAGTGGAATTAATGCTGTGCCAAAGAGAAGAGTTACTTTCCCGTCCAACGCTCCTGTATCCCGGTTTGTTGAGAAGACTGCGTTACGTTACCGCCTCAAAGGTACAAAATACATACTTGAAATTGCACGTTACGACGAATACAGAAGAGCGGGAGTACAGTTTTCTCAGGGACAAGTACAAGTCTCGAATCCAGGTCCTATTTTGGAGGTACCATTCACAACATGGGGCGCATCTATCTTCGGCATTGACTGGGACAATTTGCTTGGTGAGCATGCCAACATGGGTGTGGGCCATTCAGCGAGCTGGTGTCCCAATCTCAAGACCTTCTTCCCGTCGAAGGCCAGAACAAACCCCACGGACACATCTTCTGGGTTCTGGGAATTCATGAATCTAGTTAAAGATGTTGCAGAATTGTTAGGTCCAAGGAGACCCAGCGCCTTGGCGAGAATGGAGACTGAAGCTATCAACCAGAGGACTCATCCCGCCAGGCAGTCTTCTCCGCTGAAGGCGGAGACCGTTAGCGGAGACGTGCCTTCTGGCCGTTCTTCGCCAGTGTCTGAATCAAAGGAATCAATCAGGATCCTTGCGGCAGAACTGGGAACGTTGTTTTAGACGGCATTTACCCCGATTGATTCCCAGCGTACTGTCTCGTGATGCCTGCTAACTCCTACAAGACCCCTGAGTTCTAGATATTGAAACGAGAACCAAATTACAGCTGTAGCTGTTATCTATGCCATACTACGAGTCTCTCCAGCTACTTGTCAAGGTGACGCGATGAAGCGGATGCTTGGAACGAGGTTATGGAATTCCACAAAGTCCTCTTATGTGATGGATCGTTATCCTGGTTACCTTCATCATGCTTGCGCGTCCGAAAATGCGGCAACGTATTTCCTTTCTCGATATGTGATTATACGTAGCACGTATTTGCGAGATTTCTAGAAAATCCGCGTGAGGAATCGAAAATATTGATGTCGAACGCGTGTTCACTTTCAGATAGATGCAGCGCATAAAGCTATCGTCGTGCCTTCATGCCCTATTTTGGAGATCTAGATGGCTTTCAAACCAAATGACTGAGTATGATGAATAGATAGATCATACCAGCATTTCTGCACTCTGGAAACCAGGCCTTCGAGTCTCCATACATGCAAGGCGGCAAGACGCTCGGGATGTTTGGCTTTATCCAGCAGCTACGCCGGCAGCTGGGGTTGTGACAGCCTCTCCGTTCATAACTTTCTGCCTCAGAACTAGTAATAGTGTCAGTAATCTCTTGCCACAAAAAAAAAAAAAAACACAAGTCCATGTCCACGGAAGGTCTGCACAAGCAACGTACCATCTTCAATTACCCTCAGGTTTGCGCTCTTGCCCTGGACAATCTTCTCCAAATCCTTAATATTCGTCTCCAGCTCCTTAGCCTTGCCATTGTAGAATTCAATCGCCTTCGCGGTCGTCTATTTTCCAAAGAACAATTAGCCTCTTCTGCTTCCAAGTTACACAGCATAGCAAGAAAAAGCACCCCTAACAAACCTACCTTCTCAACATAAAATCCCGTTCCAACATCCACAAGCACCTTTTCCCGATCTGCCAATTTGCCCTTAACGTACAACGAACTCGTCAAGGGCACGAGAAGATCATCCCGACTCTCGCCCCCAGGACCAGTCTTCTTCTCCACGCCATCGGTGATCGAGCGAACACAGTCGCGGAACTTGGACTGAGCAGCGCGCAGCTTCGCATGCGAGTTCGTCAAGTGTTCGAGCTCGGAGGATAGACGAGTCTGGAGGGCGCGAAGCTGAGGGAGGGAGAGGGTTGTGATGTCGACTATGATAAAGAGCTCTTGTTAGCGATGCGGGCACAAAGAGATAGTCACTGGAACCAGATAAGACGGGATTTTGGTATTATTCTCGCAGGACAGCTTCAGGGCTTATTATTTTCTGTTTGCATACCTGCGCCTGGAGGGGCACCGCCTGATGCGGGGTTTGGTGGTGCCATTTCTTTTCTCTGTGTTCTTTTGCGCAGTGGAGGGGGTGCAAATAATATGGTGGCCAATTTTATTTGATCCTTCCGACAGGAAAATCTCCAGTATATAATAGGAGGGAATTTGTGAAGGTTAGGAGGAGCTCAATTTTGTGCTCCCGGGGTAGCTTGTTCCGTCGTCACTTTGGGATGCTTTTTTGGATGCTGTCGAAAGATGCGCGGCGGGGTGTGGAAATAGTGGCCGTAAAGGAAATGCCGCGCATTAGGTCAATGATGTCTCCATATGAACACGCACTATCATATAGATCACCATGCTCAAGAGGACCACCATAAGTGTTCTCTAAACTATTGAGAAGGAGTCCGAGTATTTGTGTCGTAGTCTACTAAAGTACATGAATTTATAGTATACATAATTCCGTGGAGTTCGCGCATGCAGATGTTATGAGCCTTCCACACCAGCCTTGGTATGGATCCAGTACAAATTTCCAGCATTTCAGAGTCGGTCCAATAAAGACCTGACGAACTGAGGAAGATCGTTCATGCTAACTTCCTCTCTGATGCCGCCTAGACGGCGACATTGCACTTCCACTGTTTGCTGCTTTTTCCACCCCTTTCCAACAACCACGATCACGGGATAGCCGATCAAATCGGCATCACCAAGTTTCCAGCCAATCTGCTTATCCCGGTCATCGAGAATAGCATCGACCGCGGGACCTCCACTGGACATGAGCGCGTCGTATATTTTTTCTGCGTCTGCTTCCAGACCTTTTGCTGGAATGACAACAACTTCGTAAGGTGCCATCGCTCTCGGCCAGTTCAGCCCTTTTGAGTCAGCTAGCATGTCAGCGACTGCCGATATCATGCGAGAGACGCCGATACCATGGCAGCCCATCTGCATGGGGACCGTCTGAGTCTTCGATGCTGCCTGAAGTGATTTGCTTGGTTCACCAATAAGGGACGAATCAACAGTCACAGCGGCTTGCAATACGTCGCTGTATCGGGTGCCTAGATGGAAAGTATGGCCCAATTCGACCGCACTTTGTGGTCTCAGAGTGCCATTCTCACACCGTGGACACTTGTCACCTTCGTGAACTTTCACAAGTTGGAGACCATTCTCAGTCCCGGGAAAGCGGCTTAACAGCGCATATTCGATATCAGCATCGACGTCAATTTCATGGAGCAGATCGCTCAAAGGAGGTCGCTTGTAGACCCGAACCTGGGAGTCGTAGAGATCGAGAACCTTAAATCGTTGGCAGCTAGATGAGGTAGGGCTTGAATCCCGCTTGAGCTCGGCGGTCCATTGCTCTAAGGGATTCTCGACACTAAGATCAAGATCGATCCCAGCCGCGTCCGCGATAGATTTAACGGCATGGGAATTGACATGTCTCTCTGCAGGCTCCGCAGCTCCTTCCTGTAGTAAGAATTTCGGGTACCATCCTCTGATGAGAGTCCTCTTATCTTTGGAGATGGCCATCCATAGACCTGTCGAGATTGCGTCCGAGGTCGTATTGCCTACCCCCAGTGTATCATGCGCCTGCTCACTTTCCGATGCCTCCTTGGTCGCAAAAATATGGGATTGTCCATCTGCTAGCTCTTCATTGTAAACATGGTTACAACTTGAACAGCTAATAACGGTATCCTCGCCTTTGGAACTTGGGAAGTGGAATTCGTGGCTGAGATTCCCACCCATGTTTCCAGAGTCGGCAACAGCAACAAGATACGGAATCTTCAGTTCATTGAATAAACGGACATAAGCATCTTTCACCAACTCGTAAGTCTTTAGTGCCTCTTCGTTATTGTAGTCAAAGGTATACAGGTCTTTCATGATGAACTCTCGACCACGAAGCAGCCCTTGCCTTGGTCTTGGTTCATCTCTGTATTTCCTCGCTGCACGTATATGAATTAATACTCGCCGCCAAATGATAAACCTAAGAAGAAAAAACTTACAGATCTGATAAACTCGGAGCGGTAAATCTTTATATGACTTGACCAAACTGGCCACCAGTGTCGTAATCTCTTCCTCATGTGTAGGGGCTAGAAGAAACCGAGATTCTTTGCGATCTTTGAACCGGAAGACCTAAACTAGCGTCAGAATGTGGCAGGTACTAAGGTGCACTGGTGGTTTACTTCAGAGCCTTCCTTTAATCTCCCTGACCTTTCCCACAGCTCCTGTGAGGATATTGATGATAATGAAACTTTTGATGCGCCTATAGATTGTTAGAATAGGAGCCAGCAAAAATATAATTAGACGCACCAACTGCATGCATATGCTTATCTATCAGCCGCTCCAGCTTTTCTTGTACCCTCAATCCGAGAGGCAGCATATGAAAGACACCCGAATACGCCTAGATAACATTTAGCGTGACGCGAGAAACCCAATATGCAATTGTACATACCTGGCGAAGAAAACCTCCTCGTATTAAGAGGTCATTCGCGTCCTCTGTGCAATTATCAGTCAATCTGACTCAGGGAGAGGGTTTGATATTGAAATACCTCTTTCCCCTTCAGCGGCCTTTTTGGATATCCCGCCAGTAGGAATCCAAAAACTCGAAGTTCGAGCTCTTCCATCAGACTAATCGATTATTGATATCAATAAGTATGATATTGATCTGTAGATTACATACGTGATAGTAGCATCTTTGGATAGTCAGGTATTGACTCTGAAGACCAAAAGGCCGATTTACACCCGAGATGAAGCCCGGGGCTGGGCGGAGCCGGAGAATCATAGACGATTGGATTTGCTGATGCGATGGAAACACACGGGAGCACTCATTAGATCAAAAATCAAAACAGGGATCCCTAATTATACAATGACGAATCGATTGGACATAGCGAAGCTCAAGCTCTTCAAAGCTTCCTTACACGAGATCCGCGCTCTAACATTTGGCGCTGTTGCGGGTCGCCGTGCTGGCCCGAGCGTCTAGATAAGTATCGGCGCTCGCAAAACTATTCTCCGGCTGCCTTGATCTGCTAAAAAGATAATTTTGGTTTTGAAGCGGCAGAAAAATCCACGGATTTTCGTCTCAACAAGATAATCGTCATGGCCAAAAATAAAGGCAGACGGTCTACGGGCGGAGAGACGAATACTCCTAACGGAGGCGTCTCTGTTAAAGAGTCTGCTCCTGCTGAGGATTCTTTCCCCGATTTGGACGCATCCGCATTGGCGAACCTGACCTCGAAAATTGAGCAAAAGCTGAAAGGCGGCAATGACACACCTAAGAAGGACCAGAAAAGGCCCAAAAATGCTACCGTCAATGAGGGAAAAAAGGATAGGAAGAGTCAGCAGAAAAAACCCGCGAAACAAGATTCCGCCAAAGGCAAAAAGCGGGATCGCAACGGCGATGTGATATCGAGAGAAGAGAAACAGGACGGGAAGAAGAACAAGGACGAAGAAAATGATGCACTGCGGCAGGAAATTCTGGCTCTTGGTGGAAGCAAGGAAGATTTCGATCTGATTGCTGGGGTGGACTCTGATTCTGAAATCGAGGGCCAGGATGATGCTTCTGGTAAATCAAAGGGTGGGAACGGTGACGATGCGCTGCGCAAGGAACTTTCCAAAATGCTCGAGGGTGCCGGTCATATTGTCCCGAAAGATATAGAACAGGATGAAGAAGAAGAGGAGGTAGAAGAGGAGGAGGAGGATGAAGATGAAGGTGGTAGCGATCAAAGTCAAGATATATCTGACGTCGAAGAAGACATACCGGAAGATGTCTCTCCACCACCACCATCTAAAGCCGAAAAAGAAGCTTCCAAGAAAGAGTCCACCACAAAAAAGGCTGCGCAAAGCGAAACAGAAGTGCTGCCCAAGGCTTATTCGAAACTGGTATGTGCCTCCCTGACCGATGAATTTGGCCGAGAATCCTGCTGACTCTACTCAGACTGTTCCTCCAAGGTCTGACTGGTATTCGACCCCCCTTCCTCCTGTATCTGCGTCAGCAAAGAATGTCCCTGCTCTCCCCCGGTATCTTGCCGACCGCATACACCAACATGCCAAGTCGTTGCTGGAGAAAGAGAACAAGATGTATGCGGAAGCACAGCAATCCCTGTCGTCCTCCTCCCACAAGTTCTACTCGACCATCATGACTTCGGGAACTCTCAGCGATAAAATTTCGGCTTTGACGCTGGCTGTTCAGGAGTCTCCACTGCATAATACCAAGGCGTTGGAGAACCTGATAGGACTCGGGAAAAAGCGGAGTCGTGCCCAGGCCGTCGAAGTTCTCCGATCTCTGAAAGATATGTTTGCACAGGGAACATTGCTTCCCAGTGACCGTAGGTTGAAGACTTTTGCGAACCAGCCGTCACTGGTAGCAGCCTTCCAAGGTAGCGCTGGTAGCAAGTGGACTGAGAGCGGGCCTCTTCCCGGAGGTCTTCAACCCATCCATCTCATTGTCTGGGCCTACGAAGACTATGTGAAGGAGCAGTACTTCGAAGTTCTGAAGATTCTGGAAGTATGGTGTAACGATGAGATCGAGTTCTCACGCTCCAGAGCTGTGAGCTATGTCTATGAGCTGCTAAAGGAGAAGCCAGAACAAGAGTCCAACCTTCTGAGGCTACTGGTTAACAAACTTGGCGATCCCAGCAAAAAGATCGCGTCAAGGGCTTCCTACTTGCTCCTTCAGTTAGAGCAAGCTCATCCGCTGATGAAACCCACCATCATTTCCTCTATTGAATCAGAACTGCTTTTCCGGCCGCACCAGAGTCAGCATGCCCGATACTATGCCGTGATCACACTCAACCAGACGGTTTTGAGTACCAAAGAAGAGAAGGTTGCTCTTCAGTTACTCGATATCTACTTCTCGCTCTTTGTCACGCTCTTGAAGCCAACGAAGGACCAAAAATCAAAAGCTAACCAGAAGGGAGGCAAATTCGGAAAGGGCGGTAAGAAACATCAGTCTAAGAATGAAAAGACTAAGGGACAGGACCCGGAGGATGAATTGCGGGAGAAGGTTATTTCAGCGGTCTTGACCGGTGTTAATCGATCTTATCCTTTCTCTCAGTCTGACAGCGAACGGTATGTATATTGACATGAAGCTTTTGTAGGCCTTCTGCTAACAACTGTGCAGCATTACCAAGCATATTGATACTTTATTCCGCATCACGCATTCCTCCAACTTCAACACGAGTATCCAAGCTCTCATGCTGATCCAGCAGATCACTTACTCGAACCAAATCTCTGGTGGTCGTTTCTATCGGACGCTTTATGAATCTCTCCTTGATCCCAGAGTCGCCACGTCGTCAAAGCAGTCATTATATCTCAATCTTCTCTTCAAGGCGTTGAAGAGCGATTTGAACGTTAAACGCGTGAAAGCGTTCGTGAAACGTCTTGTTCAGATCCTTGGGCTACACCAGCCGTCATTCATTGTGGGCGTGTTCTACTTGATCCGCGAGCTGGAAAAGATATTCCCTGGTCTTCAGTCTTTGGTGGATCAGCCCGAGGAGAACGACGATGACGACGAGGAAGTGTTCCGGGATGTACCCGATGAAGATGACCAGGAACAGAACGATGTCCTCCCTACTACTGGCTTCAACTCAAAGAACCAAGTCGATGCTTATGATCCCCGAAAGAGAGATCCTGAACACAGCAACGCTGATAAGAGTTGTCTGTGGGAGCTTGTAAGTCCCACTGTTATCCCATAGCAGCGAAGACTAGAAGAGAATGCTAACCTTTGTACGTACAGCTTCCCTATGTCTCTCATTTCCACCCTTCTGTTTCTGTCAATGCATCTCATCTCATTACCCACGGTCCTATGTCGGGCAAACCTGACATGACCCTCCACACACTCACGCATTTCCTTGACCGTTTCATCTACCGTACTCCCAAGGCCAATGCCGGTGCTAAAGGTTCTTCCATCATGCAACCGCTGGCTGGAGGTGACACCAGTGGCCTTCTCGTCACGGTCGGTGGCGTGGCCGGCAAAGGTAAACAGTTGGAGCCTGTCAACTCGGAAGCGTTTTGGCGCAAGAAGGCCGAGGATGTCGCAGCGGAGGATGTCTTCTTCCACGAGTACTTCAGCCGTGTTGGCAAGGACAAGGCTCGCAAAGGCAAGAAGGGAGCCAAGGGTCCGGTCGCCGGGGATGAGGCCGATCCTGACGCCAGTGACAACGAATCCGAGGTTTGGCAGGCCATGCTGGACTCTAAGCCTGACCTTGAAGGCGTTGATGATGACGATGCGGATCTTGATGACATGTCCGACCTCGAAGAGTTCGACTATGACGAGGATGAGGACATGGATGAAGAAGGAGATGAAGGTGTCATCTTCAATGATGAGAGCGATGAGGCTGAGGAAGAGGAGGAAGAGGAAGATCAGCAGGAAGCGAACCCTACGAAGGGCAAGAAGGCAGCAGAGAAACAGCAGTCTGACGATGAGGATGATGATGAAGACGCGTTCGACATGGACGTCTCTGACGATGAAGCGTTCCGTGACAGTGACGAAGATCTGCCTTCCGACATGGAGATGGGCGGTGTCGATATTCCGCCCACAGAGCCAGAGAATGCCAAGGACAAGTCTGGTCGGAACAAGAGACGCAAGCTCAAGCATCTCCCGACCTTCGCATCAGCGGACGACTATGCCGCCTTGTTGGCAGACGAGGAGGATGGTATGTAAGCTTTGGAAACTACCATGCAAGCTTACTTCATTCTGTTATGTACATTCTCTTGTTCGTGGTAGATACCTTGATTGCGTACATTGTCCTGGTTCATGTTTTCCTTATCACAGCTTTTGTCTCAGCCAAAAAGAAATCAACGATTGTCTCACTCGAATCCTAGAAACTAAAGATGAGTAATACTCAATAACCTGAGCCAGGGCATTACGATTGGTCCTCCTAGTGTGTGCTAGTACAGTAATCAATGCAATACTGTAAAATTCCTCATTAGCAGTAGCAGTTGATACATTATTGGTATTATTGTCGTTCTTATAGAAACGTAGTATTTAGCGAGCCTTGACTTTATCACCGAGATCGAGATTCCCGCTAAACTTTTTTTGTTTTTCTCACGTGACTGTATGGACCGCTCTGGAAATTTTTCTGGGACGCTTTCTCTTATCGTCCGCTATCAGGATCACAGGAGGGAAAAAAAGAGGAATTTTTCCCACAACAGCAAAAATGTCGAACGACAAGATCCAGACTGCTCAAGAGCAGGCGAAGAAGCGAAAGAGAAAGCACAAGAGCACAACGCAGGATGTGAAGCCCGTCGCCGAATCGCAAACTGTGGAGGCGGAACAACAGGCTGAGCAGGTCGAGGAGAAAAAGAGCAAGAAACAGAAGGTCGATCGGGCCTCTGCCTCCGATGATGAAGAGGATACTTCTGAGAAGCCTCAGGAGAGTGGATCAGAGCAGGAAGAAGAAGAAAATGGACAGTTGGAAGGAAAAGACATGGCTGCTCTGCCGTCTGCGAATGGAGTATCGCTGCCCACGGAAGACTCCGTGCCCCAGAACTTCAGCGATTTGCAATTGTCAGAGCCGACCATGAAGGCGATTCAAGATATGAGTTTCACGAAGATGACGGAGATTCAGCAGCGGGCAATTCCGCCGTCGTTGGCTGGTCGCGATATTCTGGGAGCTGCAAAGACTGGATCGGGAAAGACGCTGGCTTTCTTGATTCCTGCTGTTGAGCTCTTGCGCGCATTGAAGTTCAAGCCTAGGAATGGTATGTTCTGTTGTATTTGGGGTTGTCGGTGTATCAATTCTGACTTGTCGTGCGTCCAGGTACTGGTGCTCTGATCATCACCCCTACTCGAGAACTGGCACTGCAGATTTTTGGAGTCGCTCGCGAGCTCATGGCGCATCATCACTCTCAGACTTATGGTGTTGTTATTGGAGGTGCGAACAGAAGAGCGGAGGCGGAGAAGCTCACCAAGGGTGTGAATCTTTTGATTGCCACTCCTGGACGTCTGCTGGATCATCTCCGATCGACTGAAGGCTTCGTTTTCAAGAACTTGAAGTCTCTGGTCATTGATGAGGCTGATCGGTAAGTCACAGTCGAAGTCCTTGTTGGGAAATGATTCTAACGACCATGGGTAGAATTCTGGAGGTCGGATTCGAGGACGAACTGCGACAGATCATCTCTATCCTTCCCAAGGACAACAGACAAACCATGCTGTTCTCTGCAACGCAGACAACCAAGGTCGAGGACTTGGCGCGGATATCGCTAAAGCCTGGACCGCTATATATCAACGTCGACCACCGAAAGGAGCACAGCACCGTGGACGGAGTCGAGCAAGGTTACATTATCTGTGAAGCCGACAAGCGGTTCCTGCTCCTGTTCGCGCTGCTGAAGAAGAACCAGAAGAAGAAGATCATCGTCTTCTTTTCCAGCTGTAACTCTGTGAAATACTACTCTGAACTACTGAACTACGTAAGTACAGGGGGGTTGTATTTAACTACAATCGATACTGACAGACTGCCTAGATCGATCTTCCTGTCCTCGCCCTGCATGGAAAGCAAAAGCAGCAGAAGCGCACGAATACGTTCTTTGAGTTCTGTAATGCCGAAAAGGGCACCCTCATCTGCACAGATGTCGCCGCCAGAGGCTTGGATATCCCGGCAGTCGACTATATCGTGCAGCTGGACCCCCCCGATGATGTAAGTGCGGATGCAAAAACAGTAGTCATATCGATACTAACAAACACAACTACAGCCCAGAGACTACATCCACCGTGTCGGACGTACCGCCCGTGGTACTACCGGCAAGGTCGGCCGCAGTCTGATGTTCCTGCAGCCGTCCGAAGTCGGCTTCCTCACCCATCTGAAGGAAGCTCGTGTTCCTGTCGTGGAATTTGAGTTCCCTGCCAAACATATTGTCAACATCCAGTCGCAGCTGGAGAAGCTGATCGGACAGAACTACTATCTGAACCAGGTAAGACAAGACTATCTCGTCGTTTCCGGCCTCCATGCAGAGTCATCCATTAACATAGTATATAGTCCGCGAAGGAAGGATACCGATCATACCTCCATGCTTATGCTTCGCACTCCCTCCGATCCGTCTTCGACATCAACAAGCTTGATCTGAAGAAGGTCGCCAAGAGCTTCGGTTTCACGACGCCCCCGCGGGTTGATATCACGCTGGGAGCCAGCATGAGCCGAGACAAGAAGGTGCAGGGACGTAGAGCCTATGGTAGCCAGCCCAAGGGCGCACGATTCAAGCGGAGACGAGACGACGAGTAAAAAAAAAAGGAAGAAAAGCTATTTGTATTCTGTTGTTCTGTACATACATAATACCATCGGGTCGGAGTGGACTGGCAATTTAAAAAAGTCTCGAGCTTCTTTTCTAAACTCTTTTTGTTTCCTAAGCTTACATCAAAGGTCGCGCAAAGCACATCCATGATGCTGCGCTTGATTACAATCAGATGGAAGATGTTAGACCCGGTAGTACAGTAGCCACGTTAGACCGCTCAACTACCTACCCATGTCCGGCAATTTGCGGGGAAAGATACTACATATCACATACGACACGCGTAATAATATCAATAACCCTGCCATTATGCAAGCTCGTCGATATTTTCGATTGCGGACTAGGCCAGGGCATCCTTGAATAGATGCGTAACGATCTGCCACGTGATTGATGCTTGGTTGTCAGCTAAGACACAAGTTCGTCCGGTACAGACTTCCGGGTATATCCTTGTGCCCGGCAGAGAGACAGCCACTGACGATGGAAGGACTGAAAGCGTTTAGCCTGTGCAGTTGATCCGGCTCTCACCGATATTGGGCGCACTTCCTATATTCGGATTTTTATTTTTATTTTTATTTCTTGTTGCACGGAACAGTGAGATGGATGGACGGCCATCAGAGTATCCAAAAAGGCGCATCAGGCGGTGATTCCCAGCTTCCGCTTCAAGTAGCGATCTTCCTACCTGGAACTCTGCTTATTTCAATCTCGTTTAATGCGCAAGGGCTTGTATCGATACGAGATACCTAGGGAGTAAGATATCCATGTGCAGTGGCGCTCAGGCGCAGGACGATGCATGCGCCACAAGATAGATCTGATCAATAGACTAAAGCGGAGACCAAGATCGGGTCATGCACTACCTCGATAATACTATGATAAGGGTGGCCGGAATGTCATTGTCGAGGAATGGAGGATGAGCGATCGGGCCAATCACGGATTTGTTCTGGAAACCCTCGATTGATCTTGGCGTGGAGGAGAATATCCCGGACTCGGCGGTTGAGCGATGCCATTGTGATGGAAAGTGGATATGAAAACGGCATCGTTGAGATGAAAACAGCCGATGCGCGACCAATTCAGGAACAGCATACCATACAATCGACGCCTGCACTAGGTGAGCGGTTCCATGGACGCACTCACGTTTAGAGATCCTGCTCTTTTCTTGCTTGCTGGCTTTTCCCTGTTATTTTCAGGGGGGGCCAAATGTCGGTGGCAGAGAATTATGAACCGTGAAAGGTCTGATGTGAGAGCTCGGTGTCATTATTGATTGGAGTCGCTTGGGCTGAACCTAAGGTTAGCCTCGATCGCGTCCCTGGCAGGGCCAAAGGCGAGGTGAGAAGCTCCCACGGATGGCAACGTTTGTTCGACGCCTCCCGGACGCGGCGCAACTGGTGGCACCACGGAGGCGCTTGGCTTGCGCGCTTGGATGGTCGCTAACTCGAAGGATACATTGTTGTAACCTTGCCAGATGAAGTCGGCGACTCCGCTCAGTGGTTGCGTACACAGACCCCAGATTGGGACGGGCCTGGTTGGCTGAGGCGCAATGGGCCAGGACTAGGCTGAGAAGTCTCTGCAGCAGCGGGGCTGAAGCTTTCTTGGGGGCGATGGAGTTGAGGTTGGTTGAGTGTTTTTGTGCGAGTCGAGATCTGCAGTGACAGTGGAGGATGGGAAGGTCAGATGGTGTAGAGCACAGGGACAGGGTAGAATCGATGATTATGGTTGTCAGCCTGTCAATGGGCGCGCATTGAGACAGCAGGAGTAGTAATTGTGAAATGGTCGTGTCGATATCGATAGCGATAACTGTTTCTCTAGCTGTTCCTGGAGAAAATGGAGGCGGGGGCGGCGTCTGCGCCTGCCGCTCTCTCCGCGCGGAAATTGACTGGTCGAACAGAGACACTTCTCAGGTTACTTTGGAGATGGTAAATAGTATCTGACCGGTAGTTGGTGATACAGTACTACCAGCCAAGTCGCCGGATTGGGAGACGGCCGCTCCCAGAGCCTCTCGAGAGCGCAATTGTTGCATTCTGGCTGACTGTGATTCCCTGGACAGTGGAGACGACGATAATATGGCCTCCCCGCAAATGGAGCATCGTGTACATCCAGACCGTTCAGGTTGATTCTGTTGAACAACAGCGGCGATAATAATAACCTGACAGCGGCAGATGCGAGTCGCAACTCTGCCCTAAGAACCTGCGATCTCTGCACAAACCACGTTTTCCCGCCGCTCCACTGTGCTCTCGAAGGCATCCAGATCGCTCGCTCGACGTATCGGCTGAGATACTGACGCGGGATAGCGAAGATTGGGCCCGCAAGCACGTCATTACCGGTCTCAACCTACGCTGCGAACCTTGCTCTTTTCGGCGAGTGGATGGCGCTTTGCCGGTCTCAAATAATAGTGGCTGCTGCATAAAGATATCCAGATCTGCTTTTCTCGCGCTCGTGGAATATTTTTCGTTTTTGGACCCTCTTCCTCCATCTCCCTATCCAGCACTTGTTCTGGGTTGGTCCGGAGCTTATCTCGACAGCCTGATAATACTTATCTCTCCGTCTCAGGATCGTTTGCCGCCATTGGGATCAGCGCTGCGCCAATTACTTAGTGCTACTGCATCTGTCCCCGGTCGCCTGGCGATTGCTGATAGAAAAAAACACTCTGGTCGTCATCCGGGATTCGCTTTCCTGATGTGTTGAACATCTCCTTACTCTCTCTCGCTCTTTGGATAAACGCTGTATTATAATACGAAGGTGGTACATGTGTCCGAGGGTCTTCACAGTTGAATCTGTCTCTGTTCCGTTCGCTCTCCTACGCAAGGAGACGGTCCGTTCAGTGAAATGGCGATGAATCCTGGTGCCTGGGACCCTGCCCGGAGAAACAGTAACGGGTCTCAATCGCTATCAGAAAAGAGCGGACAAGAGGTCCCCAAGCTGAAAGAAAATTACGATCTCGAAAACCAAGGTGCCGAGCGGAGGAACAGTCGCATTGCACCCATCCACTCGAATACTTCCGACGACAGACTCAGCGTGACCCGGCAGGTCGAGCTAGAAGCGGAAAATGCAATCAAGTATCGGACATGCAGTTGGCAAAAGGTGGGTTATTCCTCTGGGTTCCTGCGCAGTGGACGATGCTGACTGATCTGCAAAGACCGCCGCATTGCTCTTTTCAGAGTATATCTGCCTGGCCATCATGTCATTCCCGTGGTCCTATTCGATTCTGGGTCTGGTCCCAGGTTTGATCTTGACCGTCGTCGTGGCCGGTCTAGTGCTCTATACATCGCTTATCGTCTGGTATGTGGGCCTGATCGGGAAACGTGCCCCCAGATCTGCAATGCTGACACTCCCTCTAGGCGATTCTGTCTGCGCCATCCAGAAGTCCGCGATGTGTGTGACATTGGCCAGTATCTATTCTGGGACTCTAGGATCGCATGGTGGGTGACAGCCATCATGTTCTTGTTGAACAACACCTTCATTCAGGTATGAGGCCCGTGTCTGTCTATACTTCATGTTTCCACCATGCGCTAACACTTTTCAGGGTCTCCACTGCTTGGTGGGTGCGAAGTATCTCAACACAATGACAGGGGGCGGAACTTGCACTATCGTCTGGTCTCTCGTTGCCGCAATCATCTCCTGGGTCTTTTCACTGCCTCGAACATTCAACACATTGTCGAAGGCTGCTACCTTCTCCGCATTCTTTACCTTCATCTCAGTACTACTCGCTACTATCTTCGCGGCAATTGAGGCCCGTCCCGCAGGAGATGATCCTGATTCGCCAACTCCCGGTGGTTGGCTTGGGAATCCCGTCGTGACAGCTGTCCCTGTCGCTGGAACGACCTTCGTGTCGGGCCTGAACGCGTTCCTGAATATCAGCTACACGTTCATCGGTCAGATTACGCTACCCAGTTTTATCGCAGAGATGAAGGAGCCGAAGGACTTCTGGAAATCCGTCACTGCCGTCACTGTTGCGGAAGTGATCGTGTTTAGCGTAGTAGGAGCGGTGGTGTATGTCTACACTGGGAACCAGTATATGACCTCTCCGGCGTTTGGCTCGCTAGGCGACGAAGTATACAAGAAGGTCTCTTTCTCGTTCATGATCCCAACGTTGATCTTCCTGGGCGTCCTGTACGCCTCGGTCTCTGCTCGCTTCATCTTCTTCCGCATTTTCGAAGGCACCCGCCACAAGAGCAACCACACTGTCGTGGGATGGGCTTCCTGGGCTGGCATCCTCGCTGCCCTGTGGATCGCTGCATGGATCATTGCTGAGGTTATTCCCTTCTTCTCCGACCTCCTGTCCATCATGAGCTCCCTTTTCGACTCCTTCTTCGGTTTTATCTTCTGGGGAGTCGCGTATCTCCGCATGCGCCATGCGGACTACGGCCCTGGTTTCTATAAGAAACGGGGTATCCGGGGTTGGATCGGATTCATTGTCAACGTCCTCATCATCCTGTGTGGTCTATTCTTCCTTGGACCGGGCACCTACGTAAGTTCACTGGGTCCTATATTTTTCCTAAGATTGATGACTGACCGTTTTCTCAAAGGCCTCCGTTGACAGTGTTGTCCTGAGCTACGAAGCTGGTAATGTCGGCAGCGCTTTCTCCTGTGCCAACAATGGCCTATAGGCCGTACACTGCATACTGCAGCTTTTGGGTATGGGTTTTTCTAGGTTTGATACATTTTTCTTATAAAAAGTCTCGGGAAATGGATATTCCCCTCTAGCAGAAGTTGAATCATATATACCCTTAAAGTGGCAATCTGCACCAGGCTCCTCGTGAGCTATGGCTTTGATTACTACTCTTCTATTGTCCTTTGACACTCTATGGTGCACGTCCCACTCACGTAACTGTAATCTTTCGGTCTTAGTAGCAGTATAAGCAGCTTCATCTAGCTGCACTAGAGCATCATCCGTGCTTCCACTAGTTACTCATTGGCGGTGCCCCGTCTTGCTAGCAAAAGAGCATATTCCGAGGGCGAAGTGGATCAGCGGAGAACCGTATCACCACGTGACTTTCCCGTTATCACGGCAAGTTGCCCGCCTCCGCAAGTTATTATTCTCGCGGACAACCATTTCACCATCCTTAACCATCTAGTCCTGTCGAAAATCATGGTGAAAACAATGAGGCCGTTTACTAGAGCAGCGAGACTCGTTAACACGCGGGCATTATGCCCCAAGCGCTTCTCTACGGCTGCCAATGGCTCTATCCAGACCATCCAGCTTCGGAGACAGCTCCCCTCCTCCGCAGTGCGTTGCCCGACTGCTGGTCTGCTCTCCGGTGTCAGAGCTGGAGCAGTCGTCCAGCAGACTGCAACCAGATACGCATCATCCACCACCGTCAATCCGGCGACACTCGATAAGACGCAGCTCTATGACCTGCATGTCTCTCGCGGGGCGAAGATGGTGCCCTTTGCCGGGTTTGCCATGCCTCTGCAGTATTCTGACCTGAGCCACGTCGAAAGTCACAACTGGACGAGAGAGAAGGCGAGCTTGTTCGATGTGAGCCACATGTAGGTACACCAATTGCTCTGTTGGACGAGTATACTATATCGCGTTTGTTATCCATGTAGGTACATAACTGACGTAATGCTTCAACAGGGTTCAGCACTCTCTCCGAGGACCGGGTGCAATTGAGCTACTCATGAAGGTCACTCCGTCGTCCCTGGACAAGCTGCCTAATAACCAGTCGACGCTTTCATGCTTGTTGGAGGAGGGAACTGGCGGTATCATCGACGATACCGTCATCACTCGTCTGGACAAGGACTCTTTCTATTTCGTGACCAATGCTGGCCGACGGGAGGACGACTTGGCCTTCTTGAAGACTGAAATTGATGCGTACAAGAAGGAACACGGTGAGGCCAGCATTACCTGGGACGTGCTCGAGGATCGGGCGCTTGTTGCTCTGCAGGGTCCCTTGGCTGCCTCTGTCCTGCAGCCATTGATCCACAAGGACCAGCAGGCGGACACCGATCTCAGCACCCTTTACTTCGGACAATGCCGCTCCTTGTACCTGACCCTTTCTGACGGGTCCGTGAGCCCTCACCCTCTCCTTATCTCCCGTACTGGATACACGGGAGAGGATGGGTTCGAGATCTCCATTCCTACTGCCAATGCTGCCTCTCTACCCAACGAGGTCGTTGAGCTTTTCCTGTCCAAGCCCGAGGAGGTCCGTCTTGCTGGTCTTGCAGCACGAGACTCTCTCCGTCTTGAAGCGGGTATGTGTCTGTACGGTCAAGACATCACTACTTCGCACACCCCACCCATGGCCGCCCTTACCTGGCTTGTTGGAAAGGACCGTCGGGACGCGTCCACTGCCAATTTTAACGGCGCTTCCGTAATCCTGCCCCAGATTGCATCTCCATCAAAGACGCTCAGTCAGCGTCGTGTAGGATTCACGATTGAGAAGGGGCCGCCAGCCCGTGAGGGAGCTATCGTCGTCGAACTGTCCGAGAATGGTGAGAAGAACCAGATCGGCGTCATCACGTCGGGTCTCCCGAGTCCCACCTTGGGCGGCGCCAACATCGCCATGGGATACATCAAGCAGGGCCTGCACAAGAAGGGAACGGAAGTTGGTGTTCTTGTGAGGAACAAACTGCGCAAGGCAACCGTTGCTGGCATGCCATTTGTCGAGAGCAAATTCTACCGGAAGCAATGATTGCCGTACATCACCCATCCATATTTATTATATCCATTTGCTCGTTCTTATATCTTATGTTTTACATCTGGGTGGTTTAGTTTCTGCAGTCTTTTACCTTACGGGAGATGGAAATATGCTTCAATAGTTATGCATTAGCACATATTCAACATTGTGGACGACCTTATAGGAGGAACAGACCAAAAGTGATGAGTACAGTCAATGACAATTCCCAGTCTAGCAAGCTATCGCCTCACTCGCTGATCCCATAAGAAAGTAACCCCTTTCCCTTGCTGTAGCCTCAGTGTAACCTCCAGCAACTTAAAATGATGCCTGCCCTGTCTTATATCCAATCCACATCCCCATACCCATGCTATGAACAAGACCTCGTGACCGAACTCCAATGCAACAACCTCGCGTAACTTGACCATAATCTGAAGAGTGCTTCAGATGACATATAGTTGTGTTACCATTATACGCAAGGGAGATGGCCTCGACTCAACTCGACTCGAGTCGAGTGGATATAGTCCTCCTGCACGCAGTGCTCTCCTCGTAGCGTAGTAAGATACAATGCCCATCCAATTTACCGTAAGAAAAGCATATCTAAGATAAAATCAATTACTCCACTTTGAAATGTCCTCACCCTCCCCCCGAATCCTAATCATCGGCGCTGGCATAGCCGGCCTCGCGTTCGCCCAAGGCCTCCGCCGCCGGGGAATATCCTTCACCGTTTTCGAACGCGACATCCTCTCCGAACCCAAACGCCAAAACTACCGGCTCAAGATCGCGGGGCCCATGCAAGCCAAACTGCGCGATCTCCTGACGGACGAAGCGTGGGAGGAATTCGTCAATAACGTCGCGGAGACGACGTTGGGCGAAACCACAGCCAATGCGATTGATGGGAGCGTCCTCGCGTGTCGAAAGGGGAGGATCCAGAAAGGGATGGCGATTCCATGGACGGTGGAGAGGAATTTGTTACGAAGGGCGATGATGAGGGGGATCGAGGAGGAGATTCAGTTTGGGAAGCGGTTTGTGAGGTTTGAGATCTGTGAGGACCATGATGATAATCATAACCATGAGGACAATAAGAAGGAAAAGGAAAGAAGGAAAGGCGATGTAGTAGCTGCGTATTTTCAGGACGGAAGCATCGAATACGGCACACTCCTCGTCGGGGCAGATGGCGCTCGCTCGAGTGTGCGGAAGCAATTCCTCCCGGATTTCAAGCCCGTCGATACAGAAACGTGTTGTATATACGGCAAGGCATGGCTGAGTCAAGAGCTATTAGCCCGATTTCCTCCTCAGTATCGGAAATGGCTCACTGTGATCCAAGACCGGACGCCCCTTTTCCACTCGACTATCTCCGGCGAGGCGCCTATTGCGCTCATATGTGAGCCGATTCGGTTCTTCAGTCTCGAGAGGGGCGTCGTTCGGCCTGGTTCGATCCATTGGTGTCTGGTCTTCCCGCAGGACACGTCTGGTTTGGGACCAGCAGAGTTGAATGAAGCGCTGGGTTCTCTATCGGCTGAACTGGCCATGGAGATGACGAGCGAGTGGCACGTCTCCGTACGTGCGCTGGTCGAGCTCCAGGATCCTGCTCTGACGGTAGGAATGAGGATTTACTCTGCGAATCCGAATCTAGAGGAATGGACGCCGTCGAGCAGGGTGACTGTCATGGGGGATGCGATCCATATCATGTCGCCGTGTGGAGGCGTAGGAGCCGTGGCGGCGCTGAATGACGCGCATGCTTTGATGAAGACCATAAGCGAGGAAGGGATTTCAGAGGCTTCGATTGGGAAGTATGAGGAGAAAATGAGGGAGTTTGCTAAGATTTGTATTCGGCGGAGTTATGAAGTAGGAGGAAAGATGGTGGCGGTGCCGGATTTTGAGAAGTGTATCAAGGTAGATCTATAAGATTCTTGGCATTGTTGTAAACATGAGATTACTATCTGATTCTAGGGATTTTCGTGTAATTTTTTTAATTGAATATTAGCTTAACTCTTGCGCCGTACCCGAAACCGAGACCATATGTCCCAGGGTATCATAGTACAACATAGCATATCGCTTGAAATGTAGAAGCGGAAGGGCAGAAATAATGCATCGCAGAAGTCTTCCTAACAATAACAAACGCCTTGCTGTCTAAATATGACATACTGGCCAGTCAGGGTCACTAATCCTTTTATAACATCTTAACTGCATCTTCTCAGAGCTTGCCCAAGCGCTTGGGCCGAACCACTCGGTATATACGCCGCTTTCCGATCTTGATCAACTCACGCGACTTCATCACTTTGGCAACCCGGGCCGGCGGGACGATGTCCATGCGAGGTTTTATCTCAGGGGAAGGTTGAACGATTGCAGGATTTGCGGGAGATAAAGGAGGCGGCGTTAGTGTATCCGCCGTCTCTGGTACCTTCTCCCAGCAACTGCTATCAGCCTCCGCAGAGCACATCCCAGATGTGTCGTCGCAGGAGGATTGATCATGCCCATGCAAGCGCCATCCAAAATGGTCCCAATCTTCCGATGGAGTATATGACTCCACGGCACATTCATCAACGGGGATATTCAATCGCAAGAGTCGGGCATTCGTGTCTCTGAGTGCTCTAATGTGGAAAGTCTCGGATGACATCCTTTTCCACATCGATCCCCCGAAAGGACTCGAGGAAGACGTGGAAGGGCTGAGAGGCATGGGCCGACGCTCTCCTGGAGGAGTATAAGACTCGATGGCGCATCCACTTAGCACAGCACTATGTTCTTGCTCATGGTCGCCCATCTCGTTTATAAGATCTTGTATAATAGCCGCGGGATCGGGGACGGTCGTGTTATTCGGGTCGGTCAGAGACTCGTCATGCAGCAGGGAGGTGAGCGCCGATGCTCGAGAAGGTCCAGGGGACGAGATGACCTTTGAAAACGACAAGTCCCGATCTCGAATCTTTCTGGGGCGTCTCAAAGAGCGAGGACTATATAGCAAGCCCGAATTCCGCTGCGTGTCGAACTGCCCACGTAACAATACAGGAGAACGTGCCTTTCGTGGTGTCGTGCTCCTGAACCCTGCTCTCACCCTCCTACCACGCAGTATATCCTTGACTGACTCCTTGATCCGCCAAATGTCAGGCCCGTGGTTTCGTAAATATAATTCCTCCAAATTGTCATGAATCTGCTTCCAGCCAGGGAATCCAGGTTCATTTTCTACACCCGGCTGAATGACCGGATATAAGGAATAATAGTTGTCCATGATGAAATTCGGGACCGGAACGTATTCATTCCCATCCTCCCTTTTAAAGCAACAACGCACAGATATCTCCGGAAATTGTGCGGAGGGCCGTTGCTGTCTCCCAGTCATTGTACTGCCATATTCATAGCCCGAATCGTGCCGTCTCTGGTATAATTGGTGGTTGGACGCCCCTGGATGGCACCGTGTCCCGGCCCCTGTGGGCACTGGGACAACCCACCTATCGTCACGAAGCTGTATGTGCGTGTGTCGAGGAGCTGCCTCTGCGGGATGTATGGCAATCGAACAAGTTCTCTCCAAAACTGGACGTTTATGGTTCGGGGACCTGCTGTCCTTGCGAGAAGCACGGGATATCTTCTCATGCTTCCGTACACGAAGCTTCTTCGCAAGACCTATATATAAAGCAACGTATTAGAATATCATCACATAGTATAAACAGTAAGCATACTAAAACGAAACATGGGGACATCTCACCAGTTCCAGCGATCTTCTCCAGGACCTTGTTCCAAAAACCGGTCATTCTATTTCACAGACCGGCAACTGCGATTGGTAGAAAATGGCATCTATGGAACGGAATCGGGAAATTATAAGTGGGAAACAGACAAAGAAAACACACGAAGGGTAATTCTGCAGTGGCAGTGCTGAGGATGTAGTATTATTAGGGAAACAAGCTAAATATAGGCAGGTTCCAAGGACAAAGAGACAATAACAGCCACTGGGCATGGACGTTTGTAATAGAGTAGAGAAAATGCGGTTGTGGTGTAGGCTGGGGAAGGAAGAGAAGCCTAGATAAATAGTGACTGTATAGACAATAAGAAATGCATCTATAAAGGAAGAAAGCCAGAGGGAATTCCCGCCATTTTGACTGTAAAATAATATAGATACGGGGGTGGGAATTGCCCCTTTATGTTGGCTGCGTGTATCTTGCGAAGACTCACGCAGGGACATGATATATTCCGCAATGTGCAAGTAGGCATGTTTGATAGATCCAGCCATCTTTGACTCGTAAGCAGGTAATTAATTAATTCATTGTTCATTTCCAAACAAGAATGAGTAACTTACTTTGTTTGTCACATTCGGCTCGTTGTCCCAGCGGGCTCGGGACAAGTATATAATTCCAGCTATGTAGTCTGCATAATGGACGCATCTCCATCCGCACATCGACAGATGCCTCGAAATATAAAATGATATAGGGGATCATTGATGCCCAGGTGGTTGCGGAACCATGTCCAACAAACTATTATTGCCTTCATTATATTCACCACATCGAATACCAGCAGTCAGTGAAAAATGCTCTATTATATAGACAACTTTGATAGTTGCTATTGAGCAATTTGCGAATAATCAGCAATCACCATAACGGTCACTTGATGTGAGCAAACACGAGTCCTCAATTATGACTCCTCAATCAATCAATAATATCGATGTTTGACAGGGAAATGAAAGACTGTTTACATTGAATAAGGTTTGCATAGAGAGTTTGTCTCTTTCATAGTACAAGCAATCAATATTATCAGAAGGGAAGTTACCAAAGTCATTGATTGGTCTTCGGCTCTTGCTAGACTAGTACATATCGGAGGATCTCAAGAAGTCAGTACATCTGGTTGAATGGAGGAAGCAATCAAAATTGTTTGTATTGAAAGTCCATATTGGTTTGCCTTCACATCAATCCACATACGAATCAATTATGCTCCAATGATAAGACACTCTATTCCAATCTATGCACAATACAACACAACCATCCTTATTCTCCGACGATCTCAGGCCGTTTTCCGTTGCCAAGACTTCAACCGCCTCCGACGTCGCAGATCGACAGTCTCTCAAGCATACTAACTAGAAAAGAGTCCTTTTCATGGTTTAGACACCCCGAGAGGGACGATCAAGGTGGTATCGTGCATGTCTACGATGACATGCGGTGTAAGAGCTTCGTCTATTTTTCCCCGAATAAGGAGGAGATCGTAAAGATACCGTTTCAACAGTGCCTGCAGAACGATATAGAGTCAGTCTTTATCAGAGAGACCGTGACGCGCGTTCAAGTTTCGACTGTCCAAAGCGAAAAGAAAAAGAAAAGAAAAAAGTACTCCGTAGAACCAAGTTATTTAGGTGATTATTAGTTACATCTGCTGGCTTTTGCTGGTTCAATTCTTACAGTGACCTGCCCCTCCGCTCCGCCTCCCGCGCGCGCGGCTTTTTCTCCATATTTTATGTGCCACTTTGTAAACTTCCCCCCACCTGCGACCTAACTTGACCAACTCCGTTCTCTTGATTCTCGAGCCTCTTGTTCCTACCTTCTTTTCTTTCTGTTCCAGCTCAATTCGTCTGCTGGGAACTTTTTAGAGATACCCTATATACTTTTTGCTTTTTGGCAGTCATCTCGAAGAGAATATGGCGACGTAAGTTC
This sequence comes from Paecilomyces formosus, assembly GCA_029606185.1. Taxonomy (NCBI): domain Eukaryota; kingdom Fungi; phylum Ascomycota; class Eurotiomycetes; order Eurotiales; family Thermoascaceae; genus Paecilomyces; species Paecilomyces formosus. Next base: position 869,906 of record JAPVCB010000028.1, read on the forward strand.
TAACCCCTCCCTGCCCCTCAGTCTGGCTAGAAGATAGACACTGGCCAGTGCACACTGGACTGGACAGATGGAGAGCAACAGATGAAGTAGTCGCCAAGGATAATGAATCAATTTCAGAGAGAATTAACTCAAACTAATGCAAAATTTCCTACAGCAACATCACCTACCACGCCGCGGCCGTCACCCGCTCTGAGCGCTGTGCGCTCCGTAAGCAGCGCGGTCTGACCATCTGGTTGACTGGTCTGTCTGCGTCCGGCAAGTCGACTATCGCCGTCGAGCTCGAGCACCAGCTGCTGCAGCGCGGTGTCGGCGCCTACCGTCTGGATGGCGACAACATCCGCTTCGGCCTGAACAAGGACCTGGGTTTCAGCGAGAAGGACCGCAACGAGAACATCCGCCGTATCGCGGAGGTCGCGAAGCTGTTCGCTGACAGCGCCACTATCGCTATCACCTCGTTCATCTCGCCATACAGGGCGGACCGTGACACTGCGCGCCAGCTGCACGAGGTCGCGACCCCTGGTGAGGACTCCGGTCTGCCTTTCGTTGAGGTTTACGTCGATGTCCCGGTCGAGGTCGCGGAGAAGCGTGATCCCAAGGGTCTCTATAAGAAGGCTCGTGAGGGTATCATCAAGGAGTTCACTGGTATCAGTGCCCCGTATGAGGCGCCGCTGAAGCCCGAGGTTCACGTCGTGAACAACGACATCCCCGTGCAGGACGCTGTGAAGCAGATCATTACATACCTTGAGGAGAAGGAGTACTTGCCCAAGCAGCAGTAAATCTGTGGCATAAACAGATGGATGTGATTTGTTTTATGTTACGTTGTCATGTGGAGGATAGGGAGCAATTTCAGAGGAATGGGCGTGGCTTGCGGGTATAGAATAGCGCGCCATTGCACATAGAGCACCTCTTGGGTTCCCTGTATATACATTGTTTAAAGCGACGACATGCTAGATGACGAAACGTCTAAAGAGGCAACGTCGATCGACTTGACCGTTGCAGACAAATAAACTATTTTCTCAGAAACTGTCAAGCTTCATCCGCATAGTAGAAGTACTGAACATTGGAAAATCAAGATATATATGTAAGCGCTACAGATTCAATGGAGTATCCAAAGTGCCAACCAAAGAAGCTAAGAAACCTGGATCCATGCATGCGAAAAGAGTACACGGCAAATTCAACTATGGCACGCTCTCGCGCTCCCTTTCAGAGGCATGCAGCAGTTCTTCCCGTCATCGCTTACTCGAACTGGAATTCGTAATAGACATATGGGGTATACTCCGCACCACCTTCACCGGCGGCGTGGAGATCACCAGGGTCATCCTTCTTGACCCGGCCCTTCTTGTCGCGCCCGAATGCGTTGCCCGCCAGGTACGAGTACTTTTCGTCCAGAGCACTCTTTGCCCTTACTGATTGCTTGGGCGTTGTCTACGTAAACAGTTAGCCGCATCAACATTATACCGGATTTTGGACCTACCCTGATGATTGTGCACACAAAGTCCAACGGCAGACCATACCGAAGAACCGTCTCCACGAATACCCGCAGAACGAGCACATGAATCCAAGCCATAACGGCCTCACTCCAGGCCGTCCTTCCTAGCCGTAGCGTCTCTCCCCATAGTTTCCTCTCATCACCACCAACACGCTCGACCTCCTTTCTCTCCTCTTCCCGTCCACCTTCCACGTATTTGAAATCTCGGGGAATCCACTTGTTCTCCCTGGCCTTGTGGATAAACTCCACGCTGTGCTTCTTGAAGGTAGTCACAGCGTAGAGGGTGAACTCATCATCCGCGGCAACCAGTGTCGCGGACCGCGGAACGACCATGGGTGATACGGTCTCGTAGATCTTTAGGAAATCCTTCACCTGCTGTTTGGGAACAGCAATCAGGTGTGTCTCGATATATTCAGACTCTTGAACCAGCAGACGAGGGTCCACGACGGATGTGAGGGATCTCGTCGAAAGATTACCCCTAAGTCCGAGTTAGCGTTCCATTCGACGACCATATAAGTCACTAGCAATGCTCACGTTTGTTTCCGCTGTAGGGTCGCCAGGGTAGACTTGACCTGGTTGTACTGGGAGTATTTGCTCCGGATATCATTATCAATGCTAGCTGTTTCCTGCCAGCAGAATCACAATTAGCTACGGCGCAGCTCAAGCCAGAGAATGCAATGGCGCACACACCTTCTGCAAGAGATCAATCAATTCCGCCAGTGGCTTATCAGCCCGATACTTCACCTTGTTCCATGTGAACGTTCGGAGATAGTGGTCAACAGGCTCTATATTTCCAAATCGTCAGCGCCAAGCCTTATCACTCTGCACATCACTGTCCCGCACATACTATCATTGACGGTCTTCATCTTCTCAATCTGCGCCTCGTCGTTGTTCAAGATGTTCCTCAGCGCATCGGTGACCTTCGACACGACGGCTTGGCATCCCGACTCGAGTTTCGCCAGCTCATCCGCCTGTTGCACCAGGGCGTCCAAGGTTCCGATCTTGAATTCGGGGATGGGGAACTGGGCGACTGTGCCATTATCTGCGACGGTCGAGGAAATCGCATCCAGAGCGTCATCCCGGTGGTGGGAGGGGGTGATGGAGGAGGGGAGCGAGATGAGGAGATACTTGGTTGTTGTCTTCGACATGGCGACGGCTGGAGAGGGAGGGACAGGTCGTGGATAAGATGACAAGGAGGGTGTCTAGAGAACAGACCCGTCGCCGCGCTCGAGCAAGCGGGCAGAAGGCAGCCGGAGACTTGTAGAGCTTCGAGACGTTGGAGAGTCGGAGTTGGTTGCGGGAGCTGGAGCTGGAGCTGGGCGGTAGTTAGTACTTACTTGGGCGGTCGTTGGGTCGAGCGCCATCCCGCACCTTCTGATGCTGGCCGACTCCACCGCGAAACTCATACAACAGCCGGAGTCTCAGGTGGTGACAACACCGTATAGAGCCAAAGGCTACATGAGTGTATGCTCGTTCTGTATATCTCCTCTCTTCATATCTAGATAGTGTCAATGTTAACGTTATGAAGGACAAATTCACAATTTCTCCCTGTCTCGTCCGTTGTCTCACCCCGCTTGGCCATCCTAGGCGGTAGATCATACGATTCATGCTTCTATTGAGAGATTTTTATTTGTGTATTTATATCTATATCATAAGCCACAAGTCTATGTCAATGTCTAGGCTCTTATAGACAAGAAACGAACATCCGTGTCGTTGCACCCTTTCCTTATTAGACGCCTATCCCACATGCACAAACGCAAGATAATCACATCCGATCACGAAGAAGCAGCCGACTTATACACGCTAGGCATGTTCTGCGGCAGTATAAGCGTCAGCACATAGACCTCTCTACACCAGGGAAAACAAATTGATGGGGTTTAAGAACATACCGCCGCTCCCTTGGGTTCGATGAACAAGGCCTTCGCCTCGACAAGTACGACCGGCTCCTGTCCCTCCTCCGGCAATGTCTCGATACGCCCTTCCACCCAGGCCTTTCGTCCTTCGACTTTGGTTGTCTCAGCTCTCAGCACGGCATACGTGTTGGCCGGTGCCGGTCGTCGGTAGTCAATGTTCAGGTTTGCAGTAACGCCCACGCCGTTAGGCAGAGCAGGGAAACAGCACCTGGCCAAACCCTCGTCGAGGATAGTCGCCAACATACCGCCGTGAACGATTCCAGGGTGGCCGCATACATCGGAACCCAGATGGAAGATCGACACCATGCTCTTTCCGCCCTTCTCGCTCCAGAAGTATGGAGGCACGGTGACCTTGTCCTTTCCAGCCAGTGTACCCGCGGTCAGATTTCGCCCGCGCATCGACTCCGGGATCTTCAGATGCGGTCGCGACTCGGTGAAGAGAGGGTTGGCACGCAGCTCCTCTGACAGAGGATGGTGCTTGATGAAATTGTCAACCTCGCGAGAGAAGTCATTTTCAGGCTCAAAGAGTGTGAGGGTCTCCGCGTCGGTGGGAATAGGAGTCGCCATTATGCGATTCACGGCGCGGATATTTGGATAGACGAAGCCGGCTATGAATGCAACAACTGCAATGGATGTGAAACCAAGCGCACGGCGCAACCTGGAACGAGGCTTTGGAAGGGAAGGTACCGCAAAAGCTGCTGCGTCTAGGTGATAGTCAGCATCAATTGGCATAGGTATACCGGTGTCATTTCCAAGCAGAGCGGTGGACAACTATATCAATTGCACAGATATCTACACACGGGGGAAGACATACCGGCCGAGTAGAGCCTGCGCCAAGGTCCACAAAGAGAACGCAAAGATCCAGTGTCAGCAAAGATGGACGCGGGGTTTCGTGCTTTATAAATATTTCCACCTCTGCTTAGGGCCGATAAGGATCTAGTTGCGGTGGGACTCAGCGCGCCCTTGGACCGGAGACACAGCATGACAGAAGCGCTCACCGCTGGCGCCGTTTGCTTTATAACTAGTGACCAGAAAAAGAAAGAACAGAAACAGCGGTGCAAAGCGAATCCACTCGCGGTCTCAACGACTCTCGGACAAGAACACCTGGGCAAACGGAGAACGAACAGCGCTGAAAGAATCCTAATAATTGGCCTGGAGCAGCCGGTTGGGGAAAGCGGGCTGAGGCCGGAGAACGGACCGAAGTGGCCGATGGTTATGTTCGTGCCTGGACCGAAGATACTACCTCGGCTCAGCCCGATTTTCTACTACATACTCCGGTCCAACCTGGGTGGCAAGGCAACAGAATTTTGTTAGTAGATATTGCCAAAGTCGTGGTTCCTTTGGTTCCCAAGACTTGGCTGACAGTAATAACTACTACCTATTGCTGCTGCTATTTAAAGTAGCATCGTGGCATTCATGGATAACGGATATGTATGTCTAGGTAGTCGAAGGATTACTGTTACTTTACAGCTAGGGAAATATTAGACATATATATTGGCCTCTATTTATTCATGAATGACTAAAGGATATTCCCCGCCGTCTCTTAGTGGAAAGAAATGTGTACATTCACACCTAGATGAAATGTGCTAGCAAACACGATATCACAAAGCAAAACTGTCATTGTTCCGCCATGTCACTAATAGATATACCGAAAATGGAGATTCTCCCGGTCTGTTCGATCCTCAAACGCATGATCAAGATTATCAGCATCAGGATCTAGACCCGCCTCCAACAACAGACGTTCCTTCTTCTTATTCTGCCACACGAGATAGAAACGCAAAAAGATAACAGCAACAGTCATTGCCGCATAACATCCTAGATGAACCCCAAAGGCGATGAAATAGCGTGGTGCATCTCGTTCGAGGAAGACTTGAGGGCCTATAATTGAGGGTGTTAGGTCTATTATGAGTAGTCCAGGAGATAAGGACATCGAGGGGATTCAGGGATCTTACCAATAGCGTTTCCTACCGCCCAAGAAACAAAGGTTGCAGCAACGACTGTAGACTTCTTGGTAGCTCCTGCGATATTACGAGAGACCATTGACAGACACAGATTCTGTGCGGACCAGAATGAAAGAGCGATATAGTAGCTGATGAGCAGTCCAACTTTTGTAGAGAAGTTTGTGTTCTTAACAGTCATCAAGACAATTGTGCCGACATAAGACCTAGCTTCTGTCAGCACCTAATCTGTAAGCGTCGTAGAAACTGCAAGATACCTACGGAATAATAAAACCTAGCATGACCAATATATTCTGCTCAGTCTTCTTGACGAGCCAAGCGGATGTGAGGAGCACGATAATGATATAGAAACCGAGCACCATAGCCAACAATTGCGTCTGGAGCTCAGTAAAATCAAATCCCGTGATAATGATATTAGCGAATGCCCCAAGTCCACTTGTCGGTAAAGTTGTGAAGATCTGAATAGCGCAGTAACAATACATCTGTGGATCCCGGAATGCTTCCCACATCTGATACGCGCGGAACTGCTTGTTCTGCAGGCCGGTCTGGTTGGCTCGGACACGCTCGACCATGAGATGCTTATCTTCCTCGTTGAAGCACTTGGCGCGCATGGGTGAATCGGGCATCCACCAGATGACAAACACACCCCAGAGTACGGAAATACATCCATAGGTTATGAATAGGGCTTGCCATGACTTTAGGGCCTTGTCTCTCCCGATCAGACTGAAGCAGTAGGCTAGAAGACCGCCAACGATTTGTTGCCCACCATTCATCATGTACCTGTTCGCTCATTAGTTTGCTACCGCAGCTTGCGGAACTAGATTCGTCGACTCATACCAGTATGTGACTGTAGAAGCTTGTTCCTCTCTCTTATACCACATACTCGACAAAAGCACAAAGGACGGTTGACAAGCAGCCTCGAAGATACCAAGCAAGGTGCGCAAGGTAACCAAACCAGCAAAATTATGACAAGCTGCCTGAAGCGCCAAAACAGATCCCCAAAGGATGATATTTAGCCCAAGGTACTTCGCAATGGGTACCCGTTGAATAATCCAATTAGTTGGGTATTCGACAGTCAACACCGCGATGTAGATACAAGTCGTGAGCCAAGAGTACTACAAACCATGATGGCAGTTAGCTTTTAGGCTTTCTCACAATCCCCTTATTGTATGAAACTTCAGGGAAAGACTGACTTCGGAACCCTTTAGGTGTGCATCCTTAACAATCCCCATTATAGACGCAAAGGACATGGTCCCTTTATCCAAAGCCTGCATGAAGTAGGTGAAAACAATGACCGCCAGAACTCGACGGTCGATCATCCGTCGCAGACGCCGACTGGTTGCTTCATCGACATCTACTCTGCCTCGCGTTGCATATTCCTGTACTTCCTTATCGACACGGGAAAAGTCCATGCCATCTTTCCCAAGTCTATCATCGGGAGAGAGCACCCTTTCGACATGGGAGATATCTTTCGATTGCTTGGATTCGTCCATCTCTATGGGCTGGGGATTCACATTGTCAATCTGGGGGCCATCCGACGACGGTTGCCTCCCCTCTGTCATAACGGTTATTGGATTGGAGAAACTAAAATCACAAAACAGTCGACTATAATTTGTGACGATGCGGAGGGACGAGAGAGTTAAGAGAATAGCGAGTGGCTCTTGACCTTTAAACCATTTTTTGACTATTCTACTTCCAAAAGCCCTCTGGCACACGGCACAGACATATACACATTCTAGTCACGCTCACTTTCCACCATTTTTCGCACCCAACCCCATGGGGTCCAGTTAATATGGGGAAGAGAGCGACGGGGATAATTACCCCGAGAACGCCAAGGATTCACACCATCAACCCACGAAGACGGAGTATATAAGCACTGCCAAGCTCTCAGGGATTGAAGCCAAGAAATTCCGCTGCGTGTATAGATAGAGTATCGGCTACTGTTGACCCGAAGTCGCGGCATCCCACGCGGACGAGCTTGCAAAGTTCTTCCGCGTATCAGCCTCGACTCCGCATGAGAGATGCTTATTAGGGTAGCAATCAGAACAAGTCAAAGAAAAAACGGAAGACGACTAGTTCAATATATTTAGTGAATGGCTCGCTAGTAAATTCCATATTCGAATCAATCAGCGGCGTCTATACACCTCATCGTTACGGTCATGTCTTCCAAACCATCTCCCCCGCAGGTACGGGAGACAATTGACAAACTAATAAAAAATCTCATCAACATCAAAGATGCCACGGGCCAATTTCTCATGCCACTAGCGGATGGTAGAATCATCGACACTAAATCCTGGCACGGTTGGGAATGGACGCATGGGATCGGACTATATGGCATCTGGAAGTACTACGAGCTGACTGGCGATGCGAATCTACTACGAATCATCGAGGAATGGTTTGCAGCTCGATTTGCAGAAGGTGGTACAACCAAAAATATCAATACAATAGCAGTTTTCCTAACATTGGCATGTGTTTATGAGAAGACGGGAAACATCACCTATCTTCCGTGGTTGGATGCTTGGGCAGAGTGGGCTATGCATGACCTATCCCGAACACGCTACGGGGGCATGCAGCACGCTACTTATCTGACGGATAACTACCAGCAACTCTGGGACGACACATTGATGATGACCGTCATGCCGTTGGCAAAGATTGGAAAGTTGCTCAATCGTCCTGCCTACATTGCTGAAGCAAAGCGACAGTTCCTAGTCCACATCAAGTACCTCTTCGATACGCGCACGGGGTTATTCTACCACGGATGGACTTTCGAGGATGGCGGGCATAACTTTGCTCAGGCACGGTGGGCACGTGGGAATAGCTGGATCACTATTGTCATCCCCGAGATCATCGAGCTGCTCGACCTTGAGCCAACGGATCCTATTCGTATTCATCTCATCGACACGCTTGAAGCCCAGTGTGAAGCTCTCCAGAGACTTCAAAATAGCAATGGAGCCTGGCATACGCTTCTTGACCATTCAGATTCATACCTCGAGTCTTCTGCTACAGCTGGATTCGCATATGGAATCCTGAAAGCGGTACGAAAACGATATATCCCTTCGCGCTATCGTCCTGTAGCAGAAAAGGCGATCGAGGCTGTTTTGGGTGCCGTAGATGAGCATGGAGAACTGCAAAATACCAGCTTTGGAACAGGGATGGGCGACAGTCTGGAGTTCTATAAGCAAATTCCCTTGACGGCTATGCCATATGGACAGGCTATGGCGATTATGGCGCTGGGAGAGTATTTGCGAGGGTATCTTTAGCCTGTGATAAGTTCTTTTATACCTAGTTAACCTCATGTATAGACACTTCCTTCCATGATATGGAACCCACTCAAGTGTCCAGACTAATTGAATGGATTCTCTCTGATAATCCAAGGAAGGTAATGCGGAAGCCTTACAAGTCCTCATATAATGCCGGTATTTCCATGCCCTATGGCACCTGACCAGGCTTCAATAACATCGACTAGCCTACTTCAAGGCACACCGCTTTGGTAGATACACCGCTTTTGAAGTTATAACAGCTTTACCAACTGCTATGGATCGAGGGTTCGATTCCAGGCGTAATCGTGAAATCGCATAATCACCACGGTCTCATATAGGCTCGTGTACGCGTCTAAAGCGGCTCAAAAAAAAGGTCTCGATTAGCATAATCTAGGTTCTTTTTTGGAAATAAAATGGACAGCAAAAAAACTACAGGCGCTATGACGCTGTTATCTCCCGCCCTCCCGGAGTTTGTCCTGACCATAGCACCTGGCGAGCCTTTCTTTGGAGGGGAATTTGGGGACCGGGGGGGCCCGCAGTCCTTAACCACTAGTCCACTGGCCCGTTGCTATGTTATTTTCACAGATTGATATAAATACTCACTCTCTAGGGGAAGTCAGGTGATTTTGAAATCGTATGTGAATCCATTCCACTCTTCATATGTAGCAACCGTGCAATCTCTCTATTGTCTCGAATATATGAGGCTAGATCTAGTCATCTATGCTGGAAAACATCACGGAATCTAGGCAACATGACGCAGATAGCTCATTTTAATAAAAGCTGTGTTCATAAGCCAGCATACGCATAATGAAGGTGTCTCAAAATGTTCGTATTGTTCAAGATTGGCGTGCTAGGCTAACGACCTTCTTAGCAGCATCCTCGAAGCTATCGAACGCGTGTAAGGGGAGACCGCTCTCTGCAATCTGTACAAGGCTGTCAGCTATATCCAATGGACTCTATCTCAACTGTTGGAGCCTTACCATTTTCTGTCCAGCTTCCTCGTTTGTGCCCCTGAGTCTGACAACTACTGGGACTTTCATATCTAAATCTCGGAACGCCAAGATGACTCCTTCAGCGATCATGTCACATCTGGTTAACCCGCCAAAAATGTTGACAAAGATGGTCTTGATACGGGGGTCGGAACAGATGATTCGGAAGGAAGACTTAACAGTCTCTGACGTTGCCTTTCCGCCAGTGTCAAGGAAGTTCGCACAATGACCACCGTGTAATGTTAGCGCATCAACAGTGTTCATAGCAAGCCCAGCACCATTAACTACGCAGCGTTAGACTCAGATATGGTGACTTGCATCATCGAGAAACATACCTAGTGTTCCTATACTTCCTTCACCTTGGAGTCTTCGAGATCTCTATTAGTACTAGTTGTAAAGGGGCAATAGGCAATAAACATTCGGGTGGCCGTACTTAACATAAACAATGCCGTCTTTCTCTGCTTCTACCTCTTCAGGGACCTCTTCAGCTTTGTTTCTTAAGTTGTGGATCTCCTCCTGCCGGCCCGAGCTTCTGTACGCAGCATCGTCGAACCCAAAATGTGCACCGTGGACATCAAATCTTCCTCTTGGAGTTAAAGATGTTCTCGTCTCCAGCACGAAGGCCTCCTTGTCCTTAAATATGCGCCACAGTTTCTCAATGAGGTTCTGAAGTCCTCCCCTGGCATTATCCGGAAGATTAAGATGAGACGTTATGGAGGGAATCAAAGAACCATCCGCGGAAAAATCAGGGTTCGCGTAACTGAAGGGAAATTTGCGGGATAGAGCCAATGATGTGTCTTCATCGATCGTTGGAGACGCAACGATGCATGGGGAAAGAGCGCTCCGGTCAACAGAGATTGAAAGCGTAAACTCGTCATCCGGGTCAACAGTGTTATGAACGGGGATAGATTCACTTTTAAGGATGTCGAAAGCTTGGTGTTGTTTAATATATAGATTGCGTCGCTGTGTCCTATTCGAAAAATTCTCTCTATTTTGGGCGGCAGAGGGGGTCCGTCTTGCAGTATGGAAGCCGCGTTTTTGGCTTTGGCTGCCAGAGACAGACTACGTGCAATCAGTATTTGTTGACCGGTCTTAGAGTATCCAGAAACTTACTTGAATTCTAGGGCGCCGAGAAGAACCGCTGAGTAGAGCTTTCATGCCCTCGCCAAACTTTTCAGGATGGTTTACGAGGACCGCACCGGCATCTTGCAATGCTTTATACTTAGTTCTGGCATCAGGCTCCCCGGGAGCAGCCCAGGCTCCTGCATGACCCATGATTCTTCCTGGAGGAGCTTCTAGGCCACCGACAAGAGCCATAATTGGTCTGTTCTATATTAGCTATGCAACAACGTTATGGCCCAAAGGATGTCATACTTAGGATTAGACGTTCTCCTGTGGTAGTCCTTGATCCACTCAGCTGCGTCAATCTCAGCAGTGCCACCGATTTCTCCCACAAGGATAATACCCTCTGTGTCTGGGTCGTTCTCAAATATTTGCAGAGCATCCACGAAATTCGTTCCCGCCAAAACATCGCCGCCCATGCTAATGCACAGAGACTGACCCAGACCAGCCCGGGTCAATGACGCAACGGTCTCATAGCTCAGAGTGCCAGACTTTGCAACGACGCCAACATTGCCAGGCAAAAAGCAGGGCAAGGGCTGAAATCCAATACGACATTTTCCAATTGCGGATATGATACCGGGGCAGTTGGCACCCACAAGTCTGGTCTTAGATTGGGTCTGCAGAATTGAATGGACCTGCAAAATGTTAGATATAGAATCGAGATATGCACTGAACACTACTGACTCTGAGCATGTCATGAATGGGAACGTGCTCCGCAACAGCAACCACAAGGGGTATTTCAGCTTCAATGGCTTCTTCGATAGCCTTGGCAGTCTGGTTTCCCGGAACGTAGATGGCAGACGCATCAGGCTTCGCCTTCTCCACCGCCTGTAGCAAGTTAGTACGCCATCACAGTCTGTAAATAAATAATTCCGGTCAGTGCTTCTCACCGTTTTCACGGAAGGAAAGACAGGAAGCCCCAGATGCTCGCCTTCCACACCCGGTTTAACCCCTCCAACGATCTTTGTACCCCATGCTAAAGATTCCTTCACGTTTGCAGTAGCCTGTCACTATCATAAGTACCTATTCTGTTTCATCAATAGCAAATTAGTCTTATTAATTTACCTGTCGACCTATTAAAGTATTAGCACTTGTCTGGTATTTTCTAAACATATTTAGTGTTTGAGCCTACCAGTAAACCCTTGAAAAAGGACCCTTGTATGAGCTCCAATTTTGAGGTTCGGAAGCGTATCCGCATAACCCAATGACCTCGTTGATGTCGAAAAGCTCGACCTGAGCATATGAGAAGCACGGGGTAAGACGCGGGCTCGTGAAAGCCGCACGGGCGATGAAGTCACGGGCATGACTGCCAAAAACCAGATTGCGCTCGAAATAAGTAAATGTACGCCCGCTACCAAGCTACATCTGAATAATTTTACGCAGAAACAGGGAATTCCGTATCAACCTGTCTGCTGCTTCTTTCGCCAATAAAACCACCTCTTGGGAATAGAACGTTGGAGAGGGAAAGCCGGTTATCATATCCTCCCCGAGCCCCAAGCGATGTACCGGGGCTTCTCCGCATTCACCGGCAACTTTGCATTTCGCCGAAGCGGTTTCGGAGCCACTAAGACTTGACTAGTCGCTTTACTCTCTGTGTTTCAAGAAGAATAAGAAGAATAATTACGTTGCTATGAGATGCATAAACCCCTCTCGGACATTCGGGACTTTCATTGCCAAGATAGTCTACCCCAGGTTTCAAGTCGGCCGAAAAAGGGCGCGGTAATCAAGCCTAACCTAAACCTGAATAACACCAGGGGATTATCGGAATGACTATGTACTTTCTGTGCAATATTTGTTAGCAATACCTATCTATATGAACAGGATATGGGACGATGACAAGTAGCAGTCCAAAAAACATTGTGCTACGGGAGTCCAGGGTTCTCTTTAAATGCTCGATAAAACAGAGGCACAATACGAGAATCTTCGGTTCGTGTTTCTATAAATATGAACATCGATGTATGAACGCGTGTCCCAATTATCTTAAATCCATTTCAATTGGATATGGAATATAGTAATTATGAGAGCCATATCAAAATTCTCTGGAGTCTGAGTATATTCGCTATTAATATACCCCCCTGCAGGCACACGAACGCTTAATCTCGATCTCGAATCTCAGAGACCGCCAGGGTGGGCTGAACGTGGAACCTAGTTGCGCACAATTTGCTCCACGAGACCACCAATCGAATGGGACGACCTGAGTGGCACAGTGAATGGAACACGGAGTAGATTAACCAACCTACCATAGAACATGAACATGTAACGCCGTGGAGATTGACGGGTACAGACGACTCCATAAAATAGGCGATGCAGTGAGTTCTAGACCACCATGGAAATTAGGCACAGTCAGAACACCGTGCTACAGCCACGGAAACACCCGTCTTCAAAAATACTACCCGTCTCGGAGAATAGGGAGACTGCTGGGTTCATACCTTTCGATGGCAACACTCTGGCAGGGCAGTCCGTGATCATGATCGTGGACTAGTGCAATACGGAGTATACAGTGCCGGAATATGGAATGGACCTCACTGTCCAACGATTCTTTCGTTAACGCATGGTTTCAACTTCGAGATCGCATCATATTCGGGAAAACAAGAAAAGAAACCCCCAAATGACGACTGCCTGCCTCTCAGTGCCCCAAAATCTGTGCGGTCTGCTGCTTCGCTGAGTGATCTGGTCGATCATTGGTCACGTGGTACAACTGAACCATTGCCCGGAAGGATGTCCGTTGGACGCGAGAGCTGGACAGACCCGTCGGTCTGAAACAGCTCAACAACGCCATCTTCACCGGTCGACCGGGTCTCTAGCAGGGAGAAATATGGGGTAATTAGTCGAGAAACGCGTACGGAGCAGAGATGGCGAGCTCACTAAGCCGTTCGACGGGAGGACGCGGACAGCGGATCCATGGAAGTTCAAGTGCTTCTGTGTTCTATTTCCTGGCGTAAGCTTCTCTCGACTCTATTCTCGAACTGCGCAACACCGAGACCGTCGTTCTTCTCCGCTAGAGCCCACCCATCAGCATCATCAGTGACGGAACAAAAGCAGCAGCGCTGGCTACGTTGTAACCTGCTTTGTCTTTGCCTGTATGCCCGGTTATTCCCGCCGAGGTTGATCTACGATTTTTTGACGCGCAAACCAATCAGAACGGCCCCCTGTGACAGCGTCGAGAATCCCAGCAAGGCGGGGGCCGATCTAAAGTGCTCTAAGGCCCCATGCCTGCCCCGTTGACGCTATACTCGCATTACTTCTAATATTGCCTGGTCGCATGCAAGCATACTTCTTCGAATACTACTGAGGAACGATCTCGCATCGACATAACCCATGTCCATAATGGCTGATCAAACGTCCGATACACGAAAGGGTAAGTTAGCTTGGATCAATGGCCATGTATATCGAGGAAGCGTTGCGAGAAACGTAGGCTAACCAGGCTCGTGATTTGATACAGCTACCGAGGAGCTGGGATCCCAGTTGGAATCCTGTCTCCAGGACCTCAGCATCACCAACAAGAAACTGCAAAACGATGTACCGCGGCCTATAATCAAGAAAGGTCCCACGAAGCCAAAGAAGGACGCCGTCCCAGTTGCAGATTCCTGGGAAGACGAGCTCGGTTCCTCCGGTTCCGAGACGGAGAAAGAAGAGGCAGATACCTCGACGCCGGTCACGCCTTCAGCTGAAGGTCCGCTAGCTCCTCCACCTACACCTATCTCACCACAGACCGGAGCTGCCTGGACAGCCACAGGGGATACTCCATACGCAGATGCTGTCCCGTCCAGTGGATCCGGTCATCGATCCCCTGGGCCTCCTCGCGTGAGGCCGGCGAAGCAGACTGCCGTGGCTGCTAGACTCATCGCCGGAGGACTAGGCATTCGAGCACCGAAGAGAACGGAGGAGCAGCGAGCATATGATCGAGCCATCAGAGAGCAAGAGGTCAAGAGACGAAACCGCGAAAAGGAAGAAGCAGCCAGAGCTAAGGAAGAGGAAGAACGGGCTAAGGCTGCTGTCTGGGATGCTTAATGTGCTCTCAAGCTGACGATCCAATCCCTTGATTCTCTTGTATATATAGATGGGCGTATCTGCTTCTGTTCTCTAGTACGTTTCACTCCTTTAGTGAAGTTAGGGCTCCGATCTCCGCCCATACCGCCATATACTCCATATAGTGTCCTGCATATAATAATATCTATATCCTATTCAGTCAGATTAATATATCTGCCTCAGGCATTCTAATCGGCTCTCTGATCCGCATTCATCTAGAAATCTTACTCTTGGAGATATCCTTGACGGTCACAGATTATCTCTCGGGGAAGCATGTCAGATTATGACGTAATGGTCCAATCTTTGTCTAATGATACTACTCTAAGGAGTCGCATCAAAGCTCGAATTCGGAGGCAAGAAAATATAACATCAGACTAGAACGAGGTGAATCCTGAGAAATTGATCTTGCCGCGCAATCTATTCGAAGATAAAGAGGTAGCAAGCACATTCAACCTCCCGCCACGGTAGAATTCACATGGGCTTGACACGGCACCCTCGACAGCCTAATAAAAGTGTAGACGCTCAAAATAGCGAGACAGGAGACAAACGCACGCCGCGAAGATACGCACAATTGAAAAAAGTGTAAGTCTTTTTCGCTTGCCGTCAACCAGATACCCCTCCCCAAGCGCGAGCCTAAATCACGCCGCACGCCTGTTAATTCTCATGGAAAAGCAGTACAGCAGAAGATCCCATCCAAGCAAGACCTAATCTCTTCGTGACAGACATTTCGTTCCTTTTTCGTGTATGTAACGTGAGATTCGTGGAGGTGGTGCGCGATCATCCGCCGATCTGCTCCTGGTGAACTTCGAGCGTGTCTCCGTCGGCCATTTCCAGCTGAAAGGAAGTATTAGCACCGCCTTTACTCCGTGAATTTTCTGGATGTAGTCCAGCAGTCTCTTTACAGCGACCTGAACTGCATAGAAAGAAGGGGACGAGAGGCAGATGTCTGAAACTTACCGTATCGGGCGTATCTTCTGGCCGCACTCGAGTGCCATCAAAGAGGAAACGGACCGTGGAGGGCTGCTTTCCCTGACGTTCACAGAAAGCATCCATAAGCTTCTTCAGTTGCGTAGAGCGCTTGATCTTGAAGAAGACTTCATTGTTGTTGTCCGTGACCTTGATGTTGAGGTGCTCGACCGGAGCAGGGGCGTCACCGGCGTTCTCAGCCATGATGATATTATCTCAACTGGGAGATCTAGAGTAAAATCGAGTGTTGCTTGAGTCTGATGTGGCAAAATTGTCACTGGCGCACGCACCTGTAGTGAGAAATAGTTAGTTCTTCTGAAGAAACATACTGCTTGAAAAAGTGCAGATCCTGCTGCTGAGATGGAGAGAACTTACAGTAAAACTGGAGTAGGAATAGCCGGGTATCACCACTGTCGGATGAGGAGCTGAGGTGAAAACAAAGAAGCGTAAAAGAGTTGATATAGTCGTGAAGTGATGGGTGCAACTGCCACCCCACCGTCCGCGGAGAGAATCCCGGAGAATCTGTTTTTGCGGCGCAGGTCCGATACAAGGACCGCCAATCTTGCCCGTGAGCTTGAAAGAGATACTCTGCTGCGGAGGCTCCACGACTAATTCTTTTGATTAATCAACCAGTATAATTGAATTCTACAATATAGAGAAACTTTCCGGTTACTCCATCGTTTAATTCAGTGCCGAGTTCACTTTCGGGATATCAAACTTTCAAGCAGACGCCTTTGGTACCAGTCATATTGCGTCATGGTAGATAGCCCTTGGAGTTGTGGTCGAGAATGAATGCATGCTGAAATGAAATGAATGATATTCAGGGAGAACTCAAGGATGATGTGAAGTATGATCCTCCTTGTCATCCACGAGCAGTATGTATAGTCATGCTTCACCCTGTACTGTCTAGATTACATTTATAGCCCTAACTAATGCTGCTCAGTGTGCTATACAAGGTGAAATTTTCCCTGACCCTCAGGCGCAAGTATAGAAGGGCTAATTAGTTCAAGCATGTTTGACCAAGAACAATTATAAAGAGGAGAAGTGCCAATCTCAGATAGACGCCTTATACGAATGCTGTAACGCATTCTATAAGGAACGGGGCGAGAATGGGCAAACTCCAAGCTGCCCTAAGCCGAGTCTGCTCAAGGTCAAAATGAAACAGCGCGGGCTACAGAGCTAATGTCTCCTAGTACTTGCGGGATATTTCGACTGAAGCATCATTTTGTGATAGGCGTTCATAAACATGTCCATATACATCGTGTAGAAGCGCAATGAGAATCTCGATTGTTGTCTACTTTACGGAGAATGCGCTGGTATGTAACAGTTCTTTTGCAGTCTGAGCCCTCATAAATATAAAAGGCTAGGCTAGTTGAAGAACTGCTAGATTGTTCTAAGACAACCTTGAGCGCGCGAGAGGTCCTTTGACCTGAATGGACACTGATCGATCCGTTCCGAGACTCTAATGGTTGCCTATTTGACATTTGTTGAAGGAAGAAAAAGAAGATCAAAAAGGGCGAAGTGAAGAGATTTTGTACTGTGCACGATCATCCAGTGCTAGCCCTGATATGGACTAGCGTGAAATGTTGGCCGGGAGGCGCGCCCGTAACATTATTGGGAGTCCGAGAAAGCTGGAAATAGCAGAGCTACAAACACCGCCCGAGTGCGACAACGAGCCTGAGTGCTGCTGCCTTCTGCCACAGATGGCGCCTCTGACAAGAGCAGCTGGTGCTGCCAGGAGTAATGGCAGCTTTAATTTCGCGCAGGTAAGTTCTGCTCTTTTGGAGGCCCCCTTGGATTTGTTTGCTCATAGGTCACCAGGCTCCTCAACCCGCGTCATCGAATGAACCTGAAGTGATCGAGATCGACGATGACGACGAGGAGGAAGAAACAGACGATCAAGAAGAGGAAGCAAGCGACGAGGAGGTAGAAGACGATGAGGATGAAATGGTCGAAGACGAAGACGAAGGGGGCGAAGATGAAGACGAGGAGCCTGACGAGGGGTCCGAGGAAGAAACAAACGGGATAGACGTTACATACGAGGATCCAAAGGCAAAGTTGAGGGGCAGCCGTGGAGGTAGGTCATTGTGTGGAAGCCGTCAATGGGGTCACAATTAACTAGAGTCTGTCAGATGTCCGGATGTCGACACCGGACCTCTTCACCTCTGCGGGCGTCCAACAAGCCTTGCACCCTCTGCGCCGTACAGCTGATCGCGTAACGCGTCAGATCGAGGCATTTGCGGAGAAACTCGATCGCTTTAAGCAACAGGATCATCGCCCCAATGACATGAGCACTTTCCAGGCCGCATACCAACTTGTTAAGAGTTACCAGGTCATCGCAGAAGACCAGATTCAGGAAATTTCAAGACAGAACACTCTGAAGCGCGCAAAATCTGGTTGGAAATCTAGTCGTGACTCGCAGGACGGAATTGGTGGTCCCAAGACTGAGGAGGAACTGAAACGATTGCAATTGGAGGCGGATACCTGGGATCTTTTGCTGAACTTCTTGAGTGTTGATGATCCTGCTACCCGTGCGCACTCGACAAGCGCGCAAGAGACAGCTTTCCAGAATCTGCATCGGTATTCTACAGATCGTGAAGTATGGGAGCAGTTTCTATCAGCTGATCGATTTGCTTCTGAGTGTGTCATCGTTATGAAGTGGCTTGAGCAAACTGCTAGGGCATCTAGCGATGAGATCGACTCGCTGATTGCCGATTTGGAGGCTCAGGCGGAAAGAGGACAGGGACTGTGGGCTCATGGTTGGCTCTATACTAAGGAGACGATCAAAGGTCAGAAACGGTTGCGCGCATGGCCTCAACCTCTTGAACCAGACGATCCAGGACTCGTTCGCTCTCTGCTAGGTTCGGAGAGTCGCCAACCCCTCGTCACGCAATTAGATCCAGATGCGATAACTCGACAGAAACATGGTCTGGAAAAGCAGGATCAATTCTTCGAACGGGCAACATGGTTGACTTGCTGGAAAATGCTGAGAGAAGGTCAGAGCTGGAGCAAGATACGAGAATGGTCACAGGAGCGCCTGGAAAGCTGGCGAGCCATTAGTCTCTGTGGTTCGAACATCGATATACAGTCAAAAACCAGTCAAGAGGATGACGGGATGACCCGAATGATGAACTGCCGGTCTCATGAATCCTGGAGAACTGCCTGCTCAGCACTTGCTCAGAACCCGAACACGGAAGACTTCGAACGAGCTGTTTACGCACTACTCGCCGGTGAGACTGAGCCTGCATATAAGGTTTGTCAGAGCTGGGACGATTATCTCTATGTCTTCTACAATCACATTCTGCTTTCGCGTTACCAGGGATTCTGCAAGCAGTTCCAACGGAAACTAAACCATCCTACGAACAGCAGTCTGGCCTTCCTGCCAGAGCCTGAAGCATACAACGAGGTTCGCAAATTCTTAGAAACAGTCAAGGATCACGAGCGGATCAGCGTCGAAGCTCGAAATCCTTACCGCACTATCCAAAGCGCCATATTATGCAAGGATTATGATTCGTTTTTTGTTGCATTTGCAAATGCAGTTTCTAAGGTCGCCACAGCCTCAGAGTCGGATATTGTGCCTGACCTCTCGCCGACGCATGTGGATGATTCTGCTCTTATTGCAGCCAGAGACCAGGACTCTTTGAGAATTGGAACACATCTCTACGTGATTGCGAAGTCACTTGGTTACGCTAGAGCTGATTCCCACTTCTCTCAGATTGCAGCTGTGACCTTGATAGGATACGTCGACTTGCTACAGAAAGCCCAGTTGGTGGACCTTATACCATCCTATGCCTCGCTTCTTCCGGCTCCTTTAGCGCACTCCGTGCTTGCTAGAGTCCTCATCGATGTTGTGGACCCGAGAGAGAGGAAAATTCAGGCCCGACTGATGCATAAACACAAGATTGACATGAACGCTGTACTACGGACTCAGTGGGAATGGGTCATCAGTGATGCCATGCAGGTAAAAAATGTGAAGAACACTATGCGCCTTTCCAAGAGTGTCAGGGGCGGCGATGGTTATAAGGAGTTGGCGCCCGTAAAGAAGGATTTCGTCGGAGAGCATGTGTCTCCTGAAGATGAACGGACAATCCGTTGTCTCGAGTGGCATCGCTACCTTGAGGATCAGTGGCAGCGTATATGCCAACTCGGCACGCTGTTGTATAAGAGATTTTACGGTATGTACTGTATGTGCCGGCGCACCATTAAACGTGCACTAATGTATGAAATAGCTTCTAGGTCCCTCGCAGCAGCTCGTGAACTGTGCAGGCGCGTGAGGTTATCCGACATCTCGCGGGAGATACTGGGCATTGACGTTGCGGAGTTCGCTCTCCTTGGTGAGGATGGTGTCGAAATCCCAGCCTCAGAACCCACCAGCCCTGTAAAAACAAGCCCGTCGAAGAGGTCGAGTCGTTCGAAGAATCAAACAACAAACGGTCTGCAATCTCGTGGTCGCCAAATGATCATGTTTGAACAGTCTGAGATGATGCGCCAACTTGAGCGACTTATTCTGGCGTTTGACGCCTTGGAGGATTTCGCTGTGGCCTATGAGGAATTTGAACAGTGCGCCTCCTCTTCTGATCACGTCCATGACGTTTGCTAATTATTTCTATAGGAATAAATCCTCAGGTGAGACTACCGTGGTACACGAACTAAGGGACGAACTGCAAGCCTCTCTGGGTCAGCTTAGCGAGCATACCACCTACCTATGCGATGAATGGCTTACTCAAGGTCGGGATGGTAAGTAGAACAGAACATTCTCACTGTATCTTCACGCTGTTGCTGACTTTCTCCTGTGGCAGACCTCGACGAGAAGCAATTAGAGTACATTCGCAGCACTTATCTGCCGGAAGTCTTCCTTTACTATCATAACGCGCTTTATTTCGCGGGACATTCGATCTCTGCCGAGTACCTAGTGCACTGCGTGCATCTTTCCACGGAAATAGCACGCAACCCTGTTTTGACTAGCAGTTTCCTGTCTGCGGGCCGCATGCGCGAACTGGTGGATGCGTTAGCTTTGTCCAGTGCGGCGCTTGTGAAAGCCCCGACACCTAAAAACAAAAGGAAGCTTGCACACGGAGCGAGATTCGACATCTGGAACATCAAGCTTGAGGGCGACGATCCGACTGCAATCTTCCGGCAACCCTGATGACGATATGCGGTTTGTCTTTGTTTCAATTGAATTGCGCCCCTAGGCGGCGTAGTCGGGGTTTGTACATCTACGGTATGGGAAGGGATGCTACCGTAGCTGCATCGGGACGGGATACTCATCGTGTTTTATGGATCTATTGGGGCACGTTTTAAGGCATCGGTGTAAATTAGGACTCGATCCGCTTGATTGGCAATCTGCATTTCAGACATCTGTAGGCCTCATATCAGGGATCATAAATAATCCCCTATCCAAGGGCAAATCAAAATGCTTAATCTTAAAGTCTGTAATAGAAATCACGATATTTTAAGCAGTATAACTTGCCTAACTGGCAGCTACGACTCGGCTAGTTCTCGTATTATGCATGCACAGTTCGGATTATCACGCGTTCACCACTATCCATCAATTGCAATGAGACCGCTGCCTCCTCCCTCATGAAGTCTCGGGCATAGAATTTATCCAAAGCTACTCATACTCTGCCATGAGCTTATTCCCCTGCACTTTTGCAGGGAATTCCTCTTCACCCAAAGTAGTCGTATGCGCCCATGGCTTCAAGCTATTCTCCCGATGAATAACAGCAGTGAAGCAATCACTCCACTTCAGACGTGGGTAGTGTTTTGTCACATCCGCAATCGTTGCTCTGTGGACTAGTTCAGAGTGTGTGCCTGTGTTATCTTTGTTTCCGTTAGCCATTGCTTCCTATGGTGAAATATATTGCCTACCAAATATCGTCGCCAACTGCAACAACTGGCCTAGAACCGTGATCTTCCCCTTCTGGCACAGATCTTGATGTCGAATAATAGCCTCCGTAACACTCTCAGCCTGCTCACGCGGAGCTACCACGTCCGACTCAACCGCGATAGCCCCAGCTGACTGTAGCACTTCGAGAGCTAGAATACCACCGTAGAACTCGAAGCTGAGATGAGTTCTATGCAGATTCTCCTCAGTCGTGCCGATGTCATGCAGCAGACAGCTGAGAAAGTATGTCTCCTCCGTGAAGGTCCATGATGGGAAACGATAACGTTTCATGGCAATTCCATACAGGTAGACCCGCATAGAGTGATTGTATGTCGGCTCGGGGAGGCGCAATTTCGCATAGTCGTGGATACGCTGGGCGATGGGCGTGCTGGGAATTGGGATGTCTGAGACAGATATAGGTGGGGGAGGTGAGTATGGAGCTGGATAGAGAGTTGAGGATTTGAGGAGCACTTCAGCTGAGGAAGGGACAGGTGTGAAGCCGTAAACTTCGACTGGATCAGCCATCGTGCTCTTCTTCTTTGTAGGTCGCTCCTGGTTCTGATGGAAAACTGAAGACATGTCGGATTGACAAGAGAGATGTTGTATATATATAGTTGATTTCTGATGAGGAACTATACTGCAGAGAACATTTGTCGGGTACTCGTTTCACTCCTTTATATAGGTAGAATCATACGATTCCTGCAAATGGATTTGTAAGTATTGAGACCTTTTCTTGTGACGGAAAAACCGTTCATCATGTTTCTCCATGAAGTCCGAGTGGAAGCTTTCGCGGTTGACAACCTCAGGGCGCGATGACGGTCCCGCACCGCTTCCGCAAAAGTTAGCCTATGACGGGCAGATTACTTGGATTTGTCTCCCCTTTTGTACGAATAAAACACGCATATCCAATTGAACTGCTGGAAGAAAAGGAGACCATTCCAATCTTCGGGTTGAGGTTTTCGTATGTTTGGGAGTCATATCGAATCTGGTTCGTCAATCGCGATTGTCAATTGCAGGGCGGACGGGTGAGGAGTACGGTATGCATGATGACTAGAGTAAGCGCGTAGTAATATCAACGCATGTGACATTTGCGGAAGAATAGAACGCATCATAAGAGTAGATTGGATATCGAGTAAGTATAATAATAATAATAATAATAATAATAATAATAATAATAATAATAATAATAATAATAATAATAATAAAAAAAAAAAA
>JAPVCB010000028.1:899943-1023032 GCA_029606185.1 Paecilomyces formosus
TTTTGCGGACAGGATAAAAGTGGCGAATGGCTAACAACATTCTGCTTGCACCACACTGCATATTTTCATATTATCGTTCTGTACATAGGAGGCTTCGTTCCCAGCCTTCAGCAGTTGGATTTAAAAATACCCGATCCATGGCTTTTTTTGAAGTCTGCTCTTTCGGGACAGGTCTGCTGTTGGGTGCCGCCTTTTTCGACCATTTTTGTCCTGGTGCAGTTTGCTATCTCATATTTTTATTGGGAAGCTCGACTTAGTGCTTCTCCATTTCACTTTCCTTGCTGTCACCGACTTTTTTCTTTCCTGATACCACCTGTATTATTTCAGCAAGGATACCATACCGATAGAATAGCAAAGTCAATCAAGGGATTTCAAAGCAACTGGTCATTCTCCGATTTGTTACCCTAGACTTGAAGCCTGCCTACTCGTCATGATGTTCGGACTATGCAGAGCTATGAAAGCAGATAATAATGTCTTGCTAACATTCCCCATTCCGACTCTAGATACAGATAAGAGGGCAGAGTAAGTGGCGCAGGATGATAGCTCGTCAGAACCCCCATTTTTGGATTTGGCAGCTATATCGACGGTGGGGATGCCAAGAGCGCTTAATCAACTCGTCGCTTTCGCATAATCCCAGGGGAACTTCAATTCTGTCAATGCTGTCACAATAATAAACCAAGCTTTTCCGGCAATGCGGTAGTGAGGCTTGGTATTCCTCGTATTTGCGAATTAGACTCTGCGGATACTCCTTGAGAAAAAACTGGTCAACAGTGGGGTGTGAGGCGACGGAACGCAGCTAGTGAATCTCTGTACTGTTAGTGCTGGAGCTTCTCCATTGGATGCAGATAATGGAGTATCGTGGACATGTTGATAGGAGGCTAATGCCTAGTCATGCAAATGTATAGTACAGAAGACAGGGATATTGGATGAGTATTAAAAGTATCCGGCAGCCATTGATAGATTCGTGGTCCTCTTTTCATTTCCCCTGGCGATAGCTAGTTTCCGCTCATGATTTCCTGACAATCACTGAGCGCTCTTTTCTTTCCGGTCAAATACAAGATGGACCCCGATATGGAGAAGTCAGACGTCCCTACGCGCAATGTGACACAGTATGACTCCGAGGAGCTGGGCTCGTCAAGCACCATCCCAACTTCGAAATGGCTAGAATGGTTCAACCACATCGAAGATTTAGCGGGGATCGAGGCTCGTGGTATCGAGCGTGTTCCTGAGGAGGAACGTCACAAGGGCGGCGCACGCGAGTATATGCAAATGATGCTTCTATGGCTCAGTGCAAACCTGACTGCAAATAACACGACGGTGGGCATATTGGGTCCTCTGGTCTTTGGGCTGGGATTCACGGACGCAGCGCTCTGTGCTACCTTCGGAGGCTTCCTAGGAGCAGCTGGAGTTGGATTTACTTCCATGTGGGGTCCCAGGAGTGGAAATCGGACTCTGGTAGATCCCCTATGAGCTCCCGTACTTGTCTTCATATGAACCTTGTGGCTTCAAAGTGTTGTAATGGGCTGTCGAACTTATACTTCCTTACCTCACAGATCGTGGCCAGGTACTTTATGGGATACTATCCCAGTAAGATATGCTATCTGCTGAACTTGGTGATCATGCTGGGATATGGCATGATTGACTGCGTTATTGGAGGCCAAGTCCTCTCTGCAGTCTCCGGAGGACGCATGACTGTTATAGTTGGGATTATCGTCGTTGCTATTGTGACTTGGGTGGTAGCAGCCTTTGGTATGCGGATTTTTCAGATGTATGAGAGGTAAGCCGTCGTATCGATACATCTTCCGGTGAGCTCCTTCTATACACATACTTACGCGCGTAGATACGCATGGCTTCCTCAACTAATAGTCCTCTGTATCATGATGGGCTCCGCCGGACCACGCTTCGATATCCACACGCCCTCGACCGGTTCTCCTGAACAAGTAGCTGCTGGTCGTCTCTCCTTCTTCTCACTTTGCATGTCGTCCGGGATCGCTTGGGCCCCATCCGGTGCCGACTACTACGTCTATTATCCTGCAAACACAGCCAGGTGGAGGACCTTCTTGATGACCACAATTGGACTTGGCTTTGCCCTCTTCATCACTTTGCTCCTGGGAGTCGGTCTCGGAACCGGAGTCGCTACCATCCCATCCTGGTCTGCGGCGTATGATAACACACCAGGGAACCTCCTAGCAGCGGCTTATGATAACCTGAACGGCTTCGGAGGCTTCTGTTCCGTGATAGTCGCTCTGGGGGTGATTTCAAACAATATCCCCGGAACCTATTCAGCTTCCCTCGCATTCCAGATGCTTGGTCGTCACGGAACGAAGATCCCACGGTTCATCCTAACCTGTTTCTGCGTGATTATCTACACGGCGTGTGCCCTCGGTGGGCGGAATTACCTGTTCGAGATCTTCAACAACTTCCTCCCCTTAATGGGTTACTGGATCGTGATCTGGATCACGATCATGCTCGAAGAAGATCTCATCTTCAAGAGAGGCAAACAGTATGACTGGACGATTTGGAATGATCGCACAAAGCTGCCTCTGGGGATCGCTAGTGGTATATCTTTCCTTGTTGGCTGGGCGGGTGCCATTGTTGGTATGGTAAGTAATACCCATACACGTCCTCACTTTAGGTCCTGATTTTGTTCCATCCCATTGAAGACCCAATACGGACAGGCTAACACACAGTGATGATTAGGATCAAGTGTACTATGTTGGTCCAATTGCCAAGTCTGTTGCTGGCGGATGTGACCTCGGTATGTGGCTAGGAATCGGGTTTACTTGTCTAGCCTATCCACCATTGAGGGCATTGGAACTTCGAATAGTCGGACGGTAATGCGTAGCTACTTTCTCTGTTACTGTCTATACATTCACCATACTTTATTATATTAATATAGTAGTTCTTTATCCCATGGAAGTCGCTAAACCAGTCATAACACCTGACAGCCTGGATGGATAACAAGTTAATAGATAGTAATCGCTGGCTTCTAATTCGGCCCTGCGACCCAACATAATGAAGAGTCCTAATCCTCTCACATAGACCCGGAGATAGTAACCAAAATACAAAAATCTAACCATCTGATCACAATCATTCAAATTCCTACCGAGCCCCTCATAGTTACTTACCCGGCCCATCCTACCCCCCGGGCAGAAAATCATCCGAATCCAACCTCTCAAGAAGGAAAAGAAAATGAATAAATCTCATAACACATCATAAACACTGCATAACTACCTGTTCGCGATAAGCTCAGAGATCGACGGTCGATGAATCGTATAATTATGCGGGGAAGCCGATGTAAAAGCGGGGGAAAGAAGTAAATTGGCGGTGACTCGCCCATTCCAGAGCCAAGTTCCCGAGGTACGTAATTGATGCTCAGAAGTACATCCATACCTAAACTAACTACGTAGCTAAATTAGATCGAAATCTTAAAACCACCGGATGGTATATATGTTTCATGTGTCGTCGTCACGTCTTATGTGAGAATCTGGGATGGCATATACATAGCAAAGCTCGATTTTCTCCTTTTATCTATCTTCGGTCCGAGAAGATTTCTTGTTGGTCTCAAGTCCCAATTATTACCGCATAAGAACACAGAGAAAGCCCATCCCTTGATTAGATTTTATTATTATACATGAGTTCTAGTTCTTGCTATTCGCAAGAATGGAGAACGCAACAACGTATCTATTCGAGAACTGGCAACCTCCAGGATTGCTGAGCCAAGCGGTGCAGACAATCAAAGATGCGACACCTGGCCAGATACTCAGCTATGCATTAGTCGGTCTAATCGCCTATCCGACTATCGTCTCTTTGCTTCGATTTCGCAGATTGAAGAAACTGCATAAGAAATATCACTATCCTACGCGAGAGTCCATGACTCGGATGACGGATAATGAGGCCTGGGAAATCCAGAAAGCCATTGCGCAACTTGAGTTTCCGTTCATGTATATCAAGTCTCTTCAGTTTGCGCTGTTTAGGGTTCGCTTTCTCCATTCTCCATTCCCGGTTGAGATCTCATGCATCTTCATTTTTGCCTTGCCCTTGTGCAGTGGTATGCTTACATCGATAACAGACATACGGAATCCCCACAATATCCAGCCTCCTAGTTGGAACCGGCCAATTCTCGAATCCACGCAACTCTCTGAAGAGATACGTAGACACCTCCGTCTTGATCGGCGAGTTCGTCGCATACGCACCGACCTCGGACCGTTCCCAGAGCGCCATTGCGCGCGTCAACTACCTTCATAGCAGCTACCGCAGCACAGGGAAGATCCTCGAAGATGACATGCTCTATACGCTGAGCCTGTTTGCGCTCGAGCCGATCCGCTTCATCGAGACGTACGAGTGGCGCAAGCTGAGTGAGCTGGAGCAATGTGCACTCGGGACGTATTGGAAGAGTCTCGGCGATGCGATGCAGATCAGCTATGAAGCGTTGCCGTCGTATAATACGGGATTCAGGGACGGGCTTCACTGGCTGGAAGAGATGGATGTTTGGAGAACAGCATACGAAAATGAGAAGATGGTGCCGCATCTGAAGAATAAAGAAACCGCTGATCAGACGACGGCGGTTCTGGTGTATATGCTTCCGTCAAAGTTGAAGCATATCGGAAACAACTTCGTCTCGTTCATGATGGATGATCGTCTGCGCAGAGCTATGATGTGAGTAGACTTGTTGGGTCTTCCGTCTGATTCCGGTTCATGTTGGAAAGATACTAATAGAAGCATCTGGACGTACCAGGTACGAACCACCTGCAGCATTGTATGCCATGATTTTTTCAGCGGTACTGGCTATCCGCAAGTTCTTTTTGCGCTACTTGGCTCTCCCACGTCCATATTTCCTGCGCATTGCCCAGTTCTCTGATCAGGAGAACGAACACGGCCGTTTCTACGCCATAGAATGGGACGCAGCCCCGTACTACGTCAAGCCAACGCTCTGGAATCGCTGGGGTCCCACCGCATGGCTTACTTGGGTGCTGGGTCTTCCGCTTCCTGGAGATGAGGGTGACAAGTATTACCCTCAAGGATACTCCATCGTGGACGTCGGCCCCAAGTACCGGGAAGGCAAAGGACGGGAGTATGTAGAAGCAATGAAGAACAGGCTACACGAGGAGAGGACGGGCAAGTGTCCTTTTCACTGAAACCAATCTTGCATCGCACGAGAAGAGACCAAAAGCTTTTACCCCTGAAGCGCAAGGCTGAATTCATACCTCTGTTGGGCTCAAACGTCCTCATAGATGCATAAATCAGCTGCTACTGTAAATGATAGCCATAGTTCAGGGGTTTCATTTACACTTGCGTCCGTTGAACAATGTTCCACCCTACTCAGGGAACTATATCTGCATAAGCAACCTTGGCAGTAAAATATCCTTGCGAAGATTCACGCATAGTTCGCGGAACTGCGGTTTATTGAGTAAAGCTATTACATGGAGGTGTATGAGGGGAGAAGCTGTTTATTGTAGTAGGTATGTGCTATTCAATTTCCGACATTCCCTAAGCCACAATAGCCCCTCTTGAAATTTCGACAAGAAAAGAACGCTCGCTGTTCGGATAACGTATTGTTTTTGGGGGACTTTCGGCTCGGAATCAGAACCAGAAAATCCTAGTGAACGTGGGGGAAGGCAATGGGGTATTACTGAGAGCAGATCTGGAATTATGTTACTGTAAGAACAGCGTTTACTCCTCACCCTCGAGGGGCTCCTCCTCGGCGCTACAGAGATTGTCAGCCAGAATCCCAAGTAATAGCGGGTACAATCAAACTTACTACTCCTCCTCGCCCTCGGAGACAGAGGCGTCCTGGTACTGCTGGTACTCAGAGACTAGGTCGTTCATGTTGCTCTCAGCCTCAGTGAACTCCATCTCGTCCATACCCTCACCAGTGTACCAATGCAAGAAAGCCTTGCGACGGAACATAGCAGTGAACTGGTCACCGACACGCTTGAACAGCTCCTGGATGGAGGTGGAGTTACCAATGAAGGTGGAGGACATCTTGAGACCGCGGGGGGGAATGGAGCAGAGGGCGGTCTGGATGTTGTTGGGAATCCACTCAACGAAATAGCTGTGGTTCTTGTTCTGGACGTTGCGCATCTGGTCCTCGACCTCCTTCATGGAGACCTTACCACGGCTAGAAAAGAGGTTAGCGGACGAACATCGAGTATATCAGAAGGAACGCTGCACTTACAACATGGCGGAGCAGGTGAGGTAGCGGCCGTTACGGAAGTCAGAAGCAGCCATCATGTTCTTGGGGTCGAACATCTGCTGGGTCAACTCAGGAACGGAGACCGCGCGGAAGGAGTGAGCACCACGGCTGGTCAGGGGAGCGAATCCGACCATGAAGAAGTGGAGACGAGGGAAAGGAACCATGTTGACGGCCAGCTTGCGGAGGTCAGAGTTGAGCTGACCAGGGAAACGCAGGCAGGTGGTGACACCGGACATGACGGCGGACACGAGGTGGTTCAGGTCACCGTAAGAGGGGTTGGAGAGCTTGAGAGTACGCATGCAGATGTCGTACAGAGCCTCGTTATCGATACAGAAGGTCTCGTCGGAGTGCTCGACCAGCTGGTGGACGGAGAGGGTAGCGTTGTAAGGCTCAACAACGGTGTCGGAGACCTTGGGAGAGGGGACGACGGAGAAGGTAGCCATCATACGGTCGGGGAACTCCTCACGGATCTTGGAGATCAGGAGGGTACCCATACCGGCACCGGTACCACCACCAAGGGAGTGGGTGATCTGGAAACCCTGGAGGCAGTCACAGGCCTCAGCCTCACGGCGGACGACATCGACGACCTGGTCGACCAATTCGGCACCCTCAGTGTAGTGACCCTTAGCCCAGTTGTTACCAGCACCGGACTGACCGAAGACGAAGTTGTCAGGGCGGAAGAGCTGGCCGAAAGGACCGGCACGGACAGCGTCCATGGTACCAGGCTCAAGGTCGACGAGGACGGCACGAGGAACGTACTTCTTGCCAGCGGCCTATTTATTGGTGAGCTCATGGGGCGTTCCTCTTGGGATCATAGGGTCAACAACTACCTCGTTGAAGTAGACGTTCATTCGCTCGAGCTGAAGGTCGGAGGAGCCATTGTAGCTAATCCATCGTCAGTTCTCTCTCGATTCCGCGTCGAAGTGCTCTGAGATATCGTGTGTACTTACACACCAGAGCCGTCAAGGCCGTGCTCGCCAGAGATGGTCTGCCTGTAGGATCGTTAGCACCTTCAATTCTCATCATCTGAACCTTCCACGCCCTCAAATGGACCCCAGGCTCGTTGTTCCATTTCTCTAGCTGGTTGTCAACATACCAGAAAGCAGCACCAATCTGGTTACCCTGTTTGATTGATACCGTTTAGTCATCCATATCCCCAAAAACAACCTCATATTCGAAATTCGGTGGTCGATGCTGAAACTTACACACTGGCCGGTCTGGAGGTGAACCTGTTGGACGCGAAGAAAAACATGTCAGTGATCATGAAGCGTAGAAAGAGATGGCGGGGTTGCGTTCAGGGGGCGTTCCGAGAAAACGGCTCAGAACGGGCCCGACGCGTCTGGAGGGGGACTCGAGTCAACAAACGTACGATTTCACGCATGGTGGCAGAGAGATGACGGGACTGGTGGGATATCGAAGATTGGAATGGGCGAGAGGACGAGGTGAGGAGAGAAAACCCAGGACAAGAGCAAGTTCTGGGGAAGAGACAACGATGGAGGATGAAGATGGGAAGAAGTTAGCGGTGAGGAGAGGAGACGGCGTGTTGTGCGGGTGGATTAGCCTTGGTTCGCTGGTTAGTTTTAGTTTAGTTCAGGAGTCGTCAACAACAGAAGAAACGAGGGAGGACAACAACTGTGCTTGGCTTGGCCCGCCATAGGGGGAGCCCCAACATAGTCTAGCGCCGGTCCGGGCCACGTCACGGGACCAGCCAGCTTGGGTCCTGCAGGAACGATCCAGCGATTTATGAGGAGAATATTCTCATCATCAGTATAGATGCTCTGGTGGAAACACAATGGTCTTTCTTGATGGCTTACTGTCATTCCCTTCACTACTGCTGCGGAATTCATTCTGAGAAACCCAGGAGAAGGGTTCTTCATGCACGATGATCCGTGCTCTCGGAAAGCACGAGGATCTGCGCCGTAGAACAGCTGTTCGCCTGAGTCTATGCGGCTATGAGCTGAGAGCAACGGAGTACAGAGTGCTCCTCCAGGGTCTACGAGTGTATTTACGGGTAGCTATAACTAATATCGACGCCACATGTGACCATTAGACCAATATTATGTATTGAGCACCTCGTCTTTATCGACACGATGTCCAAAAGCCGTCATAGATAACCCTCCAATACCCAGGAGTGATCGTCATCGGAGCTCCTCAATGGAAAGTGCCATCAGCTTTGTCCTAAAAGTACAGAAATATCTATCGTGACAGGTCGTCCATCTGCCCGCGTGGTTATTTGGCGGTACTTTCCACAATTCGCTCGCTCTCCCTTTGGCTCTCGAGCCACGAGCCAAACTCGTCCAGCCGTCTATACTCGTCCTGGTCAGCGTCCAGACCATTCTCTGCCATATCCTCCAGGGCTGCCCGCTTCTCGTTGGTTTTCTTGAATCTCTCGCTTCCATCTGCTATATACGCATCTACCCGGGTGCCAGAAAAGAAACGGCCATCCATCATCTGCATTGTCAGTCAGTCAGAATCTAAGAACGAGGATCACGAAAACATAATAGATTCCACAAAGGCCTTACTCACCCTGACGCACTGCCTGGCAGACTCCGGATCCGAATACCGCACAGTAACGACGCCGTCGGCTTCTTTGTCGTATAACACAACGTTGGTTATTTCCCCCAACTTTGAACATTCGTCACGAATATCTTCTTTGATGTCCAAAATAGCCGCCGGATCCTCCTGCAGAGAGCGTTAGCCGCAGCATCCACACCCGAAACAAAGGATACGCGTTTCGCACCTCGATCTCCTTCAGTGTAAACATGTGCTTGAGCACGACCACTCTGTCCCATTTAGAAGTAGTATCCGGGAGGGCAGCTACGTCGTCATCGTCCCAGTCCGCCAGTTTACTATCGGGACCACGTCAGTAACTGCTTCGTATATCGAACTTTGAAATGGAATAACCATACCTATTAAGCTTCTGGGTCCTTCTCAAGATCTTCTTCTTGTCCCGCATGCTTGTCTTGGCAGGGGCCTCCTGCTGACTCTTGAACGAGAAGTCTGCTGGCTGCACCTTCATCGGACCCTGCGGTCCCGTCATGCCTAACCGGAAGTCCGTCTCATCCAACATCTGCACCGCAAGGTTGACCGATTCAGGTCTGAAGTAGACGACCAGCGCATCGCCCTTGAATCTTCCATTCTCGTCCGTGTACATCTTAATCCGGGGTCGACCGCTATCGATCTCTTCGGCGATAACACCGCACTTGCAGAAGACATCTTTGATCTCGTCTAATGTAACATCGAGAGGAAGAGAAGTGACGTAGACCGCCGTGTTGACCCGGGCTTTCTTTTGTTTTTGAGTGTTTTCCTGCTTCGACATATCCGTCAACAATTCTCCTTGGGACATCTCCACGTTCCAACGGCATACCTCGTCTCCTGTAGCTTGTTTCCGTTTCTTTCTCAACTGTTGTGCCGTCACGGTTTCGTCTTCGTCCACGCCTTCAACCTTGTATGCTTGTCGTTGTTGTTCGAGAAGTTCATCATCGACCTGCAGTGTTCTCGCATTACGCGCATCAGCAATCGCTCCTCATATTGTTTTAAGGCAATCGATTGAAAATGTAGAGGCGCAACGGCGCAAAAAGGTCCAGCGGGAACTCACCGTCTGCACCCAACGCTTCAGCGCCGTATCATACTCGAATTCCTGACCGTCCTCCGTTTCCAGGATGAACTTATTATCCAGTTTCGAGAACGAGATGCGCGGATCGCTGTCGAACTCGTCAGGGTCTCGAGGGAAGTCAGCCGTAGGCGCCTGGTCCGGCGCTGGCGCTGGCGCGCGCTCGTCGGGGTTTCGCAACGACATGCAGAATGCTGAAATGTGAAATAATATGGCAGTTATCTTATTTACTAGAATAAGGATACTTGGTGTGACGGGAACGGAAAATGGGATCGTATCCGTTATTCGTAGAGGGCGTGCGTTTTCGTCCTTTTTTTGCGGGGTTGTCTTAAGCTCAAGGGATCTTGATGGTGTTTCTGGGAGCTTCGCCCGACATTTAGCTAAAGCACTAGTTGGCGGGAGCTCCCTGCGTACCATATGACGCATTCCCTCCCAGTAACTAACTAATTAGTTAACCAGCTACAACTTCCTCTACCTCCAACCACAGTCTTGTCCCTGGGCCCCTTTGGCAATAATGCACATCCCTGATGCCGAGCATTTGATCAAGTTACTCAGTTATGCTGTGCTATTACAATGTTCTTAGTTGATTATCCGCCAATAGTGCATGGCACTACCTACCGTCTTCCTCTTTGTCTACACAGACGTACGTGCATAGTTACAATCGACTTCTCGAATAACCAGCGGTGATAAGCGCGATTTTTCGGGCGTGACAAAAGCTATTCTCATTCAGCTACATCCAAAGGTCATGACTGAACTCGACAGATCTCTAAAGCTTCTCACTTGGCCTAGTAATCTCCCTCAATAAGTAAAAGAGCGAGGAAACGCCTACAAGGTTGATGCAGCAACCTTGACAATCTCCTCAAAAAGTGCCATTGATCCACTAATTTCCTGTAAGAAGTCATTTGTTCTCGGCATTTACCAGTCTACAGAGTGCCTGAAAGCATAATCGAAAGCTACTTAGGGGAGTACGTCGATCGAGGCCTGCATTTCTGAACCAAGAGTACAGATTTCAAACTATCAGAACATAAAACACACCAATTGGATATCATCGAATCAATACCACAGGAATATTTACATCATATCCGCAGGAACATCCACCAATAACTTGAAAAACACACCTCCCTTATGGGTATTCTTCGGCAACCGTCCTCCACGAGCATTGACCTGCAACGCCGGGTGCAACAATTTCGGTTCACGAAGTCCTGCATCTCTCTCCGACCTCCATCGCACAAACTCATCTTCACTGGTCCCCTTCTTGACATGCTTGTTATCCTCTCTCTGTTGTTCGACCGTAGTGAACGGTGCGGCGTCACGGCTTCTTGACCCATCACTACTGCTCCCGCTGGCGGGAGGATAGTCATGGCCCGTGTAGAGTCTGTAATGTGGCGGTAGAGAAAGTAGTTTTTGAGTCGAATTCCATAAAGTGCGCGAATCTCCGCCGGGAAAGTCACAGCGAGCGCTGCCAACGTCCGAGTTGAAGATTGAATCGCCTGTGAAGACGTTCTCTCCGATCAGGTAGCCAACATGGTCAGGTGTATGGCCAGGGAGATGGAGAACGGTGGCAGACAGGGTTCCAATCTGGAATTTTTCATCATCACTGAATAAATGGTCGAATACATCGGTGATTTCATCCTGGGGGATGTCGTATATCTTGGCGAATGTCTCCTGTACTGTTCGTATTCTCTTTCCGATACAGATCAGCGGCCGCGGCTTGCCAGACGCCTCGAGAGACTTCTGTAAGTAGGCTGAGGCAGTCAAATGATCTGCGTGAGCGTGGGTTTCTAGTAATCTCACAACATGGTAGCCATTCGATGTGACTGTCGCAAGGAGTTTCTGGGCCGATTCAGTGCTGATCTTCAGTTTCTCCTGGTCGAAATCCAAGACGGAATCGATGATGACGGCTTCTTTGGTTGAAGGACAAGCGACAATATATTGCCATGTCGAGGTCTTCTCCTCAAAGATTGAATGTACAATAGGTTGCATATTTGCGGATGTATAATAGATCTCAGGAAAGATTCAGCGTTTCGGCTTGGTTATTGCGTTTTCTGGATATCCAACTAATCTATAAACACAGATATATGAGTTCTTATGGCTTAATAACCAGTGCCACTGGAATATATGACCATCAACCCCCTGCGCAACACTTCCAGACCCCCGTGATTATCCATACTGACATTAGCTTGCCGGTCGGCGATGTTGCTGTAGAAATCGCCGACCCGGGATCTCAGGTTTGATGTCATGACCTGCCGTTCATTTCAACCTACACGAGATAACTATTCGGGGACCTCCAGAATCGGTCTAGACTATGTAGACTATGGTAACCATTCAGTTAAAGTTAAGGTTAGGCGTCGGCATAATCAACGCCGTCCGTTCCATTAATATTCCTTTGTCATGGCTTGGTCCCCGAATGTCAGGGTTCGCCACCGGCCTATTACCAAAGCGTGGCCGCAGCGGTATGCGGAGTGAGTTCGATCTGCGAACATCAGCTATTTCGGTAAGTATTCTTACGGTGTTGGAATTCTGAATTCATCTACAAACTGGAATGAGAAAACGTGACGACTTGTATCCTGTCTATTCCCTGTATCTATCGATCTATTATCTAGTTTCCTCTATCTATACAGTACCAAATATGAGAGAATAAAATGACAATTAAAAGTGATATGACAAATCTTAATCAAAAATAAACCACTCTGAAATAGTAAGAAAGTAGGAAAGTAGGAAAGCAGAGGAATCATACAAAAGAAAATATAACGACTGACTGTCTCCGCGCGTGTTCCGATCCATAATCTGCCCACTCGAGCGGATACAATTAAGGCTCAGGCCCTTTTAATGAGAAGCACCAGATATCCCAGTAGCCGGTAGGCGGCAATGATTCCGATCATGATACCCACCCAGGTTCCTTGAATGTTGGGGTTAATTCCATATTGCCGCAACACGGCAATACCACTAATCTTTCCAACAGAATTCAAGTCGCTTGGGTACATGCATTGATATTTTCCATTTCCAAGAGAATCGCACTCATAAGTACGATGCTTGAATTCATTCACCATCATGCCCTGAAAGACGTAGGCTTGGTAATCAATGTAGTGGAAAACATATTTCCAGAAAGGATTCAAGATCCCCATTGGAACCAGGAAACCCGAGACGCACATCCATAACCCATTGGCGAATGCGGTGACAGCGAGAGCTACCACGAAAACAGGGAATATAGAAGATACCAGAACGACAAGGGATTCGGCAGCGACTAGGTCGAGGAAAAGCCATAGAACAAACATCCAGAATGAATCGGCGTTTGGGCGCATGTTTGTGAGCCAATATTGAACCACAGCGAAAAGCACTGTGATCACAAACAGGAAGGGGAGACCGATGAGGAAATTGGAGACGGTGAAGGCCAGCGGTCCAACTAGTCCATTGGCCCTTTCTTTGGAGAAAGTAGCCCGGTCCTCCAAGAAAGCTGGCACGTACGCCACTGCCATGAAAGATATGAAGGCCGAACTGAAGAATATGGAGCTCACAAATGGTTGAATGTGAGACTGAGTCGTGCTGAAACGTAAGAACACTGTTCCCATCAAGATCGCCAAACCCAGGTACATGATCATGCGGGTTCCATAGGCGACGATATCACGATACGCTTTTATCCATGAGCGCTGGAACAGCACCCAGGGAATCATCCATGGTGCAGGCTTTGCTGTTTTGACCTTGGAGACCTTGGGAACACTTTTCTCCGGGTCGTCTGGCATACTGATAATCATATTGATCTCCTCTTTGACGTTGCTTGCCTCAATGGATGAAGCCCATGAGTGCGTAATGTGCTTCACCCGGGTCGCGACATCATCTCCCTCCTTGGCAAGGTCCATATTGATCAAATCCAAGTAGAATTCTGCAGGGTTGACCTTCTGGGGCATTTTACAACCGATTCGCTCGAAGTACTCGCCGGCCGACTTGACGGGACCAAAGTAGCAAGTCTTTCCTCGAGACAGAAGGCACAGCTTATCAAATAGCTCGAACGTCTTGGTGGATGGTTGATGTATAGAGGCAATGATTATGAGCTAAACCCAGATATTCTTAGTACTTGATCCCGAAGACATAAAGCGCAGTCAAACTTACGTTATTCTTCTTCCCAATTTGCTTGATATAGTTCATCACCTCGAAACTGAGAGTTGAGTCCAATCCGCTGGTGGGCTCGTCAAGGAAGACGATTTTCGGGTTCGTAACCAAGCGACTAGCAACCTCGAGTCTTTTCTTTTGGCCACCACTAAGTCCTTTCTTGAGGGGCGTTCCCACGATAGTCTGGGCTTGTGATCGCATACCGAAACTCGAGATAAGGTCGTCTATGCGCTGGAGTCGCTCTTTCTTCGATACAGAACTATTTGGGAAATCACTTAGTAACAACGAAGGCAAATAAGCTCATGAATGGAGGGTGCGCAGCCTACCTTGGTAACGCAAGCTTTGCAGCGAACTGCATTGTCTCATGAACCGTCAAACTCCCTATCAAAGCATCATCCTGCTCGACGTAGCTCGAGAGCTCACGAATCTCGCTGACACCGATCGACTGGCCGTTCGCTAGCCTCAGTCCTGTCGTCGTGGCACCAGCTGCTGCCTTCCGATGTGCAATGGAATTCAGAAGAGTAGTTTTTCCCGAGCCACTGGGTCCCATGAGAGCGACCATTTCACCACCATGGATGATTCCATTTGCGTCAGTCAAGATGAAGATGGGCTTTCCAGTGGCGCGGTCCTTGACTTTGACCTCTATGTCTTTCCACGCATAGTTGAGAACAAGGTCATTGACCAGATGCGTAGACTTCGTGTGACCCAGCTCCAGGTCCTCCGCTCCGTTGTCAGTTCTCTGCATCTGCTCTTCTCGTACAGTTTCCGTTGACTGTAAACTTCTGGCAGTAGATGCCGTAGTGTATATAGGTTGCCGCAGGAAACAGGTATGTATTCTTCAGCGATGAATTGAGCTTGGTTCTTTCCAAGAATGACGGCAGACGCCTGAAACTGAGCACACGCATGTAATCAGTCCTCTTGGAATGGATAATGAAGCTAATACAGAAGCCAATGCCATCTACTATAAGAAATATGGCTCTCTTTTAAATGCATCATGTGCTATCGGGTTTCTTCTCGGTGACTCTAAGCTTTGAATTAAACTTCCAGATAATATGTTTTTATTACTTCAACGAGCCCGAGGATCGAATTTGATACTGGATATCTGGAATTATCCCTCATAGGCCATGTTGAACAGGTATGAGTATCATTCCCAAAACGGATAGCCTTGGTCGAATGGGGAAGATGTGGCTCTTGAACATCGCCGAAGCGGACTGTCGGAACCTTTGAATACGAGAATACAAAAAAGTCGCAGAACGGGCCTCAATCCTCCGTGGTCACCGACCTCTCTGATCACCCTCCGTTTGGCTTTTTCGCCCAATACTCGAAGACCCCAAGCGGCACAGGATGGCATGATACTTCGTCGGGAGAAGTTATGGGACCACAGTCAGTTAACTAGACTCCGTTGCTGACCTGATCACCGTAATCATAGTTCTCTCAGGTATCGCTCCTTATTTATATGCACCCTGCTGATACATCTGAATGAGGCTTGTTAGCACGTTACATGCAGAGAAAAGGCAAGGCAGATCTAACTATTCACAAAATATGAATACTGTCAGTCATCTAATTAGGATATATCGGTAGTTCAAGTTGGAAAACAGAACTGTATGAACGGTCAAAAGTAACTTATTGACAAGTCCGTCCTACTCTATAGCCTTGGGGTCCGGTTAACTGTTATACGTTCTCAACGTGGGATTTGGGCAGGAATGTGGGATATATCCATAAACAAAAGTCACCCTGGTTACGCAAAAAGAAAATCGATGAGTGCAAGTCTCCGATTTTGAAGCATGATAATAGTCAAGTCACGTAATTCACATCATCTCATAACCCTCTAACTACCCGTACGCTTTCGAGCCCTCACACGCCTCATCACGCTCAACTCCTCATCACATCATCAAACAGGACACAGCGGATAGTCAATCAGCCTTGGGGCCCTTGGGAGGGTACTTCTTGCCCTCTGCCTCTACTTGAGGAGTGCAAGTGCAGCGCTCATCCTCAGGGATCTGGTCCATGACTTTTGGAATGTGGTTTCCACAACCCCACCAGGTAGCTTTGTCTATTCCCATGTTAGTGTGAAAAGTCACGAAAAAACTGGGTGCCCTGCAATTGTCAATAGATGGCGTAATGAGGATCTACCTACGGCAGTTATCACAGGTGGCCTTCAGACACATTTTGGGAGACTCGACGTGTTGATGTTGATAAAAATGTTTGATATCTTTGAGTTATGTTCAACTCTGTCTTCCCAGTTGTCCTAACTTGGAATTTGTCAGGCAAGGAGTAGATGGATGGTTTTTAAGGGGTAGATAACAGAGAAACAAACGTTTGCACAATGTTAATCGTTACTGACTCGGAGTTACAGTCGCATGATTTAATTGATTTTAAGACAACTGACTCAAAGCGGGGTCTACCTACTCGATGGTTCCGCCGGTAATTCTAATTCTAATGGAGCCCGAAGCCCGAAATTGAGCCAGCCAAGTTATCTGCAGTCGACGTAAGCATTTACTAGCCCGAGGTGGTGATTACACGAGAATAATTAAGTAACTAGTTAATATGCGTGAAAAGGTCTGGTATGTATGAGAATCCTGGATCCTGGAGAGTCCGAAATGTTGTTTTTCCGGGGAATATGAATAGTCGATCATGACCGGGTGGCCAATTACAGACTCCAGACTGCATATTTCACACTCGAAATACCTTGTAAACCACTGCACATTATTTCCCTATTAACAATAGTAACCTGTCTATTACTATTATTGTTATAGCTATCATTATAAAGCCCTGGATAAGCTGGCTGATCGTCTTGCTCGGCCGAATTCTTCTCGGGCTTTTCGGGGTCCTTCGGGCTTCTCCTTCTCCCCGGGGATTCGCGGAGACGTCTACCTATGCGAGAATTGCCTTGTTCAAGTAAAGCGATTTTGCGTTCAATACCACCAGACACGTCGTCTTCAGGAATTCCTGTTCCAATCTGAAACGCACCGGACTACCAGTGAGATGGAAGACGTCCAGTGGCCGTCTTTGACTAGACAGCGCTTATGTAGCCATCAGTCGCTAGCCTGCAAGGGTTCATTGAACAATAGCATATGAAAGAAATCTCAATGCCGGGAGAAGTCATGTCCTAATAGAGCTATATGTTTATAGAACTGAGATAGAAAACCGAGATAGACTTTGTGATATCGATCGCAGAATCGCCCTATTCGATCTAGCGGGCCAGTCAGCTCAGGTTATTCGGCCTTGCTCTTTCGGCACGGCTGTAGGTGGGTGTGGCTCAAAACCGCAAGGACCAATAGCTAAAACAGTATGCATATAGGAGATGAGATACTTGGATCTTCGACCCTTCTGTCTATTCCCAGAACAGGTTCCAGTCCTAGAGACGGGATTGCTGCCGAGACGGCGGGTCCGGGAGTGCGGAGAAAATGCACTTAAACGCAGTATTTACTCCGGACCCTTAATGAACCAAGGCCAAGGGGATCAAGAAGCCCTATTCGAAAGATCCACAGGCACGTATTGTTTAGTTGGCCGCCCGCGTGGTCGCCGACGGGGACCTCCATGGAGTTTATGCATATTTTCTCACCACTTTTGAAAGCCGTGGCGCCACAAGAATCTCGTGCCACCCCATAATGTGCCTGCAACCTGGATTATTATAGATGCTCATAAGAGACATCTACCTTGGAAGCCTGCACTGAACAATGTAGACGCTTTTTATCACAATTTACGAAGATATAGACTCAATGGTCGCCCGCAGCCTATATCAGTCTTCACCCGCCGTCAACGCCGACACTCGCCTGGTTCAGGCTACAACAGTGGCCATGCAAACACAGAACGATCTGTCAAGCAAAAAGCAGGACAATCCGATATCGTCAGCCTGTGTCCCATGTCGGTCTCGCCATTTGAAATGTGACGGCCTCGCCCCTATCTGCAGTCGTTGCCAGACTACGGACACGAACTGTTATTATATCCAGTCCCGCAGAGGATTGAGACCGCAGAAGCCTGACAGTGCATCACGTACTGTCGCCTCGCAGGCATCGTTTCCTACAGAGGGATCGTCAGACGCCGATGTTATTGTAGGGTCGAGCTATGATCCTGGAATGTTCTCCGGACTGGCAATGGACGATCTGTCATCCGAATTTCTGCTTGGAAGTGTACCTACCCCAATTGGTCACGTACGTTCATTCAAGACTAGCTGTGATTGATTCTCGAGACTGACTTTTGGAGAGCTGCAGACGCAACAGAGTCTAGAGCAAGCACTAGAAGCAGGTTCAACGCTTAATATTCCAAATGCTGTGGACATTCCGCCCAATGAACTCATCCCGGCGGTTGGGGATAGATCAAAATCGCCGTCCACTGGAGAAGTCGCATTTGACCCAATGATCCAGCTTTACTACCAGAATTTCCACGGCTCTCATCCATTCGTTGTCCCTTGGAAAGCTGTTAATAGTCCCCTTTGCCAGTACCTGCCATCCTACTTACTCTCGGTAATGCGGTATGTCGGCTCTCATTATCATCCAAACCAGTCTTTCAGAGATATATACCAGCGAAAAGTTCACCGGGAATTGCTCAACGACACTTCACGGACGGGATTCAAAGTTCAGGGCTTGCTTCTTCTCTCCATTGTGGATCATTCGTCTGGATACGAGGACAGGGCGCTCCAAACGCTCGAGACGGCTATAAAGATGGCTCTTGATATTCGGATGGACAGAGAATCGTTTGTGCTCAACAACTCGGGCGGGAACGCTGTTCTTGAGGAGAGTTGGCGCCGGACGTACTGGGAGTTGTACGTTGTGAGTGGGCTGTTTGCCGCATTTAGACAAGAGACCACATTTGCTCTGCATAGTCAGTACGCAGATGTGAGACTTCCGTGCAGGGATGAAGTATACAATGCAGCAGGTGTGAGTATTTAAATTTCAGTCCCGCCTTTTTATAGAGTTACCATTTCGATCATGCTGACAACTCCCAGGTGATCCCGCGGGGAGTAACTCTTGGGGCATTTCAAAATTTCTGGCTACGCGGCGACGCAAGCAATAATTTCTCCTCGTTTTCATACCGCATACAAGCTACACAGATCTTGGGCACTATATTATCCTTGGGCCATCATATGGACAACAGTGACGAAATCCAAGCAGAGGCGATTGACTCCCGTCTTGCTTCAATATCCATGCATCTACCGCCGGCACAGCGGGAAATTTACAGAAGTGACGGTGTTTTGGACGAAATGACTCTTCAAGCACAGATGATCAATTACCTGTGAGTATATTGAACTGCTATCCTGGCATCGGATTCCGAGCCTACAGAAGACATCGGCACAGTGTCATCATCATCATCATCACCATCATCATCATACTAACAGGTGTTTGTCCTCAGATCCTTAATCTCTCTACATTACCCTCGCTCAAATATGCGATTTGTACCCTTCCGAAATCCAAGCTCTTGCATCCAACAACAGTCGATAGAAGATGGTAGCAACACACTGCCAAACCTCGATCTTCATTCAGTCAAGTCACTCAGAGCAGCCGACATGTTAGCAAGCCTTGCAGCCCTTCCGAGCCCCATTAAACGACAAAGTCCCTTTATGACCTGTGGCCTCGCAATAACTGTTACAGTCCATCTTGCAGCAGCTCTGACTCATGCTGGCGGAGCTAGACTAGACACTCTGAAAGCGAGAATCGACCTTGCACTTGGTGGCTTGAATATGCTAGGTGAAGTCTGGCCGCTCGCTCGGGCGATCAGAAAACAGCTCCTGGGATTATACTCTGAGATGATCTCAAAGCATGCATAATCTCATTTTTGTTCTCAAAACGACCATTTGTTCATGCCATGGCGTGACTATTTCGGTTGCGCCTCTGCATATAGAGTTATCGTCATATACCCCTTGCAATCTGCGAATTCTTAGATGCTTCGTTGTCTCAACAAACAATAGATGATCTTATATGAGAATAAACTGTATAGAATCTCTGTGTATACTTCTTCACTCAAGGGGATAAAATTAAGAGCGGGGCATACTAAC
Organism: Paecilomyces formosus; assembly: GCA_029606185.1. NCBI lineage: Eukaryota > Fungi > Ascomycota > Eurotiomycetes > Eurotiales > Thermoascaceae > Paecilomyces > Paecilomyces formosus. Next base: position 919,855 of record JAPVCB010000028.1, read on the forward strand.
TTAGTTTTTATAACTGAACCTTTCCCTCCAGGAATATGGAGTAAGTCCCCCAGCGTTACAAAGGAATCTCGTCCCTCCAACCCTTCTTTAGCAAAGATCAGCTTTTCTTTCCGGTTACCTTTTATCTTTAAGTCATATATTGGACCACTCCGTACAAATTTCCGACATTTAGTTTATCTTGCACAAAGCATCTATACTTCTTCTTCTAGTTAATCGCTGCTCTTATTAAACAAAAAGCCCACAGTAACAATCGACTTTCCAATCCCACACAGAGTAATCGGAAACGTCGAATCCACCCCTTTCTGCGCAAACGCTCCAACAAAACAACCTCCCGTCAACATGATCAGAAACAAGACCCTCCGATTCCTCGGTCGATTCTTCCTTGCCAGAAACCTTGGATCCACCACCGCATCGACATATGCCGCAGTGGCCATCGCCGTCGTGATCTCCGTAATCTTCAGTCCCCGGCCCATGGCGACTTGTCCTCCAGATGAAAATGCCAGGAGGAAAATCACCGTCAAAGCCACCGGTCCTTCTCGAACTAGAGGTGTATGATACCGGATCGCCACCGTGGCATACACCATTAGCGTCTGTATGATATTGCTCAGGAGCAGCCAGAATCGTTTGCGAACGCCAAAGTAGTTCCCCAACTGACCCATGATGAGCCCGCCGGCGATGAAGGCGCCGAGGCTCATGCCGATGTTTGTGAAGCTGTATGCGTTATCGGCCAGTCCTGCTGCGCCGATGGCGAGGAAGAGCGTGTTTCCCGTTTGGTTGGACGCGAAGCATGTGTAGTCTGGCCAGGCGGCTGCGTCTTGGATGCCTGTTGCGAAGGATAGGAGGAGGAGTTCGCTTTCAAGGAGGGCATCATCGCGGACATTCTCTGTTAGGTATCGGCGTATTTTGGCCTGTGGTTGTTTTTGAGGCTCGATGGCCGGAGATGGAAGTTCTGTTACTGCCATAATGTAGACCCTCATGGTATTGTTAGTTCCGGTTCCATCTATACAAACTTGCTATTCCTTACTCGTATAGTTGCTAGTTTGGGGTAAAGAGGTCGAGCTTTCTGGAAATCCACCCTGCTTGTACTTGGTAAAACCAGTCAAACAGGCAGTAGTATATTGGAGAAGAAGATCCAGCAAGAGAATTATATTATCACCTTGGCGGTTCTAGATATTCTTCTACGGGCGAGTACAGTAAATCCCATTAGCCAATTACATTGAGTCGGCCGACAGCTTTCGGGTTTACATACGAAAGAAAATACGATAATACGGCACTACAACCAAAGTAGATGGAACCAGCATCAAAAGAGAAGACATATCCTCTGTGTCTACGTATTATTACAACCAGCAGACTCTACACCTCCAAGAGACGTCGAATCCTCGCCGTTCGGGCAAGTCTCCAAGATCAGAACTAAAGCGCTATTCTCACTTATGTATGACCCAAACCGGTGAGTGGCGGGATCGAATTCGCCGGACATACTCCCTTTTTCTTTGTAACTATCCACTTCGATGGACTCATTCCTCGTGTAGGTAGAATTATACGAAGTACCGGGGACTACAAGGACAGAAAAGTAACGGGTTTCATCGTCCCAAACCCACCCGATCGGGGATCTCAACCTTTCGACCGAATCGGGATCTTCGGGATGGGGGATCAACCTTAAGTCAAAAGCTAGATGGACCCGCATGCGTCGCCGAGCTTAACAGCCCTGACTTCGGCGATCTTGCGCCACTGGGCAAGGAGAAGGGGCTGTCCAATGGGGTGGTCTCCCATATACTACTACTCCTATTACTCTGTACAATATGAAATAGTTAATAACTAGAGCAATGCGTTTTAGGTCGTTACCATAATGACTTTAACGGCTTTTTTTTTCTTGCTTTGGTTATATAGAAACATGTCGATCTTTATTCCTAGTATTTGCTTTTAACTAGTACATCTCACCAAAGGGTACTCGCAGAACTCATCTTCTCATTCTCTATATATAACGCAAACACCAGACGAGACTCAGAAACAACCCATCAAGACACAAAGACAAAGAGAAACATGTCCGAAATACTGCCCTCCACCATCGCAGGTTCCGTCTTCGGGACTGCATTGACGCTCTCAGGAGTATATCGCCCGAGCGTCATCACGTCGCAGCTCCAACTGACGAACTTCCACATGCTGAAAGTATTCCTCTCAGCGAGTGCTGCTAGTGCGTAAGTTTTCTCTCTCTCTTTTTCCTTTCCAGAAGTTGGTTCCTTAGTTTCTGGTTTGTGTATTAACCAGTCTCTCTGCACAGACTAGCGGTTGCGTTATACGAGAAGACTACTCGACGAGAACTCAGTCGTCGCCCGCAGTCCAATCTCGGTCTCATCAGGCCATACGATGGAAACATCATCGGTGGCGCCATGGTAGGCATGGGAATGGCTTTAACGGGCGCTTGTCCAGGTACCGTCCTCGTCCAGGTCGGAACGGGAATATCATCAGGCAGATACGCCATTCTCGGAGGCATCCTCGGTGGCATGTTATACACATTTCTTGCGCGGAAGCTGCGCAAGACTCCATCCTGTGGGAGTAACCAGGCCGAGACGCTGGGGAGGAGGTTGGGTATGAGCCCGACTGCAACCATGCTCATGTTCGAGATGATGTGTCTGGGCGTGCTCCTGGCGGCGAGATACTTTGCGCCCGGGTCACGCAAGAGCTTTCTCAAACCCGAAACAGCAGGCCTGTTGATAGGTGTTGCGCAGCTCGTCGCGCTCGTCTTGACCAGAAGCCCTGTTGGAGTCTCGACTTCTTATGAGGATGTGGGGCGCTGGTTCTGGGATTGCTGCGGTTGCGGATCAGATTCGTTGAAGGGGAAGAAGACCTTCATTCCTACGTCGAGGGCTATTTCATTCGCCGGTGGCATTCTGGCTAGCAGTTTTGCTTTGTCGAGGGCGGTTCCGGGGGTTATTTTCGAGGATTCGTTGGCCATCTCGCCTGCGAGGGGCATACTGGGAGGATTGATCATGGTGTTGGGAGCGCGTACTGCCGGTGGGTGTCCTAGCGGGCATGGCATTAGCGGGATGAGTATGTTTTCCATTAGCAGTTTCGTTACGGTTGCGTCGATGTTTGCTGGTGGTATTGGCTTGTCGTTGCTTCTCTGAAAGATAAGACTTCAACCAACTAGGTTTAGAATCATTGCTTTTTCATTATGACTTGTATCTTGGTTTGCAGTGATGTATGTGTTTGTTCATGAATATGTATGTACAATCAACGAAATTAAGGGTATCTGGTTCTACTTGACAATAACAACCGAGCGAACAAGACAAGCACAATCGCATGAAGAGTGTGATTGTATCCGTCTCGTTCCATCATTAATAACTCGACCAGTGTTTGATTCAAACCTTGGTCTCCTGGACGATATCACTGCTGGAGTGTTTGGACATATGATCACTGCCCTCGACACCGGTGATGACATCGCGAGTGATCTCCACGTAATCATACTGCAGAAATGGTTAGCTAATTGGGCCATATATGGTAGATGAGGGTTCAGCAGGGGACGTACGGCAAATTCGCCAATCTCAGCATCATCGATGCCCATGATCTCGTCTTCCTCCGTAGCACGGAGACTCAGACCAGGAATGAAGTTGATGATGAGCAGAATGACACAGCTCAGCACGAAAGAATAGGCGAATCCAGAGACGGAGTCGGCCAGCTGATATCCCAGCTGAATATAGTTGTGGTTGATCCAGCCACCGGGGATCTCGGTGGATCCATCGAGATGCGCGATGTAGTCACTTCAACAAACGTTAGCCGCACTGTCACAAGGGGAGGCTCGAAGGATACAGAAGCACTTACGCAGCAAAGAGGCCGGTCATCATGTTTCCCGCAATTCCGCCAATTCCGTGAACAGCAAAGATATCCAGAGCATCATCAATCCGGAGGAGGTACTTCAACTTCGTACCGTAGTTGCAGACAGCGGCTCCAACAATTCCGAAGATAACTGCAGCCCACGGAGGGACGAAACCAGAGCCGGGTGTGATTGCGACCAGACCAGCAATGACACCAGAGCAGAATCCGACAGTCGACCACTTCTTCTCCAGACGGTAATCCAGCAGACACCAGGTAACACCACCCACGGAAGCAGCCAGGTTGGTGACAACGGCCGCCATGACGGCACGGAGGTTAGCGCTCAGAGCAGAACCAGCATTGAAGCCGAACCAGCCGACCCAGAGGAAAACAGTTCCAATAACGACATGGGTAACGTTGTGCGGACGGTAGTTCAGTTCGTGTGTTCCGTGTCCACGACGCTTACCGAGCATCAGAGAGTAGGCAAGAGCTGCAGAACCGGAGGCGATATGGACGGGAGTACCACCAGCAAAGTCCAATCCACCCAGGTTGTATACCCAGCCGGACGAGTTCCAGGTCCAGCAAGCAATTGGGTCATAGACGATCGTTGACCAGACGAACATGAAGACAATGCAGGGCAGCATACGACCACGTTCCGCAGCAGCACCGACAGCGAGGGCCACCCTAGATGAAGAGTCAACAGATGTTCACATCAGTCTATCACCACGCGGCACGACTCACGTAATAGCAGCGAACATGCCCTGGAAGATGGCGAACAGAAGGTCAGGGACCTTAGGGCTTCCCACGGAGGGCGCGGCGAGGACGCCCTTGAAACCAAAGTTGTTCAGATCACCGATATAGGGCCCAGCAGTGTGAGAGAATGCCAACGAATATCCCCAGAAGAACCACTGGAAGCTGATGACGCCGACTGACATGATCGAGAGCCAGATCAGAGACAGGGCGGACTTGCGACGGGCAAGGCCAGAGTAGAAGAAGCTAGGTATGGTCAGCAAACATTCGCATCGTCAGAGATATTCATTGACATACCCGACACCCGGAATCATAAGCAACACCAGAGCGGTAGACGCAACAACCCAAGCAATGTCACCCGCCTGCGAAGGTGGTCAGCATCATGCCATTCGTAAACAGTGAGGTTCAATTCATGGGAGACTGACATTGTAAAAGACGTTCAGGTCTTGTGTGAGAGAATCACCGCCAGTGCCCGTATCAGAGCCATTGTACGGGATGAGAACAGTGTAGTTCAGGTTCGACAGGTCCGGTGTGCCCGACATCCTGAGTCAATGGCCTGGGGCAGGTAGTCCACTCGAAGAGTCGATAGTATTGATACCCCTGACAGAGCAGAAGGGATAGACGACCTTAGAGCCCAGTACCGTTTAGTTAAAAAGCACTGTACACCAGAAAAGCAGGCGACAGAGAGGGACACTACTGGTGAGGTCAGAAGAGGACGCGCAACGAACGGAGGGAAGGGATCCAAGTAAGCCCTACGGAGGATCCTGGCAAGGAGATATATATGCAGGCGATCGAAGACGATAAATACCGGGGGCCGTTCGCTGGAGCCCAACTGCTAGCGGGAGAGAACGGCTACGCTCCGACAAGACGCCGCAGCAGATAAAGATCTACCCATGGATTCAGGCGTCGGTAGCGTGGCCTCGTCCGTCTGTTCTCCATGCGACCAGGAGACCCTGGTGGAGTATCTCTCGGCTCTGGAGACCCTAGAGAGTTGCCATCAAGTCAAAAGGCATGTTAACATGATCATCGGTTGCGAGTCTCTGTCTAGCTGCCGTATAGTTCCCTTTTCCCTCCTTTCAGGGTCGCAATACAATGATCGCGAACTACCGGTGCAGTCCTTCAATCTCATCGAGAGACGGTTCCAGATAGATAGCCTACGTATGCTGGTGAGCCATCAGCGTAACCGTACCGGTACCAGGGCCGCCACCAGCGCAAGTGAACGTGGTGGAAGCGAAGGGAGGCGTTCCTGGGCGATAATGGCGAGAAATGATTTCTATTTTCGCTGACAGACGCGAGATGATAGCAGCAGACGAGCTGGTATCTCTGCCATCACACTGGCTGTAGATATGAAAGCTGCCCCGGCCAATCAGGAGGCTCTCTTTACTTGACGCTAGGGACCCGCCGAGAGAAACGCCCGCGGTATGGCTGATACCGTATTGGTCCCTGGCATCCCACGTTAATCAGCCTGTTGCGGCCCGAGAATACCAGTTCGTTACCGAAGAAGCCGGCTTCTAGCGTCTGCTTCCATCGTCTAATTTGAATGCTTATCTGGCCAATCAAGCCTCGAGGAGACGTTATCAGTTCTTTTTCCGCAACACATTTCGTGTCATCATAGAATAACAGATAATTAATTGCCTGTGAACAGTCCTACCAATATCTTCTGTGGCAGTGTACTGGCAAGCAAGAAAGATTACCTCTTCCACTGTACGATGTAGGATGGGCAACATCTGTGTTCAAACTGTACTAATGATAACTGCTGGAGGTTCCAGATAAATCTCCACTCGAGTATATCATCAGTGCCCATTGCAGATGCACTTCACAATCGAACTGCTACACGGTACAGCAGACGCCATGTGCCGTGTGGAGGTCTCGAGTCCATCTGCCTCGTGGCAATCCCCACCAATACCGGAACATCAGAGACAGAGCACCAGACGGTCCGGTTGCGGAATTCACAGAGTATTCCTGATATCACATTTACGCGACGGTTAAGCGACTACGATACGGCACTTGCCAGTGGAATAATGCAATCGCGGTGACCTGCAGTAGTCGGAAAGACTCGTATCTTGCTGTCCAGACAAGAGGAGCGATGTTTCGGGATGGCGCTATCTAACCATCTACAAGGATGACCCACTTGGCATCGCCAAGAACAAGATAAGCATATTCCGTGTTATTGGCCCGCAACTATGAGACTGTCAGCATCAACAGCATCAATCCTCGTATACGGAGATATAGATCGATCTCAAGACTGCATCGCCAACCTCTTGGCACGGAATGTCATCCATCCCAACTCTATGGACTTTTGTAGGTTCGCTGGCGGACTTGGCACTCGAGCAGAGTATCTCCCACCAACGACGTTTCAACTCCTCCCTTCTTAACTAGCCATGGCTTTCTTTCCATCCGGATCATCCGCTGCGAAGTCTTACAGACTCTTGGCGGTATCCTCAGCTCTGACTGCTACCTTGTCCTACATTATGCATGTTACACACGATACGAGGTGCTGTCCTTTGGGGTCTGGATCTTGCCACGACAATGTAAGCCACCCAGGAGTGTAATCACCCATTTCTCGGGCATGGGAAATCTCACCAGGCCAGGTAGGAGAGCATCGACTTTTCTTTCCGATGTCCTTTGAAGGTATTCAATATCACACGAATTCCCTACATTGGCTCGAGATATCTCCGCCAAATGAGATAGTCCGATGGACGTCCATTAACTCTACCAAGTCCTTCCTCTCCGCCTGTCGTAGGGTAAGAAGGCAGCTATTCCATCATACATGTCGCTACTATTGACAGTCTACGGGCTAGATAAGATGATATTCAACCCCAGCTTCCTCCTTCAGATCCCATGCCCAGTTCAAACTCTGAAGATCAGCACAGATTATGAGTATTTTATCTACTCTACCTAAAAAAAAAAAAAAAAAGAAAAGAAGGAAAGCAACTCCAGTGGGCTGGTGGCTTTCATGGTATATTCAAAGATGGAAAACTTCCCCAGATCATCATAGGATCCATCCAAGCTAGACGCTGCTGCAGGGGAGCAGACGTGTTGTCTCGGTACTCCATACTACCGTGTCTAGACACAGCCTGCTCCTAGGGATTACGATAGTCATCATGAGTGGACCCATGGGCTTCATGCTAGGTTGATTGATCAGCACTACGATCCTGACTAGCATAAGGGATTGCGTAGAATGCCGAGTTAATATCGGTATCGTCCCTTCTCTGGGCTCTCAAACCTGCGTGGTCAGTGCTTCAGAGCACTATGGCACATATGATCCGATTACTCCGGGGAAATTGGGTCTGGCATCACGCTGAGGTAAGAGGACTATTGTACAGGAGATTTTTTCGAGATGGATCTCAAGTGGATGACTTTCTTCAAGTATGTACATGCATTGGTCCTCAACAGGACTGTCAACCTCTCTTCAAGTGAGGTCCTCAGTTCTTAAGTCATTGGAAAGCAATATTGACAAATTGATAGTTAGGCTATTTTTGTATACCTCGCCAGTAGAGAATCAGAGTTTGAGTTTTAAGCCATTGCAGTTGCAGATAGAAAGCCATCGAAGCTATGTAGCCTACTACCAGTCCCAGAGCTGACTTCCACATATTTAGACAGTGTCGACAATTTGAAATAACAGTATCTCTGCTTGGATTCTTGCAATGCTGTACTAAAATTATAGTTTCGAGTTGTGAGCATAGTCAAACAGCACAGAAATATACTTGTTTACATGCAGTTATGACACGTGCAAAGGCGCACGAAACTATCATTTTTTCGTTTTATCTCCTTCTATAGCGATATAGACCGGAGAGAACCTTGGAACTAAGCAGAATATACCTCCTATTGAAATAGTCTGAATGTCAGCGAAATCAAGAAACAATCTCCCGCTGGCCCGTGCATCCCAAAAGGGTCAGTGACAGCCGGGATTCGCTGCCGAGGTCCATTGAGAGAACCAGGAAGAACTCTCATCATTTCTGGCTGCGTTGGAACAACATCATTCTCTCGTCTTCCCACCTGGTTGTCAATTGCTGTTTCTCAACGCTCAAGTCACTCGTTTATTGTCATTTCTCTACTGTCTTCATCGCGGTCGGGCTGACGGGCGGAGTAATTAATTTAAAAGGGACGAGCTACTGAAGCTAACAGCTAGTCTGCGAAGTTCGTTGACGGAAAACTACCAAGAACGCACCGCCGCGACCCAATCCGCCCCAAGCTCCTGAGGACCCTTTGACGGTTTGTGCCTGTCGACCCTCTGGACTGTTGAATGGAGACGCAGCACGACAACGGAGGACCACCGCCCGTCATGGAGCATCGAGATCTTGTCAGTCATGATCCAGACGGTCCGACGGGGTCGGCCGATGAGTACCTCCATCAGCCGTACGCGATCAGGGCAAACTCCAGCTTTGAAGATCTCGCCCTCGTCGGCCAGATGCCACAGACTCCGACCCACGTAGCGTCCTCGCCCCCTCCGACGCACTCGCTCAGCTCCTCTGGTATCTCGTCCTGGTCCAACAGTTCAACACCGCGACCTCGTGGTGGGAGCTTTTCGGCGGTCAACGCCTTGACGACGGAGCTGCCGCCGACCATCACCGAACAACTCAGGCCTCAACGCCCCTCAGGGCCGGCCAGGACGCCGTCAAACACCTACGCCCCGCAAAGGCGTCCGCCGCAATTTATCAACCTACATAATGACCGTCGCCGGTCTGCCTCGACGAAACGGAACGGCAGACGCGACCCAAATGCACAATACCGGGCGCAGGAGAAGGCTTATGTGCAACGTCTGAGGAACAACCCACAACCTTGGTACCATCACTATGAAGACGGGATGGCGGGCCTACTGATGGACTCGGATTTCGAGGAGCCATCGCCATCATCGGAGGTTCCTTTCGACGACGATCCTTACGACCCTGATATTCAGCTTTTACTGGCGGAAAATGACAACCAGCCCACGCTCGAGGAACTGAAGCACCCGAAGAACCAGGAGCGGCTAGAATGGCATTCGATGTTGGCTTCCGTCCTGAAGGGCGACGTTGTCAAGCAGGAGAAACAACGGTTGATCGGGACGACCGAGTCGAAGCGATCGAGTGCTCTGAACAACGAGATCTGGCTGGGAGTAAGAGCGAAAACGTGCGGCCGAAGCGTAGCCCTCCAGAAAAAGCTTATTGAAGAGGCGCGTGCTGGAGTTGGTGCATTGATAGAAGATATTATAAATTTCGAAATCAAAGGCGAGAAGGAGATTGGAAAGCCGCCCATCGAACAAGTCGAAGACGTCGTGAATAAGATTGGGAAATGCGAAATGCTATACTCCACGCGCAAGGAGATGGAAACCGCCAATCCAAGGGCTGCTTCCGAAGAATTCCAAGCAAGTTGCGATGCGGTTATCGCCTGGCACAATACGACCTTGCTTATCAATACGGAACTGGCAATTCTCAAAGGTTGGGTCGGAAATGACGAACTTGATTTCACGAAGCCCAAAGCCAAATCGGCAAACTCCGACCTTTCTGACGAGGGCTCGTTCCTGGACCGAGTCATGAAGGAAGATGGCTTGAAGACGTTGCAAGGCGAACATAATATGCTTTATGGAATCGGCGAGGTCATTAGGAAGGCAAAAAACACGCTGATCGAGAATGCGGATTCCTTCTCGAAACGACATCTACCTCCATATATCGAGGAGCTTCTCACTCTCATCAACTTTCCATCCCGTCTGATCCAGGAAATCATCCGTGTCCGTCTGTCTTACGCTAGAAGGATGAAAGATCCCGCGCAGCAATCGCCAATTCTGGTAGACCAAATGATAACCCAGTTTCAGATTTTAATGAGAGTGGCAGCGGACATCAAACAGCGGTATCTCGCGATCTCGAAACCGGAGCCGGGCTGGGACCTTCCACCTTGTATCGACGAAAACTTCGATTCGGTGGTCGTGGACGCAATGAAATACTACTTCCGACTGTTGAACTGGAAACTAAGCGCAAACAAGAACACATTCAAGGAGGCGGAGATCTTGGAACAGGAATGGGGATTCTCCAATGAGATTGGTCGACAACTTGAAGGCGGTGATATTGAGGTTGCTGAACAATTCAGGTAATATTTACATCCCCGTAAACTGATAGTTCATTTCGACTCACGTCCTCCCAGTGCTCTGACAGCCAAATCTCTTCAACGCCTTATGATCCACTTTGAGAGGGAACTTGTATTCCGAGCCGATGAAGATCCTCTTGATATGGACAAGCGATATAAGAGTGTCCTTGATTCGACTCGGGTGCGTCAACGAAAGCTTTACCGTTTCTCTCGATTCCTACGTCAGTTGTTCGAGAACGCCACGGAATACAACTTGACAGAAGATATTGCCGATGAGTTCTTCGAGGCACTATTGATCTCGGACCATTTCCTCATCGAGTCAAACGATTCAATTGGTCAAAAGGGCGTCTATCTGATCGCACATGCGGCGCTGTGGAATCAGCCTCTCGATATTCAATCTATCCTGGGAACCTCATTCCGTGACGAGGACTCTCCAAGAGACCCCTCACATAATCCCTATATTCTTGTGATTCGACCAGAACGGCCGCTTGTGTGGGCTGGAAAGAAGATGGAAGTAGCCCTCCTGGAGCAACCAACTGATGTGCGGCTGGGAAAGCTACGGCTTGTCGCCGATGGAACCCAGCAGAGACTGTCGAATGCGCGCCTGGAACTGGCGCAGTTGACGAACATGCAACTCGATATGAGCATTGAGCAACGTGCCAATCTTGGCAGAGTTAATGCGGAGCTGAACAGGATCAAGAAGATCTCGTTCAAGCTTTCCATGACCATCATGGACAGTGTAGCTGTCATCCGACGTCAGCTCAAGCAGAAGGGTGTTGAGAACCAAGAACTCATCCAGGCCTGTTATGCCTTCGCAACCGAGTTCGGTAAACGCTCTGCCAGTTACGTGGACCCAAACCGTCGCGCAATGAACAGCGCCAAGCTGATTGAGCTTTCGCTGGAATGGGTCTCCTTCATATGCGATGATTGCGATGCTGCTGACCGCAAAACGTTCAAGTGGGCTGTCGCTGCGCTGGAGTTTGCGATGGCTATCACCTCAAGCAACCACCTTCTCTCCATGGATGACTCTCAGTATTCTCTGCTACGAGTCAAGGTGGCAGGATGCATGTCGTTGCTCATTTCTCACTTCGATATTATGGGCGCCAGATCATCCTTGGCTGCACAGGCTGAGAAGCAGCGTCTTGAAGAGAGGGGAGGATCGCGCAAGATCGGTGCTGGCCGGATCCTAACTGACGAGGAGGCAACGAAACTTGTCCGTGAACAGCGCTTGCAGCGGATCGCGAATCTCGAGGAATTGAGAGTTGAGGAAGATGCGAAGCGCCAGGCGCTTGGTAGAGTTTTGGAAGGGTCGAATGAGGCAGACAGGTCTCTCGCGGTCCTTTCGTCTTCTGCAACCAACGTCACTCTACGTTGGCAGCAAGGCCAGTTCATCGGAGGTGGAACATTTGGATCGGTTTATGCAGCCATCAATCTTGACAGCAACTACCTCATGGCTGTCAAGGAGATTCGTCTGCAAGATCCGCAGCTCATTCCTACGATCGCGTCACAAATTCGCGATGAGATGGGTGTTCTCGAGGTACTTGATCATCCTAACATCGTGTCATATCACGGCATCGAAGTGCATCGTGATAAAGTGTATATCTTCATGGAATATTGTTCAGGAGGCTCGTTGGCTAGTCTTCTCGAGCACGGTCGGATTGAGGATGAAACAGTCATCATGGTTTACGCTCTGCAACTCCTCGAGGGTCTGGCGTATCTCCACCAGTCTGGTATTGTGCACCGCGATATCAAGCCTGAAAACATTCTCCTCGATCATAATGGAGTCATCAAGTATGTGGACTTTGGCGCTGCCAAGATTATAGCACGCCAGGGTAAGACTGTGGCGCCTCTGGACGCTTTCGCCAGTGCCGGCCACAAGGAAGCTCTAGTCCCCAAGGAGCCTCCCCATCAGCGCAAGAACCAGAAGACAATGACGGGTACGCCAATGTACATGTCTCCTGAAGTCATACGGGGTGACTCTTCGAAGCTCGTCAGCCGTCAGGGATGTGTTGATATCTGGTCACTGGGCTGTGTGATCCTTGAAATGGCGACTGGTCGCCGTCCTTGGTCCTCGCTAGACAACGAGTGGGCGATCATGTATAATATCGCGCAAGGAAACCAGCCACAGATGCCAACACGTGACCAACTGAGCGATCTGGGCATCGATTTCCTCCAGCGCTGCTTCGAACGCGACCCGCTCAAGCGACCTACTGCAGCTGAACTATTACAGCACGAGTGGATCGTGTCAATCAGACAACAGGTCGTCCTTGAGCCTCAGACTCCCAGCAGTGAGGGTGGGAGTGGTAGTGTCAGTTCGTCAAGCATGAGTAGCCGTCAGAACTCAAGCACTTTTATCTAGAGCTCGACGCTTATAACGAACCATTATACGGCGACATGTCGCCTCTCATGTTACTTTGCTATATTTATCGGTTTACCATCATCCAACCAATGGTTGCCAACCCACGGATATGATACCCTGTATTTCGTTTACTTTGTCTCGGTACTTCCTGATTATAGTTTATGTATGCACCGTTCTGAATCTCCTGCATCAAGATACGGCCACAATTTTCTTCATTCTCGAAATTCAGATCCGAATTTCCTTGTGAGAACTGTGTCGAGAATTGTTTCAGAATCATATTCCCATTTCACAGTAGCTGCCTTGTGCTTGACCTCCGGCCTTCTTTAAATTCCCCCAATAAATTTATCCTCCTAGACTATGTACTTGCATGTATCCTGCAGCGATCCCCAGCAGGTAAGATCAGATGTCGAACTGAGACGGAAGTCTGTGACAACAGCACGCATTATTTGTCTTTAGTTTAGCATATGATTCTCGTATTAGTCCTTCCCCAGAGAGAGCAGATCCTGATGTGTATGTAACACGATTCTACAAGCTCCAGCGCAAAAACAGGCCTAACTTGTACCGACAGCCATGAAATAAGACATCAGGATGGCTCGGGGAGGTTGGAATTTAAAGGTAGTCTAAAATAAAATAAGTCCTGTTCGGATCGTGTCTCCGAAAACAGGGATGTGTGTTGGTGGCTTGTACGGACCCCGTCCCTGAACTTAGTACCAGGAACCATCGTGCTCAAGCTCCGACTCCAACTCCCCAAGCCCTTGAATCTCACAGGATAAGATACCATGCATACTATTACCATTCTATGATATTATTCTGAAAGGTATCTGACTGGCCATGTTCCCAGTCCAGGATCCAGTCAAGATCTTTTTCTGCCTACATGCCTCGCTTGTCCGGCAGGGGGGTGGAAAATCAATGAACAACCCACCGTGGACCTGCACGACTCAGGAGGAGCCTAGGTCTAGAGCCCGGCGGTGCCCACGAGTATATCCCTCCTGGCATTCAGTCACACACAATGATTGTCTGTCATATGTGGACCCCACCGCAGTCCACGGAGATTATTTCTCCTATCAATGTATTATCACGACAACGAGAACAAGGCAGATAAACCTCTAATCAAGAAATAGAATATACCAACGGGGTGGAGAAAGGCCATGGAACGAAGTCAAATGAGATAATCCATGCAATCTATTTACGCAGAACAGAATGTGCACCATGAGTCGGGGAGACCCAGGATTGGAAGCAAGGAGCCAATCGGTAAGCCGATGTGCACGGGGGTGGTCCAGCTCCAGGCTTGTTCAAGGGATGTTCGATGCTAAAGTGCATGGTTCAGACAAAACGATACTGTCATCTTCAAGGAATGGGGTTAGCTCTCCGCGGTCTGGATCTAAAGCACATATCGATTGCCTAGTTGGGCCTGGGTGCATTCCACAGCCACGAGCGGCCGGATCAGCTCCGAACAGCCTTCAACGACCCAAACCCTGAGAGGCAAGGTGCGTAAATGGTACCTGTTATACATTCTCGATGGCATCAGATGCATCCGCACGAGGCCGGATTCCTTGGTGTTTACATTGTATGTATCATAATTGAGGGCTCAGGGCCAATAGCGGACCAGGTGGGCATGCGTTCAGACATCTTGAAAACGCTACTGGCTCTGAAGCTCGTCGATAAGCCTATCAGCATCTTGGCCACTTCTATGTAGGTCGAAACATGGGCTTCATTCCTTCCTACGCACGGAACACACGCGATGGAGATGGAGGATGAGGGATGGAGGATGGAGTCTTTGGTCTCTCTCCGGTTGCTGTTTTCGGGACTTTCTGTAAGTGACAGTTCTGATACATCGCATTTCTGGCGTGTTTGTTTATTGATTGCCGGTGTCAAAAGACTACGTTAAACGGCATTCTCGAAGTATATATATGGTGTTTGTGAACCACGACCGGGGATGAAGACAACATCGACATTCGAGCCAAGGTCAACCGCAGCCTTTCTTTGTGCTTTCCATATTTTCTTCTCTTTCGTTCGCTCTATCGAGCCCAGCTGACACTCTTTTGATCCCTCTGTGGCTCATTAATATTATCGTTGATCCTGTTTTTTGGATAATCTGATTCAAGTCGGTCAAAATGAGATTCGGAAGCACCCTAGCCGTCTCCCTCCTGGGCAGTGTTCCCGTCCTGGCTTCTGCGGTCAAGGATGTCGCCAAGCGTGGTGATGACGCCTGCCCTGCCCCCGATAGTCCTGTCAAGGTCGTGAAGGTCGTCGTTGTCGACCCGGTCTACATCAGCACCTACTGCGAGACCAACACTGTCCTTACCATCTACAGCGATATCACGTACAGCGTGACCAACGCTCCAACCACAGTCATTGTCAACACCTACGCGACCAGCACGACGACTGTCACGACCACCGAGACTGACACTGAGACGGTTGTCGAGTAAGTATCCCTCGGATATAGAGATCAGGAGACGATGTAGCTGACGAACTCATCAAGCGCACCCACTCCTGTTGTGCCTGTCAGCAGTACACCCGTCGTTCAGTGGACTCAGACTGCTATCGGAACCACTTACCCAGCCTCGAGCCCAACGCCCGTTTCCTCGTCTATCCCTCCTCCTGAGTCGACCAGCATCCGCTTCCCTGTGAACAAGACTATCACCGTCCAGGAGGCCCAGACCAAGTGCGGTGACCAGGCCACCCTCTCCTGCTGCAACAAGGCCACCTACACTGGCAACACCACCAACGAGAACTCTGGTATCCTGGGCGGTGCTCTCTCTAACCTGCTCGGCGGCGGCTCCGGTGAGGGTCTCGGTCTCTTCGACCAGTGCAGCAAGCTCCCTCTCGACCGTAAGTTCCCCCTCCGTATACTCGATCTGCATAAAAGCACAGAACTAATGCAACAAATCAGTGAACGTCATCGGTGTTGGTGTCCAGGACGCCCTCGACAGCCAGTGCAAGCAGAACGTTGCATGCTGCCAGAACAGCAACTCTGAGAACAACGGTCTGATCGCTGTCGGCCTTCCTTGCATTGCTCTTGGCTCCATCCTGTAAAAAGGGAGAACGAATGATGTGTGGATATTGGTGTTGAGTCATTGCACAGCACTTAACTACCCTCATTTGTGTCGTGCTTCCTCTTTCCCTCATTTGGTACAATTTATATTCATTCATATCTTGATATGTCCTCGCGGGCAGCAAAGCGGTAATATATTTCTTGGCTATCTAGAGAAGCCCGACTTGAATTTTGATCGTGTCTATTTTTATCAAAGGATTAATGTTTGTTAATTTAAACAGGGCAGGAAGTGGAATATACATAACCCACTGTGCTCATCTTATTTTTGCTTTCTTCCTTTTGACTCGTGCAGTAGATATCTCTCCCAACAGTCAATAATATCCTTAGTACTCTTGAGAAACAACGTAGAATTATGGGTCTTTGACTTGGGATCGTTGTGATACGTATGCTTCCTGTTGTTGTCAGCGCGGGTCTGGAAGGAGGAATGTGCTTGAAATGCATGTTATACTGAAACACTCGGCACCAGCACGTGCTAGTGCCAACTTGATCCATGGAACAGGAAGTTGAACAGGTACATGGTTAGGCAAGGAATATGATCTCACGAGCTCTTACGAGAGCACGAGACTTGCTTCAATGTCAACACTCAGGCCAGGCTTTTGGTCTGGACTAATCGCTCATATCGTCGACTTGTTAGATAGTTCCAATGTAAAATCTTCATGCCAAAGAAGGATGAAAAAGGTAAAATCGGAAAAGACCGAGTTTGGATTGTTGAACCTAGACCAATGATAATCCCCTAGAAACAGAAAAAGCTTGACCCTGCCGGTAGAACAATCACAACAATCCCAGCGCTTGGTAATCGTCGGACGCAACAACTTGGATACCAGATGAGGAGGAACAGGAAAAGAGGTTAGACGCCGATGCCTGAGGAACAGATCTCGTGAGATGAAACGATCAACAAAAGACATAAATCGTGATGCAATGAAAACAGGATGTCGGCGACCGCAGGGAGGGCATATATCTAGACAACTGGACGACAAGGTCTAGTTTTCTGCATGTACCAGGGTATGTGGGTGGCGGTGCCGTCTTGGGAATAAAAGATAGTGATCCCAAGCGGCCAGCCGTAATCGAGTAGGAATTCAATAAATGGCCGAAGTCAAAAGAAGAAAGCATGAGGAAGACCAGACACCATCTCGTCAATTCCTCCAGAAATGTACAAGAACTTGCGGACAGTCACCTATCCAGCGTCGTGATCGATTAAATACTGTCGTACCAAGGGGTCGTATAGAGCTCGCAATGGGCACCTGCGAAACTCAACGAAATTCGATGGCGGGAAGACAACCGTGATCCTCGACATGTTTCAGCTCGAGCTGCTGGTACCTACAGGAAATGTGAAGGTTAGTATCTAAAACCAAGCGTACTAGGGCAAAGACATACTTCTCGCTTTTGGCATGGAAATAGATACCGCTGACGGTTCCTTCTACCTGGTTGAAGCAGATATAGTAGAAACCCTCGAAACTAGCACCGGATATCGTCCGCACCCGGTGGTCAGGCACGAGAAAGTACTCTTTCCACCTCATGAAGATATGTTCACGCTGTGCGAAATTCCGGTAGCTGAAGTCTGGTCTCTTTGCCTGTTTGGCAAGCGGTCGCCACGCTGGGAACCTGGCCCAATGCTGCATGTCTGTTTTTTCTGTGGCACCCCATGCTTCGTGTCGCGTCTGAAAGGTGTGCTTGGTGCCAATGATCTCTCCTTCAAAGAAAGTGGTCAAAGTCGGATGGTCTTCCGTCAAACCTAAAGGTAGAACACAATGGTCAATTTCGATGGAACTGCGAAGCGCACTGATAGAAAGACCAACCTTGTATGCGTAAGTAGCCGCAAAGGTACGACTCAGCCATGTCGACATGCTTGATCTCGACATCTACATTGTAGACTTGGCGGTCGGACTGCTGGGTTCCGACAAACTTGCTTCCTGCACGAAGAAAGGATGATGTGTGATTCGGGAGGAGCTAGTCCGGTTAGCAAAGAAGATATGATATATAGGCTATTTATGCGCAACGTACTCGGATATTGGAAAACTCGTAGCTGAGAGATGATGTGGCGGAAGGCGCGGTCATTGATGACGATTGCACTGCCGTTGGTGTCGACTGTTCCTCTTTGGCTTCTGAGGACACGCTTGCAGGGCTGGAGGTGCCCAGCACGGCATCCTCTTCGGACTGTGGCATCCTTTTGATAGAGGATGCTGCGGTTGCGTCAATCTCCCGGGGCATCGCGACGGGTTCTGGCACGCCGTCAACCGGACTCCTCAGAGTCGGTTGCGCCGCAGCGCTGCCCTCTGGCATGCCAGCATTGCCTGGGCTATTCTCGACGATGCGCTCTTCTGGCGCTGCTCTCCACGCAGGTATCCGATCGATCTCTGGCGGACACGTCGAATGGGCGGACAATTCCTCGGCAAGCGGTGTGGCTGTCAGCTGCGGCGTCCTGTCGCTGGGTGTCGGCATGGAGGCAACTAGGGCAGCGATGACATCGGAAGCCGGGTAAAGGGGGAGAGGAGGATGGGATTACAAAGGAGGAAAATGCAATACCAATGACAAGGAAGAAGGAGATGAAAGGGGGTATTCACAGAAGAGGACGTGCAAGTAGAGTCGTTGACAAGTGACGACGGGCAAGACGCACTGCCCGAAGAGGATAAGAGCCGCTCCCGGTCATGCGATCGCGGGGAAAGCGAACGACAAGCCAAACAGGAACAAGCAGGCTGGACAAGAGCCGACGGCGTCAGAATATCATATATTACTAGGAACTAGCTTGTTGGGCTGGTGCATCTTAGTTGTTCTAACATCTGTAAGGAAAGCCCCATTCAATTCGGCCCCAATGACGTGCAAAAGGAATCTATCCAGGATTCTTTCTACAGCAGAGACCAGCCTACATCCGCAATTGGCGATGGTACCGCAATGGCCCAGGCATTATACAGCAACGTAGTATATGCGACACTTGGAGGCTAGTTCAATTGACTGCTGCATCTGCTAAAAAGAGACTTGGCATCTCACATCAGGATGTTTTAACGAGGCATAAAAAAAGAAGAGTTAGTCCTGGGGGGGATCGAACCCCCGACCTTGAAGATACTAATAATGTACCTATAAGCTTCAGGCTCTAACCGACTGAGCTACAGGACTACACATTTGTAAGCCTTGTTCCGCTTATACTGAATTATTTTCGACTGTCATACACTAATGGTACGCGATGGAAAATATGCCCAAGCTATCGTCAAACATCAGGTCATCTTTCTGGTATTTGGTCAGAAACTGGTATTCTCGAGCTCAGCAAACGCCAGAGGACGAAGTGTTCCATTATGGGTATAAAGCATCTGAAAATAGTCCCGCGAAGGTGTAGGTGTCAGGAGTTAGGAGGTTACGGTGAAGAAAAATTTATTTAAATGGAGAAGTGGAGTATGGGTTGACGGGACTCCCCGCAACGCCCAGCTGGATGATCCTCTATACCGTCGATCAAGACAACGGCGAGCGGTAAAGAAGACATATACTTGAGTTGGCCACAGGTAACGAGAGACAGGCTACGCCGGGTTGATCAATTGAGTAGTTTAGTGGGATGTTGCCTGGTGGCCGAAGCAGGTCGTTCTTAGATGAGTGAGATGCGTAAAACTATATATATATATACATGCGTGGAACTCCTGCAGATAAAGCTGTGGTTGAGTCTTAGCATAGAGAGCCCACAGTTTTCACAAGTCCCTGCAGCCAGAAGTGCCCCAAAAGACAGACCCTCTCACTGCTGCTCAGTAATATATGCATGCAAGTAAGCAGTGATCGCCAAACAGCAGTAAGCCAAGGCCTGGTGGAACAACAAGAGCACGATCACCCTTGAACAGCCAGCTGGACCAAGAAAGTGTCTACCAACTACCAGTGCAATATAGTGTGTCCTACGTTATCCAATATGAAAATATCATGCTACAAGGATCAAGATGCATACATCGGTGTGGGAAAATCTTAGAAGTTGCATTGAAGTCGTTACTTAGAAGTACAAGCTCCTCCCTTCTTTTTTTGTTCATCAAGAATACCGTTTCGTGAGATAAACTCCTATACCAGTCCCCGCCAAGCTAAACCATCAAACATGGGGTATGGCGCTATTTAGATAGGCTTGATCTGCGGTGTAGTGTACGTGTTAGATAAGAGCTCCAGCAACGAATGGAAGGTTGTCCACTAACCTTGAAATGCAAGGAAATAAGGGAAAATACAAGGGCCTTGAGGTCCTGTACGAGATAGTAGAAGACGCGCAGTCCCTCAGGGTCTGCGGACTCGGTCACGTCGACCAG
Organism: Paecilomyces formosus; assembly: GCA_029606185.1. Lineage (NCBI taxonomy): Eukaryota > Fungi > Ascomycota > Eurotiomycetes > Eurotiales > Thermoascaceae > Paecilomyces > Paecilomyces formosus. The sequence goes on from JAPVCB010000028.1 coordinate 940,151, forward strand.
AGAACCGATCTTCGCGGTCTGCGTTGGAGATCGTCTGTCAGCACCGGTTACTTGCACTTCAACCGTCATCGCCCATAAAATATTACCTCAAACGAGATATGCTCATTTCCAAGTCTGATCTCCAGTTCCTGGCGTCCGTCCTTGTTCTTCTGAGGCCACTTCGAGTCGTCCTCCCTGTCCGGTTCTTAGCACCATCTCGTAGGTGGGGAGCGGATTCCAAAACGTACTTCATGATCTCACTGTCCTTGATGATGCGCTTGATCTCCTGGATCAGAAGGGAGCTGACACACACTGCCGCTAGCGTTAATACCATTCTTCGCAGACGGATGCTTGCAGCAGCTTACTCTCTTTGCGGATGAGGGAGTCATTGCGGTAGTTCGAGTTGTTCGCATATCGGGCAGACGCACTACGGCCGTCGCCGAGGGTACGGAAATCGAATTCTGTCGTGATATAAGTATATGAAATACCAACAGTGATCCTCTTGTACATACCTAGGAATTCATGTCCAAACCGCCCAGAGTGACCTGAGCTGCAGGGCTGTCAGCAGCTGAGGAAACCTGGGCCACACGGGGGATCCTTACTAGTAGCGCACGTAGAAAGGCTCATTTAGATCCGAGTTCGACATCGTGAGAAGCTTGAATCAGCTCTGTGACCAAGCTAGAGATACCAGTCGTTCTCTCGAGTCTGCTCATTTTGGCGGGGAAGATCATTCCCCGTGCCTGTCGCGTCCCGGCGGCTTAGTCATCCACACACTCCGACAGCTGGGCTCCGCCGCGCAAATGGACAAGTTGACCGTCCGGACTCTAAGTAGACCGTTCACAAGCGCGCTGATGAACATACGGTAGTTGAGGGGTATTGGTACATTGTGACTGCCTCTACCGTGTGTCCCTGAGTCTAGAGGGGCTTCATTCGGTAATTCCTACTGTCTTCCCATGGAAACACGATTCAATGCTGACCCGACAACAATCAGCTCCTCCGTCACCCTTTACAGCGGCCGTCCTGTCAATAACTGCCCACCATGGCGTCGTTTCTGGATAACGCATACAGTTTGGTCCACATGGACAACACTGCAGACCAGCCCTCGCTGCAGGAGCTGAAGACGCAGCTGGAAAAAGGCACCGATGAATCGAAACTCGAGACCATGCGCAAGATCATCACCGTCATGCTCAATGGCGACCCGATGCCTCAGTTGCTCATGCACATTATCCGTTTTGTTATGCCCTCAAAGAGCAAGCCTCTGAAGAAGCTACTATACTTCTACTATGAGATCTGCCCCAAACTCGATGCCAATGGCAAGTTGAAGCAGGAGATGATCTTGGTCTGGTAAGGCTCTCCCTGACATTCGTCTCCATCCCCCTCCCGTGTGGTCAACCCCTGACCCAGAAAATGTAGCAACGGAATCCGGAATGACCTCCAACACCCTAACGAGTATGTTCGTGGCAACACTCTTCGTTTCCTTTGCAAGCTTCGCGAGCCCGAACTCATCGAGCCTCTCCTGTCCTCTGCGCGCCAATGTCTCGAACACCGTCACGCCTACGTGCGGAAGAATGCCGTCTGGGCTGTCGCCTCCATTTACCAGCACTCGGAATCTCTGATTCCAGACGCCCCCGAGTTGATCCAGGCGTTCCTTGGCACGGAGACCGATCATACCTGCAAGCGCAATGCATTCGCGGCCCTCATGTCGATCAGCCACCAGGGAGCTCTTGAATATCTCAGTTCTACCTTCGACAGCATTCCGAACACCGACGAGTTGTTACAGCTCGTGGAACTTGAGTTTATCAGAAAGGATGCTGTCCAGAACTCTCAGAACAAGGTGGGATCATCTGGAGGAGAATACAAAATGACAGGAAGCTAATACGGCATAGGCGAGATACCTCCGCTTGATTTTCGACCTTCTTGATGCGTCTGCAAGTACCGTCATATATGAAGCTGCGACATCCTTGACTGCTCTCACAAGCAATCCCGTTGCTGTAAAGGCAGCTGCGTCGAAGTTGATCGAACTTAGCATCAAGGAGGCAGACAACAATGTGAAGCTCATCGTTCTCGACAGAGTTGACCAACTTAGGATCAAGAATGAGGGTGTCCTGGATGATTTGACGATGGAGATTCTGCGTGTCCTTTCGAGCCCTGACATTGATGTTCGTCGAAAGGCTCTGGGAATTGCTTTGGAGATGGTCTCAAGCAAGAACGTTGAAGAGATCGTCATGCTCCTCAAGAAGGAACTCGCCAAGACTGTTGACGAACAATATGAGAAGGTAAGTCAAAACCCGTGTGCTGAAGAATTAGCTGCTGACGATGGCTCCCTAAGAACTCCGAGTACCGTCAACTCCTGATCCAGTCCATCCACCAGTGTGCTATCAAGTTCTCCGAGATTGCTGCTAGCGTTGTTGATCTGCTCATGGATTTCATCGTGGATTTCAACAACAATTCGGCCGTGGACGTCATCTCGTTTGTCAAGGAAGTCGTCGAGAAATTCCCCAAGCTACGAGCATCAATCATCGAGCGCCTTGTTTCTACTCTTAGTGAAGTTCGTGCTGGAAAGGTATACCGTGGAGTCCTCTGGGTTATTGGAGAATATTCGTTGGAGGCTACAGACATCCGGGAAGCGTGGAAACGGATCCGTGCCTCTCTTGGAGAGATTCCAATTTTGGCTTCCGAACAGCGGCTGCTTGAGGAGGTTCCTGATGAGAGTGCAGTTTTGAAGGAACAGGTCAACGGCCATCCCAAGGCCACTCCTACAGGCTCCAGAAAAGTTCTGGCCGACGGCACATATGCCACAGAGAGCGCTCTTACCAGCCAATCTGCTGCAGCTGCTAAGCTCGAAGCTGTGAAGGCCGCCCAGAAGCCGCCGCTGAGACAGCTCATTCTCGATGGCGACTATTACCTGGCCACTGTTCTTTCCTCTACGCTGACAAAGTTGGTGATGCGTCACTCCGAAGTCTCCGACGACTCTGCTCGCACGAATGCCCTCCGTGCCGAGGCTATGCTCATCATGATCTCTATCATCCGTGTGGGACAGTCTCAGTTCGTCAAGGCTCCTATCGATGAGGACTCTGTGGACCGCATCATGACTTGCGTCCGCTCTCTGGCCGAATTTACGGAGAGAAAGGAGCTCGAGACGACATTCCTGGAAGATACCAGGAAAGCATTCCGTGCTATGGTGCAGGTCGAGGAGAAGAAGCGGGCAGCCAAGGAGGCTGTCGAAAAGGCCAAGACCGCTGTTCAGGTTGACGATGCCATGCCGATTAGACAATTGGCCAAGAAGAATGCCGGCGAGGGTACCGACGAGATCGAACTCGACCTTGCGAAGGCTACTGGTGGCGACTCTACCCTGGAAGATATATCCTCCAAGCTGAGCAGAGTCGTACAGCTCACTGGTTTCTCCGATCCAGTGTATGCTGAGGCCTATGTCAAGGTCCACCAATTCGATATCGTCCTGGATGTTTTACTGGTCAACCAGACCACAGAGACTCTCCAGAACCTGTCCGTCGAGTTTGCAACTCTCGGAGACCTGAAGGTCGTTGAGCGACCCACCACTCAGAATCTGGGACCGCGCGATTTCTTGAACGTGCAGGCTACGGTCAAGGTGTCTTCCACGGATACTGGTGTGATCTTCGGAAACGTCGTCTATGACGGACCTAGCTCCACCGAGACGCACGTCGTTATCCTCAACGATGTCCACGCAGACATCATGGACTACATCCAGCCCGCCTACTGCAGCGAGACACAGTTCAGGACTATGTGGACCGAGTTTGAGTGGGAGAACAAGGTCAACATCAACTCGAAGGCCAAGAGTCTCCGGGAGTTCCTCAAGCAGCTCATGGAGAGCACCAACATGGCGTGCCTGACTCCTGAAGCGTCCCTCAAGGGCGATTGCCAGTTCTTGAGTGCTAACCTATATGCCCGGAGCGTATTCGGTATGTTTGCAGTACTCACTACCCTACTAACTCAATGCTATTTTCTTGGTCTGAAAGCTAACAATATTCTAGGTGAGGATGCACTAGCAAACTTGAGTATCGAGAAGGAAGGTGAAGACGGCGCCATCACCGGGTTTGTGCGGATACGGAGCCGTTCCCAGGGTCTGGCTTTGAGCCTGGGTTCTCTCAAGGGCCTGAAGGCCACTGCTGCGTGAATAATCTAGACATTCTGATGCGTCTTTTTTTTTAACTTTCCTCTTCTTCTTGCTAGCGATTCTCTCAGTATATTTTGTTGCGTTGTACCGGATGAGAAAAGGCTTTCCTCTAATGGAATGTTGCATGTCTGTGGCATAGTCAATTATTTATAGTCTAGGAATCAGAATGACTTACGCTTCCAGCCGCACAGCCTCTTAGGACTGGATGGTAGCTGTTCGATACGTTATTGTGCCTCATCCATGTGGCATGCTGCTTGCAGATGGTTTGTTTAGTTCTCACATAGAGACTATTAGATGAAGTTCAAGATTCGTTATACAGAGATCTGCGTGTTGGGGGTACTTGTTGTTGTAACCATGACTGAAAGAGCAGCCCTTCGACGTAGACATCAGTTGGCTCTTCTCTTTATCTGAACTCAGAGACGCTAGTTGAAGATGCACAACTCTTGGCAGGGTTATCAGACACAGCATTATCCGAGAGATCTGCAGAACCAGACCTCGGTTTCTCCACGAGGAGACACGGGCTAGACGAATCCTCAAACCTTCCCCTTGGGGTGAGAGCTGGCCCTAGACCAGCAGCGTTCCTATTTTTATGCGGGGACCTCGAAGCGATCGTTCCAGTTACCTGTTTTGTTAGCTTATCGGATACAGCGGCTGCAGGAACGCCAAATAACCCCCGCTAGTGAAGGCTGAGGAGGCGTGAACAAGCATATCACAATTGTTGCGTACCTGGAGAGGCTGGCAAAGACGATCGCTCCCTGAGGTTCCACTAGCCGACAATCCTGATCTAGGAGTTCTAGCGGATTATGACCGTTGAGAGAAAAGCCGTTGGTACTCTTCGTTGATGGTTAATGTTGTTAACTACTCTGTATCTATTGTACTGTCCAGAATCACATTCTCTCCCATGTTTCGGGCCGTCGCGGAAGCTGCTGAGGATGAACCAACCGCAGAGCAGGCGCATCCAAGCCAAGCTCCGCCGTGGACTTTTCTATCGCGATGCTTTCTTTCTCCGCCGTAATCCATTAATTAATCAATTACTTAGCTGACTAGCACCTCTGCTCTCGGCGGCCTGTCTGCCGAGTCCCTAGCTCTCCACCTCCGTGTATTCTTTCACCGTCTCACTCTCACTCTCTCGTTCTCTCTTCTCTCCTCCCTTCTTGTCTGTAGAATGCTCCCAGACTGCCGGTCATCAGCACAATGACTATTGGCAGCCACAATGCCATCGTCAATCCCTTCGCGGATGGCTCTTCTGCCTCCAGCGCGGATCCCCCCGAGCCGCCGCCGTTCAAATCTGATGTCTTGAGGGTGGGGAAACATGCTACCTTGACACTGGGGGCAGATGATCTCACTATCCTAGGTATGTTGCGGTAGCTGTGTTGCGTTGCTGATTGATTGATTGATCTCTTGCGACGTTGTCATTTATGGATGAGCTTGATATTTACCAATACCTACTGGAACAGATGAAGGAGATGCATATAAGGCACGTCGCCGCTGTTGCTGTCTGCCATTTATACGTAGTAAATATCCCCTTCCCCAATGACTGCCATTTGTCGTTCCGGCGGAGAATCGACGAGACCTCGTGCTGACTGACGGTATTTTCGCAGAACGCAAGACTAGTCGTACCGTGCCTTTCTATCACGTCCTATCAGCGGATCTATCAGAGAGCGATATTACCATCAAGTATGCGGACCCCATGTCGAAGAGCCATGTCACTGTTGGCTCTGTCCATTACCCGATCGAACTGGAGCAGAAATCGAAGGCGGAGGCTTGGGTAGCAAAGCTGTTACGGCTTTCATATGGGGAGGCGAAGCCCAACAAGAAGCTGAAGGTCTTGATAAACCCGTTTGGTGGTAAAGGCATGGCCCCGACGTATTATTCCCGGTTTGCGGAACCCATTCTGGCTGCAGCAGGCTGCGATATCGATGTGGAGGAGACGACACACCGCGGCCATGCCACGGATATTGCAGAGAAGATCGACGTCAACGCGTACGATGCGCTCATCGCGTGCTCAGGTGATGGATTGCCCTACGAGATCTTCAACGGTCTGGCAAAGAAGCCCAATGCACGAGAAGCGTTGTCGAAAATTGCTATTGGCATGATACCCTCTGGTTCTGGAAATGGAATGGCTATGAATCTTTATGGCTCTCCCAGCGTGAGCTTGGCTGCCCTGGCCATCGTGAAAGGCAAACGTATGCCGCTGGATCTGGTGTCGATAACCCAGGGTGACACACGGACACTTTCATTTCTGTCCCAGTCATTCGGGATCGTGGCGGAATGTGACCTGGGTACAGACAATATCAGATGGATGGGTCCGCATCGATTTACATATGGCTTCCTGGTCCGCCTGATGGGGAAAACCGTCTGGCCCTGCGATGTGGCCATAAAGGTCGAGATGGATGACAAGCAAGCTATAAAAGACCATTATCGGGCAGAAATACAGAAGAAGCCACAGATGCTCAGTGACAAAGAGGCTGAGAACCTGCCCAAAGGCCTCCCTCCTCTCCGGTACGGAACTGTGAATGACGAGCTTCCTGACGACTGGGAGCGCATACCGGGAGAAACGATGGGAAATTTCTATGCGGGCAATATGGCTTGGATGTCTTCAGATGCCAACTTCTTCCCCGCTGCTCTTCCAAATGACGGCTTATTGGATTTGGTTACGATTGACGGCACCATTCCTCGCTTAAAGTCTCTTTCTATGCTGCTGGCAGTTGAAGACGGTAGTATCTTTGATATCCCCGAGGCACATTTCCGCAAGGTATCCGCCTACCGGCTGGTCCCCAAGCAAACGGAGGGCTATATCAGTATCGATGGGGAAAGCGTCCCCTTTGCTCCAATCCAGGTCGAGGTCCATAAAGGTTTAGGGACGGTGCTCTCAGTTTCAGGAAGTGGATACATGGCAAAGGGCCCTCCGGGGACAGAGACGTAAAATAGGCAGGATGCGGAGCGTGAAGATGCCTTATGTGTTTATGTTCTCGTTATCATGATACCCAGGAAAACGGAGCCCAGAAGATAGAGTGGCTTGAACGAGTCCTAGTCTTCACTTGTGGGGTTGACTGTTGTAGTGTTTTATCAATACTTTTGTATACTATTCGACGCGTGATATTTTTGGTCTATACCCCCAGAGCTGTAGACGAATCCAATTCACTGGACTACCTTCGCAGTCCGAGGCAAGATGCGTCTGGCAAAGAGTATCAATTAATGCTAGATCGTACTGGCATCCCTCTGGACATATCCACTTTTTCACTACGTCTGTAGTCTTCTTGGGCATACTCATGCCACCAACCATAGGACGACATATCATCTTGTAAGGTGAGGGTTGTGTCAGTATGCAATCTTGTATACAGAATAATAGCTTTGCTGTCCAATTGATATTTCGCAATGAACAATGTCTGTCCCCCACAAAAGAGACCCGATGAGAATTTTATAAAACATACATACAACACATGAGGTATCAGCCCAATTCAGATCTATTCAACTCAATCATCACCCAACCCACCCCATTCTTCCTCACTGTCTTCCTCATCTTCGTCATCCGAGCTCTTCCTCTCAATCACTCCCCACTCCACCAACCGATCATCTTCAAGGACGTCCCGAGCGCGCTCGCGGACCGTCTTTGTCGGGCTTTCCGCCTTCAGTTTCCGCATCGGCCGCAGGATCAAGTCCATGGGGATATCGCCTTTTAGCCTCTTTGTTGGGCCCTCTGCGCCGTCGACCTCTTCGACCTCGACGGCTTTCTCGAGCTCGTCGAGCCAGATGTCGAGAATGTGGTAGCGTAGACCGTCGGGGCCGTGAGGCATGGTCACGTCGGCGTCGGTGATGATGGAGGTGGAGGTTGGTTCGTTGGGGTCGAAATTGAGAGGGTAGAGAGGGCCCTCCTCGATGATGGAGATGTAGGATTCAAGATCTGCCCATTCGGAACCGGTCTCGGTGGATTCCTCATCCTCATCCTGTCCATGTGCTGTCCCATTCGATACGTCCTCCCCATCCGTCTTTGAGCGCTTATTCTTTTTCTTATTCTTTTGTTCTTGCTTTCCCGTCGTGGACGCGGTGGCCTCGTCGCGTTTTCTCTTCTTATCCTTTCCGCTGCCATTGGCGCTCTTGCCGTTCGTTTGTTTGCTGCTGGACTTATTCTTGAGAAAGACCTCGAATGCGACGCCCACATAGCATCTGATCAGATAGAGGTATTTGTCGAGGCGTATCCGGTCGATCTTGTGGAAGTCCCGGCCGATAGTGACCCAGAAAGCGCGGAGGAAGCGATGCAGTGTGCTGTGAGGGAGACTGGGGACGATGGAGTAGGAAAGGGAGCGGGCGAGAGATTGTTGTGTGAGAGGACGGTCGGAGTGGTAGAAGCCTGGAGGTGTGGTTAGTGGGGGTTTCTTTCTTTCTTTCTTTCTTCCTCATGATATTGAGTATGGAAGAGGAGGAGACGTACAGAAAAAGAGACCCTTCCAGACTTTCAGCAAATCTACCAGCGACAGGCCCGTTTTCATTTTCAGAAACATTGTTAGCGAGTCGAGTGCCTTGTCTCGCGTGCGGCGGTCTATTGAATCAATACAGTTTGTCAGTGACTATACCCTGAGTAGTATATATTAAAAAAAAGGATAAAGATCATGCATAAGTAATGTGATCCCATTATATTCATGAAACCAAGCAAGATTCTCGATTCGGAGCTGATACAAGACTAAGATATGCCAAACGTACCACTTGACGCCAATTCCCTGACGAAGGGGGTTTTCTGAATGTCCCCCATGGCGGAGTATTCTCTCTCGCTCTTATTCTGTCTTTTCAGGAAGAAAGAAAGAAAAAGTCGTTGCTCGTTCTCCGCGATACCTAGATAAATGGAACACGGGTTTTCCGGTGTGAAAATGCCCGATTCGTCGATGGGCGATGTACGCGCCTGAGGCAAGGGGAGAGAAAGAAAGAAAGAGGGAAAATCTATTCCGACGTATTCTTCTTCTCTCAATTATTGCACGTCGGCAATCTATGAGGTTCCTATCGACATTTCGAGATCCCAGAACTTTTTTTTCCGCGCTGCACTCCGCAGAATTGGGTGTTTGTGCTGTTTGTTCGGCGCTAAACTTATCTTAAGCGGTCCGGCCCCGCGAGTCGCTGCGGAGATATCGTAGACGCCGATGATCTACTCTATGGCCGGATTCAGAGGACTATCGTTGTTATTCTACAAGGAATAAGGATTTTAAGCACAGCTGTGGGGAGTACAGCATGACAACAGGCACCTGTAATATGAACCCTAGCTGATAGCATATTTGCACACCACGGTTCCTGGTCGCGATTGGTTCATGGATATAAGAACCCACGACCAAGATCGTAGACAACAACGGGCTCACTCTTGGACCATTATATTCGACAACGCTATTCTGGCATGGGCAAAAAACACAAGGTTGTCCGACATGGTGCTTCATTGATCTTGGCCCACCGGATTTCAGACCCACGACGCAGAAGATTCCCATGAAATATTATATAGATGGCCTTCGTAAAATGTCAGGTATTATGATTTTTCCACCAAATTGTACGCCATAGCTAATGGTGGCTCGAAGCGAGGCCTATTATAAGTGTCAAACACCGTTGGTCCCGTAGAGAGCGGGCATGTTAAGCGTAAACGCTGGGAAGAATATGCAAAAAATAGCAACATAGCAATAGCCGACCAGTTAAACAACAGGGTATTGTGCAGAAAGAGGAAACAAGCATCCGGAAGTGACATGTCCAAACTCCAAGGCATATTTCGGTGTCCCCAGCAGTTGGCATTGGGAGATGCCAGATGACACTGGACGAGAATGTTCCTATGGAGTAATAGATATCACAGCTCACGATTGGCAGGGGAAGTATCAGAGATACCCGGTCACGAGCTCGATGTTTCACGACGGCATGGCATAGATGTGAGCAAAAGTGGATGGAAGATTATGAACGAGGTAAATTGCCAGAACAATTCTTCGAACAGGTCGTTATATCGCATAGCGTTTGATGTCGGATTGGTCATGGTGATTTGCGTAGTGTTCAACGAGACAAATATGGGGTATCAGTCATCGCTTGACGCCGCTGTCATGATATTGAGCGTCGTGTCACCACTAAGGCGTTCAGGATATGACCGTTCTTCCACCCTTGATCGGCGAGACTCTCGTGTTCATTGAGCATTCTTCCCAGGTATGCGAGTCGAACTCGCTGTCTGCCGGTAATCTATAATAGACGATTGCATTTTAGTACGCACTCTGGGACGAATTCAGGAGACCAGAAAACAAACGTACCCCTGCCTCTGCTTGCACCTTTCGAGCTAGCAATCCAACGGTTTGCGTCTTCCCAATGGAGATCGTAAGATCAGGCCCTTCCCTATCACTTAGTCGCGCCTTGACCTTAATGAGATCGCGCTCGCTGGTTTTGCCCTTTTCCTCTCTGCGCCGCTCAATATCATCGGGGATCAGCTCGTCTTCTGACGCTTCGTCTTCTCCGAGCTTCCCGTCGGACATGGCCTCATTGTCGATTCCATCGGCAGGGTTGTCGACAACATTGTCCGGGTCGCTTACAATGCACTGAGGCAGGCGATATAGTGCACCTGTTTCATCATAACATCCTTCGCATAGATCGCCCGTCGGGACGGTTACTCCAGCAGCATCGATAATACTTTGCGCAGTCGCAAAGTCGCCGTCGCGCATCAACGTCGTAGCGGTCGCCAGCGCTGCCCATACCTCTGGCCGACCGGTCACTCTCGTCTCGAAGAACTCCTGTCGTTCCCGCGCCAACTGTGCATGCGACCATGTGCGGCGCTTGCTCCGCCAGGTGTGCGGGTGGATCGGTTGATTGTAATGTTCACTCAGCGGTACCGCTCCTCGACGGCGGACTGTCGTGGTTGTGGCAGCGGCGCTGGCTGTAGGCTGTCGGCCAGAAGCTTCCGAGACAATCACGTTGGCAGCAGGGTTTACTGTGCGAGACGAAGCATCTCCATGGGGATGTTCTTCCGTTACTTCACTGGAATAAGGTATCGCGCCACCGTCACGCGAGATCAGAGAGAAGCAACAACCCTACGTAATACCAAGTTAGCTATCGCAAAGATGAAACGCTATATTAATAACACTGCAGTGGACATATATAGCTCTCATAGAAATGTGTTTGAGCCAGACGTGCAGAGAATACAAGCCGGATAGTCCGTCTTCTCGTCGAACCGGTGGGGAAGGCCGAACGGGTGTAGCAACGCAGCGATCCATTCTCGCACGAGCGAGGTGCGTGCTTCCCCGGCGGATCGATGAACAAGACGGAGGCGCATTCCAGCTCCAATAATAGAGATAAGCTTACTTACCATCTTGCATCCTGTTGGAGACGAATTGCCCCGGTGTCAGGCACCTCGATGTCCCGCGACGTGGACAGAGGAGCTGCGGGAGTTGAAGAGAAAGCTGGAGGAGACGAAGGATATGTGGATCGAATGATCGGTGCTAAGCGTCCATGTACGCGGCCCAGAAAGCACACTAACTGGTGGAGAGGAGAGGAGAGTTCAACGTTGCAAGCCACGCGCAGACAGTGATCCAGTGTATTGGAAGCTGTCTTGCTGTCTGGCGACCAGTGCGACCTCGCTCTTCTGGAGGAGAGTAGTAAGTATCTAGAGTGGGAGACTAGCAGGATAGGAAGAGACGAGGGAAAAGAAGAACCAGAACATCTCCCGATGGACGATGGATGGGCTGATGTCTCTGTTTCACATGAACATGACAGGAAAAGCCTCCCAACTGGTCCGTATTCTCTTTGATCCCGAAAAAGCCGTTCAGGAACTGCTTCCAGGCGTCTCGACCACGCCCGGGATGCCGGTGAGACCCGTTCGGCGCCAACAAAACGTCAGAACAGAGTCAGGAAAAGCTTGGAATCCTTGGTCCAGGACACTGGTCCACAATCTCGCTCTTATCGTTGCAGATTCCTGTCCATTTCCAGAGACACAACCGTCAACAAGGCCGGTATAGCGATCTATCACGCTGGTGTGCTTTGATCAGTATGCGCTATTTAGCCGGCTAGCTAGCTGCTCTTGTTCTCTTCTCCTCCAGACCGCCAAGCAGCAATACAAAGGATCACTGAACCTGCTCTCTGCGCCCTTAGATCCCAGCCCACTAACTAGTAGTTGAATGCTCCAGTGACTAGGTTTAGGCATTCTCCTCTCGAGGGCGGTGACTGCGGTTGTAGATCTTCGAGATTCCAATTAAGGCAGCTATCTGTTTCCTTCTCCACTTGACGCCATCGACTCTACTAAGATAACTACTCCATATCGAGTGACTAGGAGTGATTATCCCCGTACGAGCTCCAGATTAGCTGACTACTAATGTAACTCCTATCCAACATCGCACAGACCCGCGATCGCCTAGAGACCGGCTCATTGCTCACTATCCAAACGTGCCCGACAGCGCTTTGGAGAGTTCAAGTCTGCGAGGGTCATCATTATTATTGAATATTTCCTGTGCATACGAGAAAAGCCATCTAACTTGGATCGATCAGGACACTGATATATCCATAGAGAACAATACCCCCTTGTTAAGCTGGCATCACATCATGTCCCTTAAGTAACTACCCCTCCCGTTAACCAACAGATAGTGCGAGCACAAGCGATCCGAGCGGGCGGTCTAGACTGGCTCGATAAGTAAGTAGGAACCTGAGTGTTTCGAAACGCCTTCACATCGCAAGGAGATTTTATTTATCGAATTGTTTTCTTTCTTCCTTTCTCCCACTCTCATCCACCGGAGGCGATGACCGCGAGCGAGCCAGACCGCTGGTCTCTGCAAGGAGCAATTCTAGGCCATTTTGACCTACGCAGGGCCAGTTATTCAGCACTCAAAAAGACGAAAGACCAAACAATAATTAATATGTGCTTTTACTGAAGTGCTAATAAGATTCTACTTAGTATTTCCGAATCTGGCATTTCGATCAAAGTTGCTTTCTTCATTTGCAGTCTCGATTTGATACCATGAAGTTAAAGGTTGTCTGTCCCGTAGAACCACGTTGGTTACCTTTCCTAAAGTATCTCGTGAGAACTAAAACCGGTTGAATTACCTTTCTCACCTGATCATCTAAAAACCAGTTTATGATTCTCCTCCTCTTTCTTCTACTGATAACTACTTCTAATTGCTGACATTTGTCATTTATTAGGACGTCCGGAATCGACCGGTACGGTAAAAAGTGGATATTATTCTAGACCGTGTGTGCTTATCATACGATGTGGCGGCTTGTTGGTTTTCTACTCGTACTTCTAGAAGAGCAGGTAGGGAGGGATCTTGGATAGTTACTACATATTTAATTACTCAACCTATAGCATGGCTGTAAAGAAGGGGACCTTTGAGTCTTGTGCTTAATAATATGGAGACATTGAGGATATCTTGATTTGGCTAATGGTCTACAGGTAATGGTGTACACGGGTAGAATACCAGGCTTATCTATACATTATCTGACATGATGGCATCGAGATGACATCAACTCATTCTTCTTCATCTTCGTCGTCGCTGCCAAAGATCGCTTTGAAGACAGCTTCGCCAGGTCGTTCGGCCTCCAGAGCGTCGTTGCGCTCGGGCTCGATGACGACCGGCTGGCGCGGTGGTGCTTGCGTGGACGGCTGAGCCTCGTCCGCAGCGTTAGCAGCCGCGAGGCGGTTGCCACCACCGGCTTCCATCAGGAGCTGATTCATCACGTCTCTGGAGACTAGTTCTTTCGTGCCTGAAGGTGCTTGGTACCCTGCTGACTGGAAGCGTCCACTGGCGGAGACGTCTCGTTCCCCGGGAAAATCACCCGGATCGACCTGCACATGTGCCGGAGGCTTCACATTGAACCTCTTGCAGAGCAGGCGAGACGGATAGAACGAGAGCGTACTTCGTGTCATCGGTCCAAACATCCCAATCTTTGCGGCTGCTTCTGCGGGGTCTTCAGGTTTAACTGCCGGCCGGTTGAGTAACGAGTCGCCATCGGATGCTCCAGTAGCATCGGACGTGCCCCTAGGATCGGAACGGGCCGACGTGAATCTCGATGCCATCAACCCTGACACGGGCTTGAATACTTCTGCCGCTCGTGCAAACTCTCGAAGCTCCGTGGCCCAGTCGTCGGTCGTTGCACCTGGTGCCCGGTCTGGTAGACCGTCGCGCAGACCGGCGCGCAGCTCCAGGAACGCTCGATATCGCGATCTCTTGGCCTCGTCTTCAGAGTAGGGCATCCAGCCGCCTACAGCCCGGTTGAGAGCCTGCACGGCAACCTCCTTGTCCAGCCGTGGCACCAGATCCCAGAGGTCCTTCCGCCTCTGCGCTTCAGAGGGCTCAAATCCCTTGGGCGCCTTCTCGCCCAGGGCCGGAGGTAGGTCGGTTTTCCCGGTCAATTTCATAATTCTCTCTCGAGCCTCAGGCGTCATCCAGTCGAAGATGGACTTGCCAGGGAGCTGAGTTTCACCCAGGATTGCGGCTCTGGAAGTGGGATCCAATGTAGACGCTTTGGCAGCCTCTGCCGTCGAGACGTAGTCCGCTGTGCCTGTCTCCGTAGATGGTGTTTTGGATGATTTCCAGTCTTTAGGAATCTCAGGAGGAGCGTATTTCTTCTCCTGCGATAGAGACAGACTGGACATGCCCTGGGCCAGGAGAAATCCCTCAAGGGGAAGGCGACCATCATGGCATTTTCGAAAACCGGACGCTTTCTTCGCAGTAGTCACCTTTCTGGATATGAAGACGGGCTTCGTGCTGACAAGAGGGTTTGCGGACGTTATAGCAGGTTTGCCATCGGCCTTTAGGCCTTTCTTCTTTTTCTTATCCCCTCCAATAGTCCTGTTGTAGGAGATCTGTGGGCCCATCGAATAAGGATCGTCCTCATCAGAGCCCGTATCATTTAAGACTCCCACGCCAAATCCGCCCCGTCTGGGCTCTTTCTTCTTCTCTTTTGACTTCCCGTTGGAGGCTAGACGCCGAGAGTGAAATGGATCATCTTCGTCCGATTCCTCTGCAGCATCGCGGGGCTTCAATAATCCAGAATCCAAACGAGACTCTCCCTCAAACCCCAGGCCTTTGCGGTCTGTCTTGCGGATAAAAGCTATCATGGGCGGATTGTCCGGCGCAAAGTAGTGAAACTCCTGTTCGGTCTCCGGCTCGTCCTCGTCTCCCAGGTTGGCCTTGCGGCGCACTTTTGGTCCGATCCCCTGACCTTCTCTCCAGCCCATCTTCTTTAGCAACTTCACACCCATCGTTTCTCCCGTCGTCTTGAGAATGTCCATGAGTCCACCCCGGCGGGCGGGGTCCAGTTCTGTCGAGCCAAAACCCGCAAAACCCTCCGCGGTCTGCAGCCGTCTTGATTCCTCGGCTTCCCGGAGATCATCCTCGTCCATGAAATCCTCCGGCCGCTGCTGGACGCGCTGTTTGGAGTCCTTGGCGCGGTTCTGCCGCGAGGAGACGAAGGTGGCGGGCGTCCATCCCTCCTTCGAGCCTACGGTGTTGAAATACCTAGACGGTCCACATTTAGTCTGCTGTCCCGAGCTCTCTGTGAATCGTGAGCTCACCCGGCGCTGAAACCACCGGTGAAGGCGCCATGGAGGCGTTTCCTTCCCCGGTCATCCGTCACTTCCTGCTTCCACACGGGCACGTATGATCCATCGTCGCGCACGTCGGGGTCGAGCGGCGGAAGCGGGGTGCCGTAGAATGCGTAGGGCGATTGCTTTGCCTGGAGATCTGCCTCAAAGGCCGCTCGAGATCTCTTGGTAGCCATGGTCGCACATGACCGAAGGAGTCGCGGGTTCAATCAAGAACGTCTGTCCCTGCTGTATCCTTTGCGGATAAGAAGACGGATCGACAGTCACAATGGCTTTTGTGTTTCTGCTCTGAGAGACAGCAGGAATGGGTGGTCTGTGTTGTTGGACTGATTGAGAAAAGCGACAGGTCGACTGTGCCGGAGAAGGCCCGCTCCGCCGGGTCAGGCGGAGTCGATGCGGAGAGACTCTGTTCGTTAATCAGGAGGGATCTGGAGCAGTGACTGAGTCAGTGCGGGATAGCAGTCAATCCAGGGCCCGGATGTGGTCAAGAGGCACTGTCAGGGGCGATAGACTGCTCGTGATGCGCGATCTGAGACGCTGACGTTGAAGAACGACCGGAAGGAGAAATGCACCGCCACGGGAACGGCTCATGTGGCGACGCAGGCTGGATGTTTCGCGGAGTGAAACAGAAGTTAGATGGCAGAAACGGAGAGCAGGATTCGTTTTGGTGCAAGGAGACGAGCTCAGATCCAATGATACAGAGCAGATGTGACTAGAGTTTATTATATCCTTTGCGTATGTAGTTATTTATGTTCGTGGGCTGCCTGATCCGTCCTGCAGGCCACAGCAGATAAAAGGTGCCTTAAACCCCCCTGTATATACCTATTGGGGATTTATTTTAAGACTTCCTTGGTTGGTAGATGGGATCTATCTATCTTTTCTTCTTTTGAAACAGAAAACCCTGGTTATTCCCTGGATTCCAGGGCGCATTCACTGCCTGCTCTGTTAATTCCTGGTTCCTAATCTCTTCTCCCCCTTAGATGGTCCATTTATCGCCTAGTTATCTTCCCCAGCCTCGGATGCTCCCAAGGAACTTGGCCAGTTCGATCTCCATTCGTAATTTCGTCCCTTAGCGCCTCCAGGAACCCGCTCCAGAGACTCCATCTGGATTCTGGATCAGCAACTCAGTGAGGAGTTCCGCTGTTCTGCGGTGGGTAAAACGGTCCCTGTTTGCGGCCACATTCGTCGGGCGTATTGACTGCGCCAGCCATCTTCATTCCCAGCCCCAGATTCGGGCCTTTCTTCACTTTCTCCCGCCATATGAACCACTTGTCACCATTCCTGAGTGTCTGTCGTCTACAGAGGGACTCTCCTGCTGCTGCTGCTGACAGGCCCAATCGGTTCATTGTTCACGACTTCTATTCTCCAGCAGTTGTCCGCAGCAGCCTACTATAACGAAACAATAACCAGCTAGTTAACGAACAAGCTACTCTCTCTCTCTGCCAGCAAACGTCTTTGCTCTCTTCTTCCCCGCCGTCGCGCCCGACCGGCCGTTGTCCTGTCCCTCGTCCGTCCTGGCTATTACTTCTCGTCCCCCCCGATCGATCCCCAAGCGCCATAGCTCAACCAACGGCGTGATCCCAAGCTCAACGTCTCCGCTGGGACAACAACGCCGTGCTTCGTCGTGATGTCCACGGCTGCGTCGTCTCCTCTCACGCCGGCGGTCGTTCGCAGCCACTCGACCTCCTCCCGCTCCCACTCGCATCATCATCCAGGACCCTCCTCAGATCTTCCCCACCGCACTCGCAGCGTGGCCGCCAGGCCGCCGCCTTCCTACACCAATTCACATCATCGCTCAAACTCCCGGTCGGGCTCCTATGACCGTCGCCCCGGCGCGAACCCTGCGGCTCTCGACAACGTAGCTCGTCGGGACTTCGAGACCTCCAACGTTGCCCGTCCTCCGTCCTCTCGCCGTGATCCGTCCAGGGACCGATCCCAAGACCGCCCTTCCACTGCCTACCGGAACGGCTCTCATCACAGAAACTCCTCTCGACAGAGCTATCCACGCAACAGCGTCGATATGGCTGCGGCTGGCCCCGTAGCGATGGAGGCTGCTCCGCCATCCGCTCCCCCAGTCCCCGCGAATGCCCAGTCGAGACGTCGAACGACGATTACCACTCCCACGGGCCACTGGGCTCTGGGGAAGACCATCGGGGCTGGGAGCATGGGGAAGGTCAAAATTGCAAAGAACATGGAGACGGGCGAGCAGGTGAGTCGAGTTGCTTCCCCTTCTACGCGGGCGGATGACGCTATCCCCATTGATCTCAGAACTAATCATTCCCCGCGGAAAACTACAGGTGGCCATTAAAATCGTCCCCAGACAGGCGGCAGATGAGCATCGCAGCGGTCGTGATTCAGAAAGGTCGGATCGCTCCAAAGAAATTCGCACGGCCAGAGAAGCGGCCATTGTGAGCCTGGTCAACCACCCCTACATCTGCGGAATGCGCGACGTGGTGCGGACGACGTATCATTGGTATATGCTGTTCGAATATGTCAACGGTGGTCAGATGTTGGACTATATCATCTCTCATGGAAAGCTAAAAGAGAAGCAAGCGCGAAAATTCGCCCGCCAGATTGCGAGCGCTCTGGATTATTGTCACCGAAACAGTATCGTGCACCGTGATCTCAAGATCGAGAATATCCTGATCAGCAAGACCGGAGACATCAAGATCATCGACTTCGGCCTCAGCAACTTGTTTTCGCCTAGGAGCCATTTGAAGACGTTTTGCGGCAGTCTGTACTTCGCAGCCCCGGAGCTGCTCCAGGCCAGACAATATACTGGACCCGAGGTCGATGTATGGAGTTTCGGCATTGTTCTGTATGTCTTGGTCTGCGGCAAGGTCCCGTTCGACGACCAGAGTATGCCGCAGCTACACGCAAAGATTAAGAAGGGAGTGGTGGAATACCCTCAGGGGCTCACAACAGGTTCGTCATATCTTTTTAACCCCCCAAGTGTATATCGGCTATTGCTAACACAGTGTAGAGTGTCGTCATATTATTTCGCGGATGCTGGTTACTGATCCCAAGCAACGAGCGAGTTTGGCCGAGATCATGAACCATCCCTGGATGACCAAGGGCTACAGTGGCCCTCCTGAGAACTACCTGCCGCACCGCGAGCCGTTGTCGCTGCCGTTGGATCCCGAGGTCATCGAGAAGATGACTGGCTTCGAATTCGGTCCGCCAGAGTACATCACCGCCCAGCTAACCAAGGTCATCGAGTCTGAGGAATACCAACACGCTGTCAAGACCAATCTCAGAGAACAAGCAACAGCGAACCCTACAAATGAGAAGAAGAGAGGCATGTTCGACTTTTACAAGCGTCGGAACTCTGCCAGTAGAGATACTCTCTCCACACCTTCTGTCGAAGCTGTGCAGCTTGGCAACGACCCCCTGAATGCTTACAGCCCATTGATATCAGTGTACTATTTGGCCAAAGAAAAATTGGAAAAGGAACGGGTGGAATCCAACCCTGGCGCTTCTAGTCTCACTCACGGAACTGGTGAGACTGTTTTGAAGATGCCTGACCTACCGGCACCAGAAGCTGCGCACACGAACCAATATGAAATTCCTGGAGAGAAGGACACGGGTAGGCGGGCTCGCCCTCGTGCGAGGACCCATGGGGACAACGAACTCGAAGAAGGTATCAATAAGATGCGCATCGACAACGGTGTACCGCCGTCTCCTGCCATTGTGACGCCGCAGCCAGAAACTCCAGTTAAGAAAGAGAGCACGGCAGCGGGCATCCTGAGACGTCTAAGCACAAGACGTGTGAAGGTCAGCCGCGATCTCGACAAGGAGAAGATCGGCTCCCCGCATGGAGCAACGCTCAACGTTCAGGCTCCGGCGGATCTGGCCTCCCCGCCTAATAGAGGTTTCAGTGTTAGAAGAACCAGGCGAGCGGAACCATCCCCAACCACTATACACACCGGCGGTAGCCAACCGCAACATCAGGATCTCCTTAGGACGGCAGTATCTGGGGATCAAGCCTCGCGCTCCAGCAAGTTTCTGGAAAGATCTGCCAGTGTTAACTCGGCAGATTACCGACCCCGCCGGGGTGGACGGAAAGCGCCCCCGGACTCCATTAACACGTCTGCAAACGAGCCTCCTCTTACCAGTGGCTCTGACCATTCTAGTGTGAACGGCCAGAAAGCTAAATCCAGCGACCAGCCTGCCTCCCAGGAGCCGAGGACCCGTACACACGCTGGCAGAACGAAGTCCCTCGGCCATGCCAGACGTGAAAGTATACAGGCCAGGCGAGCCAGGAGGGAAGAAGCTCGGGAAGCCAATGTCCCTGAGGAGACTGATGCCGAACTCTCTGGCGCAGGTAATGCCCTAGAGAGCGCGAATGACGGAGAGGACCTGTCCAAGCCTGTGTACCTGAAGGGTCTGTTCAGCGTGTCTACGACCAGCAGCAAGCCCTTATCATTCATTCGTGCAGATATTATTCGAGTTCTCAAGCAGCTGGGGGTCGAGTATGTCGAGATCAAAGGAGGTTTTAGTTGCCGACATGCCCCCAGCATTGACCTGGAGCGTGTCGTGGACACCGGGCCTCCCAGCCCCGACCGACAAGGTCAGGTTTCCAGCAACCGACGCCGTATAAGTTTCGGTGGCCTCCGCGGCCACGAAGAAGAGCCACGGCGATCTATCAGGACCCCACGCAGATCGCATGCAGCACCAGATGAGAGCTTCGTGAGCAACTCTGATGGGTCTGATGACTATGTCGCTCCTCGAGACCACAACGTGGTCGTGGGCGAGCGCGTCGTTGGCGAAACTACGACACGAGTTACGAGTGATACCGGCGAGAACCTGATTCTTCGATTCGAGATCCTTATCGTCAAGGTTCCTCTGTTCTCCCTGCACGGTATCCAGTTCAAGAAGGTATCAGGTGGCATGTGGCAGTACAGAGAAATGGCTAAGAGGATCTTGGATGGACTCAAGCTCTAAGCTGTCCTTGTCTGCGGAAAGAGTGTTTATGGGCAAAAGCGCTGTTATGAGACCTGATATGCCGTGATGCATACATCCACACGCTTCCTTCGAGTCTTGAGATTTCGATTGAATCTTCAATCCACACAGCTCTCATTCTGCACAGTTTTCTTTTATGGTCTCATGTCGTGTACATTAAACCGACCGAGCAAGCCTTGCGGATATTGGTCGTGTCTACATTCCTGTCAGTATTGACTAGCCCCGGTGTTTACGATCTGCATTTCTTTTTTTCTTTTACGACAGCCTTGTCTGTTTTCATTTGGGAAGCCCCTGCAGTCGCTTCCTTGCGGACAAAGCATACATACATACATACTATCTTAATTCTTTCGAAGTGCAACCCACTTCTGAAAATTCGTTGCTCTATGCTGCCCAAAATCGTTGTGTTGCTTCATGACCATTTTTCGGATTTTCCCCTCTGTTCTTTCTGTTTCACAATTGAGCGAGTAACTAGCGATTTTTGCTCGTCCTTTCAGAAAGCAGTTCGTATGCATACTAGCTTACACGTTTCATGTCCCATAGCTATTTTTATTGACCTAGACACATATCGAAGAATCCACATTCGCAATAGTATTCATATGCATTTTTGGCAGATCTTCCTATAGTAATACTCCCTGCGTGGTATCGACCACATAGCTCCTATAGGCAAAATATGTTGGAACATAATACCCAGAATGCATTGTCGAGAATCTACCAATCTTGTCTCTAAAAGAAATAAGAATCCAGACCCGCAATCCATTTAATGACATAAACCTATAGAAGTAACAAAGTGTTCAGTAGAAACAAGGAGTCGACCTCAACCCGTTCTCCCCCTTCCTCTCCCCTCTAGTGCTCATCATAATCGTCGCCCTCATTATCACGATCGTGACCCTCGTGCGAGCCACTACCTCCCTCTGGAGCCTTCACCGGCGGCGGGATAACACAACAGAAGCTCTTCTTACCCAACCAACAGCAGTGACCATCCCCACACTCATCCTGTTTCACTTTCTTATACCCATGGCCACACTTGGGCATACAGAATGGCCAGTGGCCGTCCCAATAACAGTCTTCCAGACCGGGCGGATTCGTGGGAAGCGTAGCTGGCTTCTGGGGCCAGGATTGATCGCTAGCGTCATCTGCTCGTACTGAGAGAGAGACATTAGTATTGGATATATCGATGATAGAGAGTTGTATATGGAAAGGTGTACATGGGATGGGATGCAATGAATCTCCGATATCCTCTGCACTTACTGGTGAAGTTGTTCGTTGGATGTGCGACGGTGCTGGATACTCCAGTCAAACTGGCAGTGAGTAGTAGCAAGTTAATGAGGTGCATTTTCCGTTCCTTTTTTGGCATTGCTAAATGCGAGATGAGTTAGTTCCAATGAAGGATGGCTGCAGGTATTCTCGACATACCGTTCGCTTAGCTTGGGTATGCCTTTTTGCTTTGAGTATTGTTTCGGTTTCACCCTTTTGGTGAAATGGGAAGGAACAACTGCCGACAAAGGTGATTGACAGGTAAGAATGTAGCTAACCAAGTATTTAGTAGTTAAACCCTGGATATCACTGTCTTTTCAATGTATAGTAATTACAGCAGTAGAGTATATCGAAATATATATCTGTTAATTAGAGGAAGAAGAAAAGAATCGAGCATTAACGACAGCTCTGATGCTCGTTTATACCCGGGTTTTGGGACTCCTATTTACTGTGTATCACCTAGTATAGACAAGCTCTATAGATCCTTTCTGCATGTACACTTACCCATGGATTCTGGTAGTTGGTTCGGTGGCTGCCCGAGGAAACTGTATAGTTCTTCCCTTCTGCTTCTTTTAGTTTATTCTTCCTCCCGCCGTAGTCATCAAGATTTCTTACAGAGAAGGTGTGTAGTCATGTGAAAACTGATAAAAGTATAGTACGTTATGGAAATGCCCAAAAGGCTAACCTAAATAGTTCTATGGGGCTACGTTGGAAACGAAACTAGATATAGAATTAGTCGCTTAACCAGATATGGCAGATGCGCAATTATCCTTGTCCCGAATAGTAAACGCTAAGCAACTAAGATTTCGTTATTTGACAGTAGGTAGTAGGTGCTCAAAGATCAAATAACTATAACCTATTCTGAGTTTTGATTTGCAGAGTGGCAGAAGGCGCGTTATATCCCTAGAAAATAAGACCTTTACCTATTCTTTTGTATGTATGTCGTGGTAGAAAAGGTCAATCACCATAGAAGGTAAGAAAATACAAGAGTATGCTGTATCTGCCTTTCTCTCCCTCGGGGACAGACTGGATCTAGCGAAGTAGCGGGACAACGACTATTGGAGCTAGATATATAGACTACCTTTTCCTCCAAACGAGCCTCTGGGAACATGGCCATATCTGCCTCTCTTGAAAATGAACACATATGGCAGTCGTGACATGGCGGTTATCTGTTTACATATATTAGTATCCCTGGATCCCAGAAATCTGGCATAATTACCTTATGAGCTCATTTCCTGATAGGCTCGGTATGTGCTTTACCTTAAGTACAGAGGCAAGATATCCTTATAGCCGATATCCTTAGCATGGCACGCTTAAGCTATTAGTGTATATAGTTTTGCATAGGTAAAATACCTAATTTCAAGGTTTTATATTCTATTTAAGCTAAGTTATAATTAGACTTATTACCTTAATAATAGGTAGATCTGTTATATCTTTATAGATTTAGGCTTTTGTATAATTAGGATAGATTGTCAGACATTTTAAATAGGATTAACATACGCTAAGACCAAGAATCAAGTAAGTAATCTAGCTGTCTTTCTGGAAAATGCGAAAGATATAGTGTATTGATACTTTCGTAATATAGAACTTTACACAAGACATACAGTAACTAGGATAAAGGATTTCAGAACCAATTAGCAAGCTGTATATGCAGGTAATAAGTGGCTATAGTTATAATCTGCAGACTTATGCAGTTGCTTAGACCGGGACTCCGGTAGAATCTAGGCTCTAAATCGGTAGATCCCAGGCCTTGCACCTAGATAATACACTACAACCATCGCAGCTAACATAGCGCGCTCTGTGGATAAAAGATTCTAAATTGGCCAACTATTTGAATGCTACTGGAGTTTATCCAATGTTTCTTAAAACTATGGCGTAATTAAGCTATCTTGCGTAATACCTAGCGTAACGCTTACAGTCTTACTCCGATATCTAGTGTCAACACAACAAAGTTACAATGCGCGATAAAAGAGCATAAATAGAATACGACATAGAATAGCTTAGTTATGTTATACCGTTTGTTAAGCGCTACTACCGATCCGCAATTCTAAACCGTTGCTTTATGGAACTATATTATCTTAGAGAGAGTCCATTTACAAACTTCATACTCGAATATGAAAGCTAACTAGTAGCAACTAACAACCAGCAATAAATGACTCGATTAGTCGGTTACAAACTTGAAACATTTGCTTACATTAGAAGCTAAATCCCGCAAAGTCTGGATTCTGGAAGTTTGTATGTAGCTGCGCCGACGCTTCTTGTAAGGACTAAGGAGCAACTCCTTCCCAAGGAGTTGTAGTTGGAGCTTATAAGGGCTAGCCCATAATAGCCTATCAGCTGTTACTCTGGGTGCCTTTTTAGCTAAATGGTTAAGGGACTTTGGCTAGTACTCTTGGCACTTTACAAGCACCAACTTGAAAAATAAGAAATAATTAAAAAAATCATTAAAAATCAGATAAATATTAGTTAATTAATTAATTTTCAAATAAAATATATAAATAAGAATAATAAATTCCAATGAAAATTACAAAACAAGATAATTGCAAAAATCGCTTGTAAAATCACGTGCCAAGAATTATTCACTAAGGCAAAGAATAAAACACGTTAAGCACTAAAATATCCTAACTTTGTTATCACTACACTTTCGCAAGTTTTACTAGCGGTCTAGCGTTTTCCCTCTCTATACTGCGTTGTACTTTACTTACTTCTTTACTCTAATTCTGAAGGATTTGGGTATTAGACTAGGCGTTAGACGCGCCGAAATGTTTGTTGACCTTACTCAGGACGACTCGGACGAAGAGTTCCAGGTAAGTTTGCATTCTTGTATTCAATACGCGTGGCAATTTTCATGTTTATGAAATTATGATAATTTCAACTAAAAAGGAATATTTATTTGGTTTATTTTACTTAAAATATTTTGATATTATATTGTTTTGAAAATAATATGTTTACAATTTTTTGTTGCCCTTGAGTGTTTTCTGCTAATATCTTCATTTTATATGGCCTGAGATTCCTGGCTACGCGACCCTGCTAAATGAAACTACAAATGAAACTAATATATCTCTTATAAGCAGAATGGAAGCTCCGAGCAACTCCTTTCACTTTTCACAAAACAAACCAGCAAAAAAAGGAAGTCTGAACTCACATCTGAGACTTCAAGTCTCAGATCAGACCGCAACAGCCACCATATCGACCTGAATCCCGACATCAAAACCGAATCTCACAGATTTAATGTTGTTGTGCCCCAGCGCGTCGATGATGTTTTTTCTGTTGATTCAGATAGCTCACTACCGCGGAAAAAGCGCGCAAGCATCCTGTCGTGGAATGACTTACCACAGGAACGACAGCCATCGGGAAATCCCGAGTTCTTGGGCCTGTCAGGTGTCTATTATCCTGTGAATGACGCTGGTAAAGCCGTTGGTGCGTACATTAAGAGAAAGCATGCCAAACCTGACTTTCTTCCTCTTGGCCTCACAAGCATGCCGGCTGGCCTCTTTCGCAAGAAAAGCCAGTCATCTCATCCCAGAGACGAAATACCGGAAAGTCTCCAGGCAAGTCTTCTGAAGATCAAAGGGCCACCAGTTACGTTGACTCTTGGCGATGGGGAAAATGCTACCAGTTTTCCAGACAATTTCGACTTCATCAACTCTTACATTATCCGGCAAGGCGTAGAGAAAGCTGATGCATCTTTCGATGCTGGATGTGATTGCGGTATCGTTTGTGACATGAGATCCTGCACTTGCCTTTCCCTCGAAGAGGGTTCAGATGACCGCATCATCCCATATGAGATTTTAGCAGATGGGACGTACGTTCTGAGCAATGACTTTTTGCGACGCACTGCCATGATTTTCGAATGCACGGCTCTCTGCGCTTGTAGCAAGCATTGTTGGAACCGTGTAGTGGAGCGAGGAAGGACTATCGGCTTGAATATCTTCGACACAGGCGTTAGAGGATTTGGTATGTTTTAGCTATTGGCTCAAACTGAATACCGTATTGATTAATGAGTATTAGGGCTACGTTCACCAAACCGAATCAGAGCTGGTCAATTCGTTGACCTTTACCTCGGTGAAGTCATCACGAAAGCGGCCGCAGATAGACGTGAGGCCATTGCAGAGGCCCAGAAACAACCATCATACCTTTTCTCTCTGGATTTCTTACCTAGTGATCGTCCGACTTACACCGTGGATGGCCAGAAATTCGGCTCCCCAACTCGCTTTATGAACCATTCTTGTAATCCAAATTGCAAGATGATTCCTGTCTCTCGCCATCATGGCGACCAGCGCCTGTACGAGATCGCATTTTTCGCTCTCAGAGACATACCCCCGATGACGGAATTGACGTTCGATTACAATCCGGGCTGGGATGGAAGGAAGAAGAAGAAGAAGGACCAGATCGATCCCAATTCCGTAAAGTGCCTGTGCGGAGAGCCGAATTGTCGCGGGCAACTGTGGCCTACACAGAGGAAAAGGACTAAACAATACTAGAACAGCTTCAATTCATTTTACTCTTACCTCGATGTGAAAACCAACCCAACCCGACTTGCACAACCCTGCAGATCATCATCCGTCTACGTCATACGAAACCTCGTTTTCTGGTCTCTACTTTAGCGATAATCATTACCATAAGGCACTCGCAAAAAGGAAGCATTTCCGAACTACCACCAAAGCAGGCTTAGGCTCAAGCCATTTATCATT
The DNA here is from genome assembly GCA_029606185.1 of Paecilomyces formosus. Classification (NCBI taxonomy): domain Eukaryota; kingdom Fungi; phylum Ascomycota; class Eurotiomycetes; order Eurotiales; family Thermoascaceae; genus Paecilomyces; species Paecilomyces formosus. The sequence continues at coordinate 966,726 of JAPVCB010000028.1, forward strand.
TCGGAATCGGAGTCCGGACGTCACAGATTAGCGTTGCATTAGCCTACTCTCATCCAGTTTTCTGAATTTCGCGCCTATCTATTTTATCTCAACAATGTGCATTGATGTCTTTTCTGCCAAAACAGCAAATCCAAGATTCGAAAAATACTTACGGCCAGACATCGTTCAGAAATACGTTATTGATACAAGCTCATTCACTGAGAAGTTTTTGCAGAAGCCATTCACAACTCGTGGAAAGTGAATTGTATCCATAAAAGTGAATACTAATATGCTTTTCGAAAAGGAAAGAAGCATAAGTATGTGTCTCACGAAGAAATTACAATTCTTCGATTTCCTGGAACTTTCAAGGCGCGATAGGATTATTTTGTTCGAGTCTTTGACTATTATTCTTTTCTACTTCTATTGTATTCTAGTTTAGTCCAGGAGTGGCTCAGCAGCCAATCAATAATAACTCAAGAAACTACATTTTTCTAATTAGGTTATTCCAAGGTTTAACTACCCATTTCAAGTCCTTGAATAGTACCATAAACTAGGTTTTCCTATTCGAAATAAACTAATCCAGAACACGATCAGGAAAAGAAACTCGGCTTAATTCTAGGTACGTGAGTTTGAGTGGCAAATGAGACCTTTTTACGGATCACATGACCACCCCTGAAACCGTACCAAGGTTATTGTGATCGGCCAATTTGGCTACTACGTTTCAGGTCGAAACGAGTTAGATTTTGTGGCGCACTTTTTTTATGGACATGCAACCATAAAATGGGAGTTTCTAGATGTGTCCGTTTTAGGGCAGAAAGCATTGTTCTCGGAGGGATGAAGTCTCGATACCAACTGTAAAGTGAACACAGATCGAATAAACCAGGTGATAATGACAATAGCTCCCATGTTGCTGTTGAAGAAATCGATCCATTCCGTCCAGTACTTGTAGTTTATCCACGTGGAAATGGCGCATGGGCGGAGGAACGTAAATACATCTCTTGGGAAAGAGGTAAGAACAAGTCTCGAAAAGAACAGCGCTCGCTCGAAAGACGAAAATGGTAGGGTAAAATCAAAATCAGAATAGAACAAGTCAGCCGTCGACAGAGAAAGAGAAAACTGCTGAAATAACGGAGCAATTTCTATGTGGATGACGACATTAGAAATACACCTCCTCACCAACACACGCTTGGTCACGTTAATATATATGATATGTATATATCCATCAGACATTATACCTTCGCTGTGCGAAAAGTCTTGCGTTTTATTATATGGTTCTTCATGCGCGTCCTTCCATCACCTCGAAGATACCGCCCAGGACAAAGCGTGGCTGATGAGGGCGCATTGTTTGGTCAGGAGTCGCCTTCACTATACTGTCCATATCACCGAAGATATCCGCAGCGAAACCAACCGGAGCCGGAACAGGGTCAACGGGGCGGGGTTCCATCAATGCCAGACCTGTTCGTTCGACCGTATCCTCATCGCATCGGGAGCGTTCCTCACTCAATGCAAGATCCACGGCGGAAGGGCGACGGCGCAGGAAGAAGGCGGAGGAGCGGCGGGACATGGCGGAGCGCAGGGTGAATGGACTGCCACTGCGGCTGCGAGAGTCCGTGGTCGTGGAGCTAGGAGAGCGCATCCTTCGGGTGAAGCTTCGGAATCTCGTAGTAGGCGACGCTGTAGGGCTCGAGATAGGGGAGCTTGATGGGCTCACGGAGGAGCAATTGCTTGTCGTCCGCGCATGGGAAGCAAATGTGAACGAGCGGAGAGACATATCCATGTCTGTCATCGGAGACGGCGAAAGCGCGCGAAAGCTCCGGGTATTGTTATGCATCTTGATGGCGTAAGATGCGTCTGAATCAAGAGCCTCAAAGAGGCTTATTAGCTGATGGACGGCCGTTTTGAAAGGCGTTTATTTGTATATTTGAGGAGTGAGCGAGTGTTGGAAGATCGCAGTAGAATGAATGCGCCGGTCCGGTGGTGATGGATCTCGAAAGCGCGAAAAAAAGTAGTTCCCAAGGTCCTGCCTGGTTTTCGAATTGAAAGTTATATATGAGGGTATGAACGAGAGTGATCGGAGACTGCTTGTATCCAGCAAACGAACTAGCACCTGCTCAGCTGCAACGGCGAAGTGAGAGATCCAAACAAACAGACCCTACGGGGCTAGAGAAAGAATATAAAAAGAAGCTCAAAAGAGAAGGGCAGTACTAATAAGCCGACCCGACGTCGCGCGACTATTGAAAAGAGAGGGAGGAGAGTGGAAGGACGGAGCTTGTCGCCGGTGCCAACCGGGAAGGAGTGGGGAGTTATGTAGATGATAATTGAAGGGCGCCCGGGAGCAATAATATGGAGCCTCTATGAGCTATCCAGGGCTCTTCCGTCACAGAACAGGGTGGTGAACGGGGAGATGAGATCCTGCCAGGAGACTAAGCAACACTAAGAGCGGACCAGGGGCAATGGCTGCAAGGACCGGGCGCCCCGCGCCAGGGAGTCGGGGCGAATTATTTAACCATCGACGCCGGCCTGAGACAGACCCCAGGGCTGTTCCGTGCGCAGGATGTTGACGCCAGGAACAGGACGTGCTCTGTTATCTTGTAACGGAAACGGAGTGGAAGCAGACGCTTTCGTCTCAGCTGCTCAGGGCCCGATATCAAATCATCCACGCTGGTAACCGATTCCGTCCATGGCCCAGGCGGACACTGTGGAGGGTGCTAGTCTTCTATTGACAATGAATGATAAAGAGGATCTTGGCCAAAAAAATGGCTACCTGGTGAGATTTCAGCCCGATGTCAGCAAATAGTAGCAATGATAAGGTAGATCGAAAGACCTGGTGACAGCCACATCCCATCCCAGCATCTATCAATAAGTACCGTAAATGCGACAATGGATCTCCTGATGGAGACCTGGTGGAGATAGGATCAGCCTCGATGGCAGATGCACGTCCAAAAATCGCACGTAGACTAGGCCGTAGACTGTCTAGTTAAGGCTATGACAGGACAGCCCTCTGCGAACGGACAGTACTGTTAGTCTACCATTTGGTCTTGATCATCCTCGCGACAATTGTCCTCATTTCCTCTCCCCTGCCCATCGTGGAAATCACGATGCCTGTTCCGTATGAGCGCCAAGGTCGACTGGGATCATTTCAGTTTATTGAGGACGCTCCTCGCGGGGTGGCTTAGCCCATTCGCAGTGGACCATCTGCGACACTCGTGTCGCTTAGACGCGTCGCACCTTTTCCTCAATCGCCGCCTGGGCGTCCTGCGCACGATGGTTTGGACACTTTCCACCGGCCCGCGGCTGTGTTAAGGGACTCGAGGCGACAGGGACATCCAGGGACTACTGCGACAGTTGCGGGGTGTAATCAAGTATACGGAGTTAGGAAGGTTGGAATGTTGGCCTAACCATGCCTGAACCGTCACTCACATTCCACAACTTGCCCACGCTTATCTGGAAAAGACGACGCCAGGGGAAAAGAAGGTTGAATGCGGCAACTACTATTTCAATCGCGTACATTCCAATGGCGATAAGACGCATGGAGGTCCTCGATATAATTACAAAGCCGGTCGAGGGTCAATGCTTGTATCGACAAACCCAGTGTCAGGAGGCTGCATAGAGTTTCCCTTCAAGCCTCGATAGGACGTAGCGATAGCAACTGTAGAATTTCTCAGATTTGCCTTGATTCAAAGAACACAATCATATTGATTGATGGTCATTGATGGATTCTACTATGCACAAACTTCCATCCTATAGCTATGTACTGTACAGAAAACCAGACCCATCGACTCGCAGAATTATCTATACCAAATCCCATCTATGATACGTTGCGTCGCAAACGGATGAGATAACAAAGACAAAGTAAGCAGATATGGTGGTCCAAGCTCTTCGATAGCCAACACAGACACAAAAAAGAACGCCTCTTGCTATGCAAATGTGATAGGTTAATAACAAAGAAAAAAGACAAAGACGAACCACGCGATCTTTGAGATAACAAAAAATTGCTCAATCCAAAGCTTGTGCACGCACCACTGCTTTCTAGACTGTATGTGTAGTAGTGATATTGCTACAGACGTGGAAGCAAGTTGGGGCATTTCCCTTCCTTCTCCCCGGCTGCGATGTAATAAAAGGAATGCTGTAAGGAATTCGGTACCTGACCTCAGAGAAGCGAATTCGGAAGGAAGCTTCGAACTAATCGTCGTCTGTCCATGGTTCTGGTGTCGTGATACCATCGCTCATGTAAGGAAAATGCGTATGAAGAATGTACAGTGACTGTGTCTGATGTTCAATCGGTATGCTCTCGAAGACAAAGGAATAGGGCGCAGCTTAATCTCTTGAGCGACGACGCTGAGTGAAACTCCGCCTGATACTTTCTCCCCAGGCCGAATTATCAAGTGATTCCATGACATCGTTCACATCCATGCCGCTGTTATCCCGTGAACTCCTGGGACTGGCGGAATCGTCCGGCAATGAAGCGCCGAAATATGAAGTATCTCCTTCCACGGGATGACGAGGAGACAAAGACGGACTAATAGTAGCCCATTCAGTTGGTGTGCTTGCTCCTGATCCGTACCCAGTGAGAGTTGTGTTGATCCGAGGAAGGCCAGTGCCTCTCGAGGGGGTCGAGGATCCCCGGTTCTGCGACGGTGACAGCATGGGCGAGGACGGTTCACTGGAAGCATAACTGGGAGTAATGGCGGTGTTATCATTGTCCCACTCAGGCCTGTCTCCGTCTCCAGTGTCGACAAAGATTTCTGGTACAGCGAACTGCGGTACAGCTGTCATGCGGCCTAAGCTCTTGGCCTGGATATTGCGGCGGAATTGACGAGACCAATACAACGTATCAAAGAAACCGATAACAATCTTCCGACGAACTGTCTCTTCAACGCGTTGCAACCTCGCGCGCCGTCGTAAGAATTCCTCCAGTCTGGATCGGAAATTAGTCGCGAGCACTTCAGTAAGAATGAGTATAATACTAACCTCAAGCTCTTGCTGTCACTAATCACATTGTAGTGTGCAAGAATCATTAAGCACGACGTGAAAGAGATACCAAAGTCGGGGTCAGCAGACACTAGAACTTCTTCATAGAAGACGTTCAACTTCGCCCGTCTGGCTCTTATGGTATGTACGGGAATACGATTGACGATCCTTCTAAGCTCATCCAGATCGACACCTTCAGCAGGATCCTTGTTTGCAAAAGCGCCGCTAGGCTTCCGGCATCTATCTAAGATGCTGCCGACCGTAAATTCACCGTCGTATATGCGCATTTCGAAGATGCCAGATAATTCCTAGTTAAAAATTAGCGATGCTGCCAGCCACGTTTTGTCCAAGACACTTACACCAAGCAGTCGAGGGAACTGTTCCTTCGAGATGTACCCAGTTCCATCAGGGTCGAAGGTCGACCACGCCTGTTTGAAACGACGGAGCTCCTCCCTGTTGATAGCGTAAAGACCACTGCTCCGCTGGTACACATAAGAGAAACTCTCGAAAATGAGAGACACGAATAAGGAGACAAAGATGTACATGCTGATGATGTTCCACGTAATAAATAGCCCTCGAGCCCAGGTCGGACTGCCACAGTCGCTCTCAAAAAAGTCATCAGAGACTGTGCATTGAGGCGGTTGCATGGTCGCGAAATCTTCCATCAGCTGATTCCAACCTTCCCCGCAACTGGTGCGGAAAAGAAAGATCAGGGCTTTGGGGACATCTCTGAAATTGATATTGTTGGTCCCATTGCTGCCAAACTTGGTGAGGCCAAAGGTCTGCGTCATGGCAATGGCATAAACGAGGAAGAGGACAAACCACGTAGCCAGGAGGTTGCCAATCGCCGTAAGACTAGCCGCAGCGGTCTTGAATAGTTGATCGAGCTGGTTATTCCGTGGGATGATAAGGAGGGTTATGGAAACGAGGAACAGTTTGTTCAGCTCAATGATGACTTGGCTGGGAGAGCCAAAGACAAGTAGAGTCGTGACGAAGGTGCCAGACACAGATAGGACGGAATAAAGGTCCCACGAGCTTTTTCTAAAACGTTGCCAGCCCAGCCCGACGATGCGGATCATCACGTTTGCGATATAGAACCATGTGAAGATAAAAAATAAGGCCTCTGAAGGAGAGGGTTAGCCAATCGACTATAACGCACCCATAGAATAGGAAACTCACCTCTCGTGGTATCCCACCAACTGACTGAAGGATAGAACTCGAGAATAAGCAGTGACAAATGAAGGAGAAGTATCGTCGTGACACATCTTGCCCATCTGCCATGCTTCTTAACAGCGATGCGATAACACCAGATCCTCCATTGTTTACTTCTTGCATTAATCGATCTTTTGGAAGGCGAGATCTGCCGAAGAAGCTTGCGCAATTCCAGCCAGGAGCGCTGCTCTGCAGTCAAGAACGCAACACCTGTCTGCTCAGTGTAGTTCCGCATGAACACAGACACAAACAGGGTCAAGACAAAGACCGCACCGAGCAGGTTGAAGACTATGAAGTAAAGTCCATTTGCCTGCGAGGCGTAACCTTGGGGTTGGCTGCCCTTTCCAGTCATACTCATGGCGCTCCATTGCACATCTATCCAGCCCTCCTGGGAGACAATCTGGAACAGAATGAAAAGAGCCTCGCCGAAATTATCGAAGCTGTAGTAACTATTTGCAGCAACCCTTGGGGAAAGTACATCCCAGTTGTACGGCGCCGTAGTGAATTCGTCCACACAATACGACAGATTTCCGTTTGGTATATTGTCATCGTTGCATGATATCATTTGTCCGTTGAAAAGGGTAAGTCCATAAATGGCAAACGGGATGAGAAAGCTCATAGAAACGAATGCAGCCTATATGATGCATGAGTCAGGGGTCCCTGAGAAGGATGCAAGTGCTGTATACTCACCGAAATGACCTTCCACCCTCCAATAATAATCACCGAATGGAATGTGTCCCTTGCACTGTCACTTACGTTAAGCAGTCTCAGAGCCCTCAGAGCTTTGAAAGCCCCAACAGCTCTAGAGGCGGTTCCATTTTGGAAGAGTGACGTTATGACATTGACCCAGAGGGTTATCAAGACAACACCATCTATAAAGCCCCAGGAGCTGCGGAAATAGGCATTGGGTGTCCAAAAGAACCCATCGGCGATGACTTTGATGAAGGCCTCGATGGTGAAGACCGCCGCAAAGCCCATATCAGACCACACATACCAATTGCGGGTACTATATGTGCTGCTAATAATTTTCCCCTTTTGATCAAGCACCAATTCCCGATGATCCATCGAATAGTTTCGCTGGTATATTGGCGTTGTGATGCAAGCAATCAAGACCATGGCAACAATGGCCGCATAAATGAACGCAGAGAAAGAATACCAGACAGGTTTATATGGGTCTACACCTTCGAAGCGCTGATTACCACGTCCTGGCCCGACAATACGCTGGCAAAATCTTCGAACGGGGTTGTCCGGCGCAAACATGAAGAGAGACTTGTTGTAACTCGGATGTTTTCGCAGATATTCTCTTTGTGCTCGCTTTCGTTGTTCTGCAGCAGAAACAACTTCCCTCGCCATACTTCTCGGATCCAAGTGATCATATTCTCTCGAGAGATGGAGTTTCGAATAGAACGGATTTGGCTCCTTATTCGTCACCAGCGAAGTTATCCTGCCCCGAATCCTTGCGATGATTCCAGGCCGAGCTGGCTCCCCCGGGGCTACCGCCAGCGGTATGCTATCTGCCCGACGAGGTTCGATTGGGGTGTCTTGCTCATCAAGGAATTCATGCACTACTGCATCTTTCAGCAACATCTCGAGGGCCGCAGGGCCATGGTCCAGAGGGTCCCTATACTTGTCGCTGCTGCGGCCAAGCTTGAATATTGACAGAAGAGGTAGATTTCCCTGAGAGGGACCACCGACTTGTTTCTCTCGTAAGAACTGTTTCACTTGTTGAAGTCGTTTTTCATCTTCGGACACATCAAAACTCTCCTGGATAACGGCAATGAACATATTAAGGATGATGAAGCAGGACAGGATGAACCACATGATGAAGAAGGAGGCAGATATCCAAGATGTATGGAAACCGGAAGTAAAGTTTGTCGCATCATAGAGTATCGTAGTCCAATTCTCACTTGATAAGATCTGATACATCCCGAGAAACGAGTTGTATATAGTGAAGAAATTGATCTGGACGGTGTTGCCATCGTCATCCTGTGGCGGGATTTGTCCACGAAACAGCTGCGCTGCGAATATCGCCGCAAGGAACGTGATCAAAAACACGAATAATATGAGATTAAGAAGACCGACCGTGTTACGGAACACAATCATGATCAGATCTCGCGTCACGGCAAAGGCAAGCACAATTCGATAGATTCGCAGGACTTGGAACAGGGTGAGGGCGGAATATGCACGTTCATTATTTCTGATCGGCGGGATGAGTATGACGCACGTAATCACCGCGAGCCCCAGGTCGACCCAATTGCGGCGGCTCTTGTGGAATTGTCGCCAGTCAGAAGCGAAACGAAAGATGATCTCCAATAAGAGTACAATCGTGACCCCAACCTCTGTACTGTTTATGAAGGCTTCCCGGTCCTCGCTCATAGTGGAACTCCTCATACATTGAACAATCAGGTCGAAAGCAATGAGGGAAATCCAAAGCCAATATGTCTTGTCGTATAGGTGTTTGAGTTGAGAGACCTTTTGAGGCACTGCCTCCGCTTGACCGTGCTCATCGATCTTATCGACAGCAAAGGCACTCCGCTTACTCTCTTCTCGGATAACTTGGAATGACGAAGTGATAACGGCGACGAGCAAGTTGACCAGCCACAGACTAAGGATCACAATGCCGAAAGCGAAGAATAGAGCAGATGTGAGATAGTCACTGTCGGTGGTATAATACATGAGATCTGAGAATGTGTTTGAACTCATGACCACAAACACGAGCTCGAGAGACTGGAGGATGTTGTCAAAGCTGACGGTGCCGTTATAAGGATTAGAACCCTCAACGCAAATGGAACCTTGAGGACACAAGTATCCCTTGGGCGTATAGCCGGATGGCACACCGTCGGCGGTGACCCACGGCTTTTGGGATCCGTCAACTGCATCAAGATAACCGCCACAAAATTGGAGGGTGCCATATGCATCGTTTGCTGTGAAGTTATCTTGGCCGTCCTGTCCGATCCATGTACAGGTCCGTCTTAAGCTTGACTTGAAGCTTTGAATCCCGACAATCGCGAAAAGAAGCCAGAAGAAACCAATCAGAAATGCGACATGGACCAGTAAAGGAGCCGCCTTTTTGAGACTCCGGAGGATCACAGAAGTTCCATTGGTGAGGCCCAGAAGACGAAGGATCCGGAGGCAACTCATCATCTGAAAGACGTACATGTGATGGTCAAACTCGTACCCTACTAGGTCAAGACTGAATGAGATCCAAAATGATACGACGGCAACAAAATCGAGTCGATTGAAAGAATGGCGAAGAAAAGCACGATGTGCAAGTCGGACCCGCTGTCTCTGTAGGGGATCATCTAGATTTTCTTGAGGATGCATTCCCGTGAATGTTCGTAGGACAGAAGGCTGGAAGTCGACCGGCGCAGCGGCAGGTTTCTTCGTAGATAATTGGCGCTGTGGCGTGAAGAGATTCTTCGTTTTCTCGGCCAATGCTTTCCTCACCCCTAATGATCGATTCAAGGTACTGTACTCTTCAGGATTCTTGATAAACCCTGATACCAAGATCCGCGCAATCAACTCCAGGGTATAGATAACAAAAATGACGAAAAAAGCATAGTCCAAGTTAGATGACCCCCACCGCTTTGACCTGGGATGGGTAAAGACCGGGTGCGCAGACTCAACAGCAAGCAGGACAGTCTGAACGACGATAACCATCAAAATGAAGGGCTCTGTAAAAGGATGGACGAGTATATCACATAGTCGCACGCGTATAGGATTGTCAGGGGCGAGTATGCCGAGCGACCTGCCTCGGAGCGGATTCGAACGATATCGCCAATCCGTGGTCCGTGGACGAGGCTTCTCGATTGGAGGCTCTAGCTTCAGCGATGTAGTTGAGGACGTATCGTGTGCATACTCAGTCATCGCAGGCATCGGGGGCGGTCCTTCCAGACGTGCACTCTTCAACGAATCCCTACGTCTGATTGATTGCTCCACCACTTCCGGTTCGTTACTCAGATTGACCACACGCTGAGACATCATCCGCATCATCGAACTGGCTCTTGATAGCGCAGAACCAGATGCTGAAGGAGACAGGGACCGGGAACGGTCCGCACGTTTTCTGCCGCTTTCAAGATTTGGTAAATCGTCACCCAGTCGCGAGCCTGGACGAGATCCGCCCGCAAAATGGACAGTATGTGTGCTGCTTCTGTCATCGTGGGATCTTCCAGCATCCGATGCTCCATCCATTGGTTGCAAATACTGCCGATTCGTCAAAGGTGTCGTGTCTTCATTCGTATCCGTAGGACCCAGATAGTCGTCCGCTTCGTTCATGCTGTTGCGCCCCATGTTATCCTCCATGTAACTGTTCCCTCGAGATGCCAGCCCCCTGGGATGCGATGGTGGTGTCTGCGGCTGTCGACCATCAAAGCTGAGTCCAACAGATGACATTGCTTCCGCGAAGCCTGCTGGATCTTCGATGGGCGAGGCGTTATCCGGATCCGAGACATAAGGAGACGGTACGGATCGCGCACCTGCACGTGTTGGCAGGTTCATATGAGAGCCAGAACTCTCGATAGGACTGGGAGAGTCTTCTGCAATGCGCTCATATCTCCTCAACGATCCTCTCCCGATCAACGACCTTCTGGATCCATGTGTGCTGAAGGGACTGCCAACGCTATTCGTTCGTCTGCGACCGCGCTCATTGGCAGCTACGGCCTCGGGGGGTTTCGATAGATCCTGTAATGGTATCGACTGGTTCCCAGGCCGAATATCCTGGTCGCTTTCGTGGTGATGCGACGCCATCGTCTTCGGCGGCCGTTACTTGGTCGTAGACATTGCCAGCACCAACAATGCGAGAGACCCAGCCAAGGGAGAAAAAGTATCGCACTGCGATATCTGAATTGGGACAAAAAGAGAATGGCCGCTTTTCGAAAATTGGGTCGTGTCGATGATGACCTGAAGATCGGACAAGCACGAGCGAGACTTGGCGAACTGAGGGCTCCTGAGATGTTCAGCGGGGGATGCGGAGGTTGTTTCAGGGATGAAAATGAAAAGGACAAGGCGGCGGGCGATCCTCGTAGGCGATAAGTACACAATCAGACTCTCGAGTGCCAGCGAGCGTCGAGATAATAATCAAAGTCGAGTACCTGTCTTCCCCCCAGACAGCCGTTTTGGCTCTTCGTTCGTCTGGCCAGGGTTGGTTCTCCGTGGCAGACCTTGTCTCATAAGCTGTGGCTTTGCTTCTGATGGCGGCCCGCTTTGGCTGGCGGAGCTAAAAAGGTACCGACAACTTTATGCTGCGGCCCGTTTGACACTTGAGCAGTCGCAACTTCAAGTCGATTCGAGTAGACATACGAGAGACAGGGACATGTGGTGCAAGTCTTTTTTTGTGATCTCTGTGTGATTCTCATCTACGAGTGCTACAGGTTTTGCCGGTCGCCTCTTGGTGGTGATACCGCTGCACCAGCCTCCATTCCTGCTGGGCGCAGCACGGTCTACCATACGCGCAAGTGGGTATAGGCAGCGCAACGGGTCAAGGCCGGGGCTAGAATCGTCCTTACATAGTAGTGCGTGGCTTTCCATAAATAAACTTCTCGACGTATATTATTTGACACAGTGAGCGACACAACCCCAGCCCTAAAGCCTAGTGGCAGTTAGAGTACAGGTAAAATTGCCGTGGCCATACAGAACACCATAATCATCAATCCGTTTCCATACTATCGTTCTTTTCCTTCACCTGTCTTCGGATTCCCTCTAAAAAGGCCTCGACGGCATCACCGCCGCCGAGGGGAACTCCGCCTCTGCGCATGAACCCTCCATTTTCTACTGGGACCTTGAGGGCCTCGCTGATGCTTGGTAAACCACCGTCTCTCAGGGCGACAGTCAGACTTCCAAGACTCTGGGTGAATTGTGGTGAACGCAGAACTCTCCTAAGAATATCTTTTTTCTGAGATAGATCAAGCGACTGCAGCGCTGCTTGTGCGGTCTCCGGGTTAGTGTCAACGGCAGACACATCATCAATGTCTTGTGCAAGTAGGAGAAGTGCGGGCGGTAAAAAGCTCAAGAGATGATCGGCCAACTTCTGATCCGCAGATTCGATCAGAGGGATGGTCGTGGAAGGAGGAAGAAGATCAGGGAGAGTAGTGAAGGGTCTTTCGGGATCTTCTGCTCGAGATCCCTGGCCCCCTTGTAGAGACCGGAGAAATTCCTGTACGACCTGTGACGGATCCGACGATGCAGTCGCCCTATGTAATCCGAGTAAGTGCGGGATTCGACAACATGGAGGATACGATTCCGGACGACAAACTTGGCTGGTGAATGGGATGTAGATAGGAATACGACATCGCTTTCACTTGATAAGAGGCAGACAAAAAAAGAAAATGAAGCTCGATTCCATGGGCCAATTGGCGAAATCATAATAAAGCGCAAGCGTAACCGCAACCATAATGCACATGCTAGAACTGAGACGCAGAGAGTTGTACCTACGCTCGTCCACCATCCGCGCCGCCTTCCCGCGACTCTTGACCCTCTTCCCGGATATCTCCTCCAGTAGCATCCATGCCAGCTCCTCCACTGCTACCGCCGTGGTTATGGTTAGGATCATGATCAACGCCTTCTACATCCTCCATTGTTTCATCATCATCACCGCCGCCAGGGCCACTGGGGAGGTTGGCGATCTCGTGCGAAACATCGACCTCCTCGCCCTGTAGCAGCGTGTGGACGATCTCTCCGAGCTTGAGATCTCTGGGGCTGAAATAGCTGGGGTTTCCTCTCTCATGCTGGCTCTTGGACTGGAGCCAGAAGAGATACCGCTGTGAACTTGACGAGAACTTCAGCACGAAAATGCGACCATTTGTAGTCGACTGTTTGTACGGGGTGAAGCTGCCATCGGAGGGCACCATCACCAGGTCGAGCTCCGGCTCTGTGAGGGGAGCCGATCGGGGACGCCAGCAGAAGTGGATCAATTCATCTTCGGAGTATAGATAGATGTAGCCAGGAGTAGGCTTCGGCTTCACTCTGGGAGGGCTGGCAGAGGTCTGGAGGGGGCATTAGTGAGCTGGTGGTGAGGGCTGGGGCAACCGACCACAGCATCCAAGCGCGAACCGGCGGGACAGCACTCACATCCAAGTCGCAGATACCTGCTTTGAAGGTGATGATGGGTTCTATGGACATGACGGACGGCCGTGAGAGATGCTGATCGAGGAGGAGTGACGGTAGAGAAGAGAAAGTAAAGAGCTGTGAGCCGTGGGGCGTGGAGCAGGTGGTAATCCTCGCAGCTAAGTATGGTAGTCAACCAAGGGTACGTCAGTAGTGTTGGTGTTTTGCTAAGCTCCCAGTGCGCAGTTGGTCTCTGCCGTGTCCCGCAGCCAGGCTCACTTATCGGGCGGTCAACTTTTGGCTGGAGCTCCAAATCGGCACTAGCGCGTTTCGGTTAATTGATAGGGCTCGTGTTCCCACAAACCTCAGGATTTCCGCGCTGGGCCACACCAAGTCAGTCACTTCAATCCAACAACCACCGCCGTCGACAAACCACCACCCCTTCCTATTCTTTTCAAGCGAGACTTCGTCCTAAGCCGCCAACATGTCGGACGCTACGACGAAGCAGTTTGGAAAGGGCCAGAGGACCGTCCCGCACCACACCCAGAAGGCCCAGAAATGGTACCCCGTGGATGACGAACCCCAGCCAAAGAAAGTCAGTACAGTCCTAGTCGAGAAACGCAATGGGAAAGGGAATCGAGATGCGACGGGTGTTGACCGTGCAATTATCACCGGTCTGGCAATTGCGCAGGTTGTGTGCAACAGCCGGTCTATGTGAGCACGGTTGATATGCCGAGTTGTATATCGAGGACCACATATCTGAGTCATTCGTACAATTGGAATACGAGAATATGGATTCTAACATCAGTCTGCAAACGAACAGGTTCGCAAGAGCATCCAGCCCACGAAGCTCCGGGAAACCCTCCAGCCTGGTGCTGTCCTGATCCTTCTGGCCGGTCGTTTCCGTGGCAAGCGTGTTGTTCTCTTGAAGCACCTGTCCGAGGGTGTCCTCCTCGTGACCGGTCCCTTCAAGATCAACGGTGTTCCCCTTCGCCGGGTGAACCACCGTTATGTCATCGCCACCAGCACCAAGGTCGACCTGAAGGGTATTGACGAGAAGGTCCTCGAGAAGGTCTCCGAAGCCGACTACTTCACCAAGGAGAAGAAGGCTGAGAAGAAGACCGAGGAGGCTTTCTTCAAGCAGGGCGAGAAGCCTGAGGTATGTCTATCAACACGCACACTGATAAGTGTGAACAGTCGAGAATCGGGGACTCGAAGCTGATACATGGATTCTTACCAACAGAAGAAGAAGGTCACCAGCGCCCGCGCCAGTGACCAGAAGGCCATCGATTCGGTTCTCCTGGCCAACATCAAGAAGGAGCAGTTCCTCGGCAGCTACCTCGCCACCAGCTTCAGCCTCCGAAACGGCGACAAGCCCCACGAGATGAAGTGGTAGATGGTAATCACGGGACCACGGGTTAGGTGTGTTGGAAAGGGGGAATGTTTTTCACGATAGGCGGCTACTGAGTTTTTCAGTGAACAAGGTTGGGCAACCAGTCGTGGAACATTCGTCCTGTGGGAACGCAAAATGGCAAACGCGGGAGGAGAGCTTACGAAATATGTAACTTGATGCGGATACCTTTCTCTTTTCTCTAGGAAAAATGTGTCAGACGGGAAAGACACCGGGATGTTATAATTTCAACCTACAGCCCTCCCAGCGCGGCCGGTTTGCGAAAAGACCAAAAAATATGAAATACCTTTTTTCCACCCAGTCAACATGTGCCCACACATGAGAGGCTGGAATGTCTTTCTAAACGTTGCAATACATGGTACAAAGTTTCTCCAATTTCCAAATCTCCAATGCGATTCCGATCTCCGCATAGAACGAACCACGATCGAACCTATAACCCACATTTGACACCTATCGTTCGGATCCCCAAACTACCGAACACCCTGTAGAGAAACCCCCTACTATCGCCCCCAATCGTATTAATTGGTCCTGTCTCAGTAGCAACAAAGGATATGACCGTCGCACACCGGTTCTCGGAACCAAATTCGGAGCCAGATCCATATTGCCGGAAACGGACTAGCCCTAGGGTTTCCTTTCATGACGAAACCCAGAATTTCCCCGGATTTTTTTTGTTGAACGGAACCTCGCAGACGAGGTCACTTATGGCACCCTAGTAGGATACTAATATTGACTAACGTCTCTAGTTCGGATTGAAACGATCGTCCGGGCGAACGTCGTGGTGTATAACTAACTATAAGTTATACAATACAATAGATAGTCTCCAACACTGATATTGTATAAACCAGTCCAGAAGGCCTACTAGCCTTCCATAAATTAATAGTTGATGTTTCTCTCATTTCCCCATAGTTCCATATAGACATTGTTTCCAAGACATCATCACTCATTATATAGTGCATGGAGTACATGCCAAAATACTCAAGAATCCCTCCTCCTTCTGCTCCTCCGCTTATTGGGAGTCACTTTACTACTGGATGACCCATTTCTTTCTTTGATCTTCTTCCTTGACGCCTGGATCGCCTTTCTTACCTTCTCCTCGATTTCGTGTTCTTCCAACTCTTCTCTGATATCATCCTCAACGCTCTCTCCTACTGTGGTCCCGCAGACCCAGTCGAGGACGCCCCATGGACCAAAGTTCCCTTCACCATCACTGAGGAGGTGCATATCGACTCTCCGTGCGATGCCACCGAGAAAGAAGTTTGTCGGCATGATGGTGTAGCCGGAGTAGGCGAATGTCTCTTCCATCGAGATAATGGAGAGGTAGATGATGTACGTGACGAAGTGGAATCGGAAGAGCGTCGCAGAACCATATGTCGGTACGAAGACCGAGATCAAGTATGATAAAGGATGGTCGTAATGTGCTGTGAGAGGATAAGGCGCGCGCAGCGAATGATACCAAGATCGATGCTTCCGCGATACTCGCCAGTTGCGCGAGTGAAGAATGTAGCGATGGACGAGATATGATAGGACCTAATGTAAGATAAGATAGACTGTTAGCAACGACTCTGCACTTTTCTCCCGCATCTCCGATGATTGTTAACATACCTCCCTCACCAACAATCCCCGAACCAAATCCTTCACGATCCCCCACGGCATGGGCAGTTTCACTGAAATCTTCAACGCGCTGCGAACACCAAGTACTTTCGTCAAGAAATATTCGATACCAGCTTGCGCCGCAATGCCCAATACAAGATTCAGCACAGACCACCCCGCAACCTTTGCCTCTTTCATAGTCATCTTCCCTCTCTTGCTCCCCGCAGGCAAGCCTGTCTCTCCATGCGCCTTGATCACCACCGCCGCAGAAGGCGTCAAGATATCAAAGAGAAAGAAGAGCAGCGACGGAACAAGATAGAATAACAAGCGCACAGCTAATGTACCGAAGATCTCGACTCGTAACGGTGGATGCGACAACACAAGGGTCGTCCATGTCATGTAGAAAAACAGGATATTCAGACTCGTGCTGTACGAGGAGAATGCTGGGATAAGTAGGAAAGAAAGCACTGGAATGGAGAATAGGGCATCCATGGTGGCGCGTATATCCAAGATTGTGATATTGTCTGCTCTGCGAAAGAATGGTAAAGTCGTCAGATGTTCCTCTTCAGCGCGCTCTGAGATTTCTCTCGCGAACGGACTTTGTTGTTTGTGTATCGAAGATTTAGATGCATGGATACTTGTACGCTCAATTCAAGATTCGGATTGCCGTCGCGCAGGATGGAGCGAGTATATATTTGCTCCTCCTGTGCCAGAAATTGCGCATCCGTCGCCATCCAAGGGGTTTGTGTGCGATATACTGGAAGCCTTTCCAACTTTCCTAGCTTGATCGCGCAAAACGATCTAAAACGGTTCCCTACGTCACTCGGCCAACCACCCGGAAACTCGGTGATAGCAAAAGTCCGGATCCGGCATATCGAGACCACACTAGGAATGAGATGCCGAGCCCACTCTTTACTCTCTGTTCATCGGGATGATGGTTTTTATCTTGAAGGCTAGGTATACGCCATTTTTTATGATTGCTAATTAGCTATTTTATATTGTAGTTTAAGGGCTGCCCCGCAACATATCCTCACTGCGCATATATTGCGCCTAGCTCTTCTATGAGCTCCTCATACTGTCGACCAATAAAATACGCATCATATATAGATCGTCTTTTAGTCCATCGCAGCCTTCTGATACTCCTCCCAAAATTGAACAGCAATGAGTCGTAATAACTCCCAATCTCTCGGGCTCCCTTCGACATGATATCCAAATAGGACACCACCCACCTGCCATACGACCTCTGACCACAACTTGATTGGTACCGGCGTATTCACGCGTGTGAAGAATTCGAGAGCACGCTCAATAGTGACTGCCAGTGATTTGTTGGTGAAGATAAGAGCACTATATCCGCCGACGGGATCAGTAGAGTCCATAAAGTAGTAATCCGAGGAACGCCTGGAACAAATACTTACGCACGGACAAAGAATACGATAATTGAGCGGTTTTGCATCAATTGACGATGTACTCTCAACCCGTGGACCCAGAAAAATTCTCTTGCAGTAGGATCTGATACGTTAGAACTTCTCGCCCTGTCGATGCCATGCTCAAGGGCAATTAGAGATGCAGCGGACCATGCTTGGTCGTGTTCCTTGGAATTGTTAAAACGCACTAACTTTCGTGTAATATCCAAGGGCTGACCTACTCTGCGATCTCCAAGGCCTCCACTACACTGTTCACGGAAGAAAGAGACCCATTTGACCACACCTGGGTTGGAACCAGTATCGTGTGAATACTCCAATACTATCGCGGCTGCGCGCTCAACAGCTTCTATAGCTGCTGCTTCCACATGGGAGACCCACGTCTTTGCTGCAGCGATCCCCTTACGCATCGTGAACTCTGTTATGCCTTCCATGTCTCGAAACTGGTCCGAGGAACCGAGTCTCTGGAAGTGTGTAGCCTGCATATACTGCAGGAAGTGGAGACGTGTGGCTGGCTGCCAGTCTCTGATTTCCTCAAAGGTGCAGTTGAGGAGATCCCAGCATGAGCTGATTGTCTGCACATCATCAAGGATCAGCTGAGATGAAGCCTCTCTATGAATGTTTGGGTAGAGACAAGATGCTGAAGTGAAAGGTATAAGGAGCGAGAGGATGAGAGTTGGTTTTGGACCGAAAAATTTCACAGATGCCATTGTTATCGGATATATGTAGATTGCCTATTCGAAAACGAGACACCTAGGGAGGCTGCTGTAGAGAAGAATGAAGCAACCTCGTGGTTATTATGAAGGATCAGCACTTTATGACAAACACAGAGTAACAGCAGCCTTTCCGGTTACAGAAGACCTTCTCCTGGAAGGAGCTCAATGCTTCATATGGTTACGTTTCATTCAGGGAAAGAGGACCAAAATGGGCATCTCAACAGTGACCGCCCATCGAGGAAGTCGCTACGCTGGTTTTGTGCCCTTTGACACACCGTATCTCACCCTCAAGGGCTCCAGGAAAGCCGCAGGCTATTGAAGGATCCCGTATTATCTAGGAGACTGTGATATTCGTTGCCTTAGAAAATGACTTGCTCATAAAACTAGACTGGCGGCTAAACGTAAATATTGTACAGGCCATTCTCGTTTACCATGCGCCTCACGATTTGATAGAGACTCTGGTGGCTGCTACCAGAAGAGCTCCTGGAGGGTTCAATAGGGTATCCTTATATACAAGTCTTGGTGTACTACAGCAAGACCCCAATAGACATCTCACGAACTGGGTTGTGGCAATCCATTCTTCTTACCCCAGTTCCATGTCTTCCTGCTGAGGTCTGGGATAACACCTAGGAAAATAAGATTGCTGGCCCAGCTGGTGAGGGTGTCGAGTAGAATGTTATTTCTCGGGCTGGAACCAAGGCTAGTGCCCTTCATCAGGTGGCCAACAAGCATAGTCGTGATCAAGTAATCGCCTCGCTCCAATGCTTTGATTGCGATCCGGGCGACTTCCTCCGGAGCCTGTGGCTTATCTGCTTCTTCCAATTTCTTGGTGAGCTCTGGCTTGAGTTTCTCCTCATTCTCGAATCCGGGACTCGATATTCCCATAGGGAAGATGGTATGGATTTTTACGTCCGCAGCGGGGGCAGCAATGTTCGAATTCCGACGTGCTCCGTTGTACATCTCAACCTCCTGGCATAGGGTATCCGATAAACAACGCATTGCTGCTTTCGCTGGCGAGTACGGAGCGTAACCGGTGACAGGAACGAAGGCAAGAACAGACGAAGTGAAAATGAGATGTCTCCGCTGAGATGAGACATCAGAAGCATTTCCCTTGCTACCAGAGGTCGAAACGAGCCATTTCCTTAACGTTGCGTGTGCTGTATACGCGGCAGTCCAATAGATAGTATCCATCTGGTCTTTCAGGGTCTGAACTGGAGTCTCGATGAAGAATCCTGGATGACAGTAACCCGCACAGCACCAAACAATATCCGGAGCCTCGCCGCCATTCCAGTCTGTCACTTCGCTAATAACACGTTCAGCTTCGGTGGGGTCCGTGAGATCGGCGCTGATGAAGTGGAATCTTTGTTTTTCGGAATTCAACGCAGCGGCCTGAACAGGATGTCAGTGAAATCTCGGCTGTGTATATGAGGGGACTGGCGTGCCTTTATACTGTCGAGAGCATTTTCGAGCTTCTTGACCGTTCGGGAGACAATAACGACGTTTGCTCCTTTCTGCGCAAGCTGAATAGCAGCCGCTCTTCCCATCCCATCGGAACCTCCAGTAACGACGGCGGTCTATTTGTATAAGAGAATTGTTAGACATTATCCCCTATGAGAGAAGTATAGTATGATAATTATAGGATGTACCTTGCCATCAACGACGAATTCGTTCTTTGTACCGAACCCGAACATTGTCGCTAAGGAGTATGTGATAACGCCGCATAAAAGGACGGTGACTGCGAGGCCGATGGCGGAATAAGACATGGGCAACGAACGGACGCAGATTCACGCAGCGAGTGACCGGAATCTCAGCAGGTAGACCTATAAACAACCGATGATCTCCAGGACATCGACATCCAGGCGGGCTGATCGCAAAGCTGCGTGCTCCGATCAAGATTCTATATCCGCCGTCTTATTGGAAGGAACGGAAGGCGGCGTTGGTGGAGAGCTATACTATCTGGGGACTAGTGCTACTTAGGCGGTGAGGTTCGTCCCAAAATTTTATCGTCGCATTTATCAAATATTCAAAGCGGGAAACGAACGCTGTTTAACCCAGGACTGCCATAACCGCCCTGATATTTCTTCTCAGACGACCATGGCCAAGAAGAGAAAGGCCAGCGGCCGCAGTTCAGGCAAGTCCTCCGCGAAGGAGGATGCGACGCTAAACCGTTCGAAATTCGCCTTCGAAGAGAGATTCGACGACTCGGAAGATGATTTTGAAACCGGCCGGGACCAGATTCTGCTGGAAGAAGCACCGGAAGCCAAGAGGCGGAGAAAGCTACAGGAGAAGGGTGTGTAAAAGTTTCATTTATTTCTGCTACTTAATATACTGATCATATCGCAGATGACGACCTAGAACCCTCTGATGAAGAAGTTCTTGGTTACGAGGATGAACTTGACGATGAAGACGATTTCGACGATGAGGATGATATTGGTAGCGAAGAAGACTATGAACAGGATGGTGGCCGAAATTCCAAGAAGTCCCGACATTCGCGCGACTCTTCTAGCCCAGTCTCTAGAGCCGGTGATGATGAAGAGGAAGAGGAAGGTATCGCCGCTTGGGGAACATCGAGAAAAGATCTCTATAATGCCGACAACATCGAAACAGAGGCAGACGCTCTCGAAGAGGAGGAAGAGGCCAAGAAGCTGCAGCAGAAACATCTAAAGTCTATGAAAGAGGAAGACTTCGGCTTCGACGAGACAGAATGGCTCGATGCAGGCAAGGAAGAGGAAGGCGATGAGGATGCTGGGGAGGTCATGGAAGTTTTGCCTCAGCTTGAGGTCACAGAAGACATGAGTCCGGAGGAGCAGCTGAAGATTCTCAAGTCGAGGTATCCCGAATTTGAGCCGTTGACGAAAGACTTTGCCGATCTACAAGCGACGCACAAGGAGCTCCAGCAAGCAGCGAAGGAAGCAGAAGGGGACACGGCTTTTGATCCTACAAAGCCCACTCCCGTGTCAGTGACTAAGCTCCGTGCATTGTCCGCTTACCTTGGGACAATTAGTTTATACCTTGTGCTCCTTACATCACCCGCGCAGAATGGAGAGAAAAAGCCTACGGCCTTATCAGCTGCACAGTTGAGAGACCATTCAGTGATGAGTTCATTAATACAGTTCCGCAAACTTTGGGAATCCGTGAAAGATTTGCGAGAACCAGCTGTTGTCGACGATGTCAGTGTCGACGAGGAGGAATCAGATGTTGAAATGGAGGAAGCTACTCCCAATACTGTGGAAAAGACTGCCAAAGGAACACAGCCTTCCAAGTCGAAGAAGCTGAGCAGGGCACAGCGTGCTGCTGAGGCGGCAAAGGCTGAGGCCGAAGCGCGCCGGGCAGAGAGACTCCGCGAGACTGAAGCCGGCCTGGCTGACCTTTCCGATCTACTGGCTCATAAGGACAAACAACCAAAGGCCAAGAAATCTCAGGTTGTTTTCAGAGACCAAGACTCCGACTTCGGTGACGAAGATGCTCTTACCACACGAGAGGCCGAAGAGAAGGCGAAGCAACGACGATCGCTCCGTTTCTATACTTCCCAACTGGCACAGAAGGCCAACAAGCGTGGCGCTGCTGGTCGCGACGCTGGTGGAGATGCGGATCTACCTTACCGTGAGCGTCTGAAGGACCGTCAGGCCCGACTGAATGCACAGGCCGAGAAGCGTGGTCGCCAGCAAGCGGACGAGCTGGGTGCTGACAGCGACGATGAAGACCATCGCATAGCTGGTGAGCTCAGACGTGAAGGTGGCGGCACTGATGAGGACGAGTATTATGACATGGTTGCCTCCAAGTCTAAGCAGCGCAAGGCAGACAAGAAGGCTCGTGCAGAAGCCTACGCTCAGGCAGCTCGTGAGGGCGGCCATGTTGAGATCCAAGAAGAGATCGGCCCCGACGGCAAACGTGCCATTACCTACCAGATTGAGAAGAACAAGGGTCTGGCACCTAAGCGGAACAAAGACGTCCGCAACCCGCGTGTCAAGAAGAGGAAGAAGTTCGAACAGAAGCAGAAGAAGCTGGGTAGCGTTCGCCAGGTGTACAAGGGTGGTGAAGGACGTGGTGGATATGCTGGTGAACTCACGGGTATCAAGAAGAACCTGGTCAAGAGTGTCAAGCTTTAGGAGACATTCCTTGGCTAGTCCTTTTATCCTTGTGGTACTATTCAATCTGGGCGTTCTTCTGTGGGGTCATAAAAAGTAGGAGTTGTCTTTTCAACTGTACATTCATATAGTACATAGTCTCAAGATACCGATCGAATTGATCAATATTACCTGCATTACTTATAGAGCGACCCTCGGGCGTTTTGTTCTCATTGGGTCTCGGCCCAAGTACAGTATATCTATGTCCGTAATCAACGCCATGTAAATTCCGCATTAATTGCCTCTGCATCGCATATCCGTAAAGAAAACACCACATCCTTCGTTAACATTCACTCTTCGCTTCTAGTTCTGCGACGTGCATTTGCTCCTTGCAACAGGGTGTTAAGGATGTTTCGGGCACTCGCATTTCCAGAAAACCGTCCGTTCTCCTTCGAAAAGGATAACTGCACGAAGTTTCTGGCAATGGCTTCCTGTTTGCAGACATCGAAGCTAATATCAGCGTCATATATAGGCTGGTCCGTCTTCGCTCCATTAGGTAGGCTTATACATACCGCTTCTTCAAGGGCATCTGTCTCTTCAGCTGACATTTTCGCGCATGCAGCTACCAAGTTTTCTCCACGAGCAGAGAGTGTGGCGATCTCATTGGCTCTCTGGACGATTGGCGAAGGGACTCCTATCATTGCGGCGCAGCTAGACTATGGTTAGTTCCGAAATTGATATTCCTCAATGAAAGAGTATAGAATTTACAATGTACCGAAGCTCTGGTTACTCCTTCCTAGGACGAAGCTTGATGAATGTTAGTGATGTTGTGTGCAGATGGAAGAATTGAGAGTGTCGAACTTATAAAGATACGTGATCTGACTTCCAGATCGTTTGCTCCTTTCATAAACTTGGACCTCCATATGGCCGTATTGCAGCTCAGGCCGAGGTTTGAAAAGTCCGTTCTCGAAGATTTCGTGGAAATGCGTTGCCGCTAAGACCTTGGGCCGGTTATCGTTTAGATTTAGAAGATATTCTAGAACGCCACAAACAAGCCCTGCGCCGTCTAGAGAAGAAGTGATATTAAACCAATGTTTTAGATAAAGGATACTTTCCAATGTACGTACCACTCCAGTCGGTTCCTTTCCCGAACTCATCTATGATCAATAGACTTTTGTTTGTCGCTATCTTGAGAGCCAGAGACATCTGCTGAAGGTCGATCATGAATGTGCTCTGGCCCTATATATAATAAGGAAATGCGCTACCCCACTCTATAACTCATGACAAATAGAATGCTGACCTTAGAAACCGTTTCTCTAGTAGTAACTCTTGTCAATATCTTATCTGTGATACCGATCTCTGCGCTCTGAGCGGGAACGAAACTGCATTCTTAGTGGTGTTGTACAGTATTGAGTTGGTCAGCAGACGAGGATCCAAGTTTACTTACCTGCCTATGTGGGCTAGGTATACAATCAAAGCCACCTTCATAATAGTTAGCAGTCATTGTTGAAATTATGGTTTATAAACAATACCTGCTTCATATAGACACTCTTGCCCGAATAATTTGGACCTGTCAATAGTAGCATGCTCGGGCCCTCGTTGACTTCATGAGATACCCCGATCAATGGCTCATTAATTTCAGGTGATCCTTCGGTTCCACAACCACCTAAAATGAACGTATCATTTGGGACGTATGACGGTACAGTAAGTTCTTGAAGGAAATGGCTTGGAGTTGTGAGCATTTAATTGAGCTATTCAGTCTCAGAGGGGGTTTACCGGCCTCCTTTGATTCTTATAACATTATCATTTCTCATACGCGGATGAACCAGCTTATAGAGCATAGCACCCTGTGCCATTGCAAGAAGGCTGAAGAAGCTTCAATCTCATGGATCGGCCATCTCGAGATGCTCACTTACCTATCCAGTTCACCACAGATATCTGATGCTTTCAGGAGAACTTGTTCGAAATGCAAAGCCCTCTGAGCAAGTTCATATACGATCTCGATCTCTTTCTCTGCGGAATAGTTAAATCCCTTATATAAGATATTTAAGATTAGGGAGAACCTACCACATATAAGACCATATATATCCCCTAATTTGTCGTCCATTTCTCTCATCCGAAAGTCTTTGAAGTATGCTCTGTTTTCAGTAACAAACATCTGCTCCCACTCTTCTTCGTCTCCATTATAAGCTGCTATTCCGTCTTCTGTGAGAGGTATGGCGATATTGAAGCCAAGTTGAGGAAAATAGATCACATTCACATCAATGTCGAGTTCCTTCGGTATGGTCATGGCGATGTCTATAGCAACCTGTTTTAATAGGCTGTCTAGTCCGTCATATCTGTCTTTTAGTGTATCTAATTCCCTATCAATTCCCGGCTTTACGACCGTGCGATGTTGCTCTTCGGAACTATCAATATCGACCTAACATTGTCAGTGCCCAGTCTGGATCAAGGTGTTGCATGACAGACAATTTCGTGTATAATCCTTCCGACTTTACGAAGGTCCGCTGCATTGAGTATTTCCAGAGCCTATATACTATTAGCAACCCGCAAGTAGGCTAATTCGAACATAACTTTGCCTTCGTCCTTAAGGTGAGCGACTCCCCTCCCACAACTTCATGGAGCGCCTCTTGAATATCAATGCCGTAGAAGGCAAACTAATCTGTTAGCTACCTTGACTATAGTATATATTCGGTTACTTACGGCCAACAGTGTAGCCCAGACCGTCGTCTTAAAGCCAGTAATCTTTCCACTTCCCACACTGACACCTTTGCGAAGGTTGACCATCACAGGGTGAAGGTTCTTGATTTTCTTCAAAGCGGACACCATCTTATCTAACGCGGGGGAATTATCTGGCCGCACCAGTACTGTAATAAACCTATGCCTTGAATTGATAGTCTCCAAATCGACGCTAGGGCGTAGGAAAAGTTGTCTAAGTCGAGCTTTCCCTTGGGGGCTGCGGGCTAGATGATGGAACAACCCGTAGACGGACAGAGTTTCTTTCGAGCCAGACGATGTCTTTCCTGGTCCTTGGTTGAAGGCATTTGGGTGAGATTCCAATTGAAGAATCTGAAGAGATGAAAGCGTGTCTATATTGATAAACCTGCCCAGTTCAGACTCTCTACGCCCCACTTTATGGTCAGTTAGGAAGGACACTTACATTGTACCTTTAATGTAAACATCTCAATGGATCGTACATAAAGACGATTGATTTCTGGATCACTAGGCAAGTACGCGGTAGCCTTCCTTCGTTGGAGATAAGTGAGGACGGTGCCGGCACAGCCTACGGAAATTGTGTTCTCCATATCGATACAACCAGTCAGACGGAGGAGCCTCCCTTCCTGGGCGGTAAAACCTAGTTCATCTGCGTCGACTTGATCATCATAAGACAAATCATCTCCAGGTACTAAAAACTGCACTCTTTCATCTCCTTCAAGGGAGGTTTCTAGGGCAGCTAGCTTTATCCTAGCATTCGTGTAATTGAATTCTGATGAGGGGCGAACATCAACTTGCCAGGGGAAGCTGAACTGGGCTGCTGTAATTGATTAGAAATATCCCACTGGAGTAATAACGATGGCAGAGTTTTAATACCTTCTCCATCAGGATTTGCTCTTTGTGTATCACTGATGAGATGATTGGCACGAGTGCTAGCTAGTAACACGGTTGGTTTCACTTCTAGTTTTACTGTAGGAAAGGTCAGCAGAGAGATCAATTAAAATGGAGATTAAATACGAACTAGAGTCAATAATTGTTGGATCTGCGATGTGTGCATCCGATAAGAGATAAATCTTCTCTTCTCTTGCAACATAGTAGCAACAGCCCACCGTTCCTCTATCCTTGATGTCGACAGCCATCACGACTGTATCGAGATCTTCATCAAAGTCCTGCTCTGCATCCCGTCGATTTTGCTCATCAGTGTCGAAATCAGCCATAGTTCTCGAATGGAGTCCCATAAATGGGGTCTGGGGTCGCCCTTCTGTGTTCGACCTTGGGCGCGAGACCCTTGGACTAGGGTCGGCATGAGATGAGGTAAATTCGGAGTAACGTTTCCTCTTAGGTCTGGAGAACGCCATGACGAATAATCAGTGTTGAATACAGAGCTGTCTTTAGAGCAGGATGGCACTGAAAAGGAATTGCACTGCATGAGACTCTCCAGTCGATGGCATTAACCTCAGACGGCTGTCACGAGACTGCATCTAGCCAACAGAACAATACAAGGCACAGTTACACAACCAATGGTCGAGATGGATATATAAATAGTATGTGGACAGACTCATATTGAGAGGAGATGCTATATGGTACATTATTTCATGAGATCATTATTTTACATTACACAATGCCGTATCTTAACAATAATACAAGGAAACCCCAAATCCTATGACCTAGAACACACGCGCCAATGCTTGCTAAATAGATGAAGAAAAGATGATAAAACATCCAATCCTTATGCTTCTGACGTGACCTCCAGTCCTGACTTATCAGCATTGAAAGAGACACGGGCAGTCTGTCCAGAGACCACCTCTCCCCGGATGATCTTATCGGCCAGCCGGTTTCCGATCTCCTTTGCAATAAGGCGGTTAAGCGGACGAGCACCATATCTAGGATCGTATCCTTTCTCGCAGAGCCAATCCTTAATTTCGTCATCGACCTTTAGAGTCATTCGTCGGTCATCAAGGCGAGACTGGAGCTCTCTGAGCCTGATATCGACAATATCCCTCAACGCCTCCTTGGAGAGTCTCTTGAAAACGATGAATTCATCGATACGATTGAGAAATTCTGGGGGATATGATGCCTGCACTACATCCATTACGGCCTTCTTGATCTCGGGTGATACTTCGCCAGAGTCCAAGTCCTTGTAAGAGTGCAATGGATCAGCACCAACGAGAATATCGGCACCGAGGTTAGAAGTCAAGACAATGATGGTATTCCGGAAATCAACCTTGTGGCCTTGGGCATCGGTAAGGAAGCCTTCGTCAAGAACCTGCAGGAGGAGTGCCGAAATGTCACGATGAGCTTTCTCGAATTCATCGAAGAGAAGCACAGCATAAGGCTTGCGCCGCACGGCTTCCGTAAGTTGGCCGGCATCGTCGTATCCCACATAACCAGCTGGAGATCCAATCAGACGGCTGACAGTATGTTTCTCCTGGAACTCGCTCATATCGAATCTCAGAACTGCTGACTCTGTCGAAAAGAGGAAACCAGCCATCTTCTTGCAAAGCTCTGTTTTTCCGACTCCAGTCGGGCCAAGGAACATGAAGGACGCGAGAGGCTTGTTCTCACCGCTGAGACCAGCCCGCTGCATACGCACAGCATTAGCGACAGCAGAAAGTGCCTCATCCTGGCCCTTAACAGACTGTCTCAAGGTGTCTTCCATGCGGATCAACTTCTCAACCTCACCAGCCATCAACTTATTGACGGGGATTCCGGTGGTCCGAGATACGACGGCTGCGATATCGTCCGGGGTGACTGAATCATGGATGAGTGTTTGGCGTCCTTCGGTGGTGGTTTGTACTTCAGAACCCTCCTGCGGCAGCTTCTTCTCCAGGCTTGGGATCGTTGAGTACCGCAATTCTCCTGCCTTGGCGAAGTTGCCTTCTCTCTGAGCTTGCTCTAGTTCGAATCTGGCTCGCTCGAGTTCCTCCTTCGTTCGCTTGATTTCCTCGATTTCTGCCTTCTCCTTGTTCCAGACTTCCATTAATTTTCCGACTTCTTCTTGCTTCTGCTTCAGTGTCTCCTGCAATTTCTCTCTGCGCTCCCTGCTGGTAACGTCTGTTTCTTTGCGCAGGGATTCCAGTTCGATCTGGATAGTCGTGATCTCACGATCCAATTCCTGGATCGCATCTGGCTTAGACTCCTGTTGCAAGCGAAGAGCCGAGGCAGCTTCGTCTACCAGATCAATGGCTTTGTCAGGCAAGAAACGATCGGTGATGTAACGGTTGCTGTACGTCGCCGCAGCTACAAGCGCTGCGTCGGTGATTCTGACTCCGTGATGGACTTCATACTTGTTCTTGATACCTCGCAGGATCGAAATCGTTGCTGCCACGGATGGTTCGCCGACTTGGATGGGTTGGAATCGCCGGGCCAGAGCAACGTCCTTTTCGATCATCCGATATTCATTCAAGGTCGTTGCACCACAGCATTGAAGCTCTCCTCTTGAAAGAGCCGGCTTCAGCAGGTTGCTAGCATCGATACTGCCTTCTGCCTTCCCCAGTCCAAGAAGAGTGTGAAGTTCATCAATGAAGAGAATAACGCCACCTTGAGCATCTTCAACCTCTTTCAAGACAGCCTTCAAGCGCTCCTCGAAGTCTCCTCTGAATTTAGCGCCCGCTATCAGTGAACCCAAGTCCAACGCGATAACACGTTTGTTCTTGATGCTCTCTGGTACATCTCCTTGGACAATTCTCTGCGCGAGTCCTTCCAGAATAGCAGTTTTACCGGTACCAGCAGCACCGATCAGCACTGGGTTATTCTTTGTCCGTCGCGATAGAACTTGGATCGTTCGATGGATCTCTGCATCTCTTCCAATAACTGGATCGAGTTTTCCAGCTTTAGCCTTCGCTGTGAGGTCCACACCATATTGTTCCAAAGCCGGTTTCTCCTGCTCTCCTGACATGTTCATCCGATGGGTACCTCCGGGCGGATGCGGTCTGCCATTTGCATAGTGGCGAACAGACGATATCGATGGGAGAATCGTTCTTTGATACGGAAGAAGTCGAGGGGTAAGGGCTGCTGGAAAACGAGGTCTCTGCGCGATAGATAATCGATTTGGTGATGCTAGAGTCGATGGCCGGATGAGACGGCCTCGACCAAGCTGTAATCTCGAAGCCATGGTCGTAGTTCGCGTCTGTGATCGCGATGCGTGAGATAGTGACTGCAATTGCAATGGGATTGTATGGTAGGAAGCTAAGTTTAAGATTATATAGTCATAGTAGAAGAGCGCTGTCGAGCTCCCGTAGATCCGGACCGTTCTGGAAAGCTCCCAATGCTTCCAGCATCCCGAGTGGCGGATTGGCAGCTGAGCTCTTAGCTTACATAAGGGTGCTAGTGAAGAAGCTCAGGCCATGTTACTCACGTGATTGCCCCTCAATGGGGCCTCCGCTCCTGAAAAGAAAAAAACTCACAACCCAATTTTTCGGACTCCTTGAAAAACTTCAGCCCCCTGTCTCCCACACCGCTCCTCCTATTTCTTTTATTTATCTTCTCCTTCCCAACCACTTCTTTTCTCATTCATCATGGGTTTCACCGACCTTGTCTCCGACGCCGGTCTTACCGGTAAGCCTTGAGTCTCGCAGCATGTTGCGACGTGGGAGACTGACCCCTCATCTACAGTTGCCGACAAGTTCCTGGCCACCAGAACCTACATCGTTGGGTAAGTTTCAATTTTCTGCCTTTTTGGCAGTCAGTTATTCCCTTTGCTGCTTTTTTTATGATGAGAACAAATTGGTCCGTGTTTAGGAGGCGGCTTAAGACACCGCTGCATGACTACACCCAATGCGAGCAATCGCGCCTCTGATTCTGTTTTGCTGCTTTTTGCTGCGGTTCAAAGCCTATATATGCATTATTGATGAAGTAGCGACTAACTTGATGTTAGCCATGCCCCTTCTCAGGCCGATGTGGTGACCTTCAAGGCCATCTCGAGCGCCCCTGACGCCGAGAAGTACCCTCACGTCGCCCGCTGGTACAAGCACATTGCTTCGTACGAGCCCGAGTTCTCCACTCTGCCCGGTGACCCCTCCAAGGCCTACACTGCCTACGGCCCGGAGACCACTGAGCTCCCCGTCAACCCCAAGGACAAGCCTGCTGAGGGTTCTGACGATGAGGACCTCTTCGGCAGTGACTCTGAGGAGGAGGACCCCGAGGTCGTCAAGGAGCGTGAAGCTCGTCTTGCTGAGTACAAGAAGAAGAAGGAGGGCAAGCCTAAGCCTGCCGCTAAGTCCATTGTCACCCTGGAGGTGAAGCCTTGGGGTATGTGACATCCGTTACCTGAAATCCTGAAGTTGACGCAAGTGACTAACAACTATCTTCTAGACGATGAGACCAACCTCGAGGAGCTTGAGGCCAACGTCCGTGCCATCGAGAAGGACGGTCTCGTTTGGGGTGCCTCCAAGTTCGTTGCCGTTGGTTTCGGTATCAAGAAGCTCCAGATCAACCTGGTCGTCGAGGACGAGAAGATCTCCCTCGATGAGCTCCAGCAGGAGATCGAGGAGGACGAGGACCACGTCCAGTCCACCGATATCGCTGCTATGCAGAAGCTCTAAACGCCTCATTTGGTTACGAATAATTTAAAGAATCATGCGAATGACTTCATCTTGATGTCTCATGCTAGCCTTTTAGTGTCATGAAATCCTATCTAGCTAGCTTCGACCTAGGCGTACATGCCGGTCGTCCTTTTAACGAAAAAATTACAAACCGACGAGGCGAACAGCCGGTCTATCATGATAGAAAGATATAATATTTATGTTCATTGCTATGTAAATTCTAAGAAGAATGCCGGTTGCAAAGAGCACCCTCTCCGTTGTAGTAGGATGACTGTCTGCAATTATTATTTCTAGAAGCGCTGATTCGACTGGCGTGTTGTGAGCGCAGAAACACGTCGATAGTACGCACTAGGCTCTTTTGCGCGGCCGTACCACCGCACCAGTCGCGAGCCCAGAAAGAGAAAAGGCCACCAGTGGAGCTCAACCCACACGACGACCACTATTTCTTCGCAAATTTCTCTCTTCCTGCTGCCTCCCTTCTTTTGAGCTCCCCTTGAGCTTGTTCCTGGAGCTTGGAACGGAGCCACGAGTTGTGACGAGGATAAGTGACAAGTTTTCTCGACTGCTACCGCAGCCATGGGCTTCCTCTCACGCCTTGTCACTTTCTTCGGGCTCATTCTGCTGGCTCACGCGTGCGTTCTCTTCTCTCGTGTCAGGCAAGATACGTACCGCGGAAGCGTTGCTAATTGACAATCTCTGTTTACAGCGGCTACTCGGCCCATGAGCACTCTACTCTCTACAGCAATGCCCGATCCTCTACCTCGCCCTCTTCTGCTCTTCCACTGGACATCACGATCGAGACCCTTGTTGCCGTCGTGTTCGTCTCAATTGGACTCGTGCTTGGTGCTGAAAAGCTCAAGCCCATCAGCTGGAGCGAGTGGGCAGGGCAGATAGAGAGGGAAGGAGGAGGTAGAAATCCGTACCGTAACTTGGAGGAGAGATATGGATTCTGGGATATTAGGGTGAGTCTCTACCCATAACTATTCATTCTGGCTTTATCGAACGACAGCTAACATATCGAGTCTTAGTCCAAGCGAAAGGAGTTCGCGGACTGGATCCGCCATCAGGATGCTACGACGAAAAAATAGAACGTCAGAGGCTCGTCTGTGATAGAATCCTCTTGAAAGCCTAATGTACAATATGACAATATCAAGGATACTTCATGGTTCTTCGTTGTTCCAGTAGTCTTGTCAGCTCAGTTATGTCAACTTGAGAAATCGAGGGTGACATTGAATAGTCCCGATCCATAATCGGCTATGACCAAACCCATATTCCCTTCCTCAAAAACCGCAATCTTCTTTGCATCTGGCATGAATGCATGTACTTTGAATGCCGGATTCACTCGGATAGCGGAGATCAAACCCCATTTTTATAATAGCTTTAGATCCCTTGCTGGTCTTTCAAGCAAGCAAGCGGAATGTTAAATGGGAACATACATCAGTTTCATTTGTATCAAGATCTGGGGCCTGACCAGGAGGAATTCTCTTTTTTGGTCCAATCGCCTGGTCGATTTCCAATGATTTATATATTTTTTTCCAATTGAAACTGTGTCGAACCACTAGAGTCATTCGAGGACGACAGTGTGTGTAATATTAGGAGGAAATAGCAATTCTTGTGATGTCCTCCGAATACAACGACCTAGCTGAACAATTGTCTCGAGCAATCGTGCATCATCACGAGAAGAATTCCATGTGTATTCGTGAAGATATAGTGTCTACGCATCAGGAACGTGAAGATGACAATCTGTAAAGAGTCCATTTGCAAACGTTCCCTGGGGTACAGTAGAATATGCTGGGTCGTTGCGATACAGAATATTTGTTCGCTTGGTGAATAAATATAGGATGAATCTCAATGGTATATATATCAAGACTCAAGTGTGGTTCTATGAGACTGTCAACCAATATCCTAATATAGCTATTCGCAAAACTGGTACAACTTTTTACACTCTTGAACTCCCTCTGAGATCCGGATATAAGAGGCCTCAAGACACGTTTGTAAATTTATCCTGAGAGGTCCCGTTACTAGTTATTTTGTGGCATGGGATCGGCCAATGACTCCTCATGTTTCATCTATAAATTCTTTCGACTCGTCGAAGAACTCTTCAGTTGGGTTGAGGACCAGCGTATGGAAGGAAGATAAGTTAAATTGAGTCTTGTAGAGATACATAGTTACCTAACGGACGAAGATAGATTTTGGCACTGGCGATCTTCTTTAGTATCGAGGAAGCTGATTGATAAATTCGAGAGTCGAAAGCCAGAGAGATAATGTGCAAAGCCAGGAGTTCGACATACCGTAGACCCATTTTCGTTCCTGATAATATATTTAAAGCATAGGTTCCATGGTCTGGACCTCAGCATTATCCATAAAGATGCGACACTGGACCTCGTCCAGTATGGGCTCTTAAATTAATTTGACATCCCGGAAATTAGAGCATGTATATCTACAAGACACACTCCATTCCTAGATAGGATATTATTAGTATCTTCGATCACCCGCATGCCGTTCCATGGAAAGAGTCTGGACCGCCAGGTGTCATTCGGTAGTCTAGGTCCAGCTTGATTTTCCAGCAATTATTGCGAGTCTCCACATGTTAGATGAGGTTCAATCTCAAGCATCTACGGAGTACACTCCAAAAGAAGGTGAAGAGATTGAAATTGAATGTTCTGTTGCGGATCCAAGGCCCAATCGTGGCTTGCTTCATTAATGGAACCTTATCTGCAACCTCCACCCTTTTTTTGTTGGTATTATCTTGGTGATTGTTAGGGACTGGGCTCCGAAATGGTGTCGAACCTAGTGTAGTAGGGCTTTCTTATAGATTTATGGCAGCCGGCTCTATTGAATATCTTATTGAACGGCAGCTGGTGGGATGAGAATTCATGAAGTTCTGTCCTGGGTTGATTTGCGGTTAAACCGTTGATGGAGCTGACGCGTCCACGCGGGCCCCATATATAGAAGACTTTGTAGAGTATAATACTGTTGGCAGATATTAGCCAAGTTAAAAGCGGGGATGGGAAGTGATATTCCTCGGGAGTTAACTGCGTCTCATATGAACAATGTTGTAAGTCTGGAGCTTTATGCCGTCGGCCAAGGATAGAGCCTCGTTTCATTCCCCTTTTGTACTCCGTACATACTCTAGTTATTCTTCTTATGTAGACCCAGGCGGGATGGAGATGATAGGTCTAGATCAGATTCACGGTCCAGAGGTGGGTCGAAGAAGCGGGGAAATGGATATGTTCCTTTTTATTATTGTTGTTACTCTTATGCGGCTTATTCTCGAAATTGCTGCCAAGACTTCGTCCAATGAGGTATGGAGTAGATAGGATGCCGGCCTTCCAACTATTTTCCCAAGTAGAGAATAATCCGTCATGTATGGCGCAATTCGTATATCCCGTGAGGAGTGACGGTGAAATACTCCGGCTTGTAGCATTATATTAGGTCATGAGGGATCCTAATTGGATGATGGCGCCGCGAATAAACAGCTAATCCAGTTGCCTGCTTGCTTGCGTAGAGTAGTCGCATTAACACACGTACGCACTGCGCAGCAAGGATACATTAGTTAATTGTCGAGAGCTAACTAACTAGTTCGCAGGTATCGCTGTTGTTAGTCATTCTATAATCGGCCGGATGGGAAAGCTCCTGCCCGGAAATTGCCATGTCGCTTCTTTTCTTGTGGGCGCAGGATAGATACTACCGTGTCATGGTAATTTCCCTGTAGGACGTGGTCGGCAGTTCCTGACCCAGAGTCCAGGAACAAGGCAATACCCAGTGGCTGCTTGAAACAATGTGTCTCGCCACGGGACTGGCGAATCTGGCCGTGTCTAGGTGTTTCGCTGGATGGAAGATTGATGTTCCATTCTAAGCTTTCTATTTTTGTCTCTCTGCCGGGCTTAGCTCCACCACTTCTCAGATAGCTATGCCTCTATGGCACAACAAAAATGACTCTGGTGCTTTGCCTTGGAAGTCAGAACAGCATTTTACTCGCCTCGGATAAGATGCTGGTCTTGACTTTCCCGAGTCTGGTTCTGCTTTTTTGGTTAGTTTGATCGGGCTTCCCGCGTCGTAGCCTCAAGCAGTGGAAAGTGTGTTCCGTACATAGTGGGAACGACTAAGCTAAACGACCAGTAGATGAATAGTTGTGAACAAATGGATGATCAGTCGAAGCCGCTGAGTGAAAAACACCTGTATACCAACAGTAGATCTTCAAGTAGGAAGACAGAAGTGGCGTCTCTCGTCACCTCATAGGAGCCAGATGGCATAGTATACCCTGCAACGCTATTTGGAGATCCCGCAGGGGTGTATGGTATAGTCTGAAGAGGACGGAATGTTGTTTAAGACATTCGTATTCAAAATACTCATGTTCCTGGCAGCCACAATAATGGATGGTCTCTGGTGAGTTGCCCTGCTATTGTCATGCTCGCAAGAGTCCGAACATGGTACGATCTTCTTGACGTGGTGGTGGTGATCCACGGTACCGCTACTATTCTCGTACAATGTTGTTGCCCGTCATCGCCATCTACCGTGTGGAACCCAACCCAGCTGGTTACTGTCCCTCGGGACCTGAGCTTGACGGAGTGTGCAATTCGGTTATATTCTAGCGTCAGCAAGACGGGCCGCGCCTTGTGGCAGGGCCTTTCCAACGAAGAGCAATAATGGCAAAAAGGTGTCGGCTGAGTCGATGAGAGACAGGTTGTTAGCTGAACGCGCGGCAGAGCTTTGAGCTCTCGGTAGAGCACAGACTGATGGCGAGAAATCCCGGACAAAGCGAGGTTGAAGGCCGTTGCTTTAGCGTTCTGCAAAGCGAGGCTTGTGCGCTTACGCAGTTAGCAAGCCGCCACTCGAGGTGGAGATGGACGGCAGACGAATCGTGGGGAGACCCAGTTGGAACTGTTTAGTCCATCGATCTTGGCGGCATGGGTTGATCGAGAAGATGAGCGAATCTAGACATCGAGGCAGAGACAGGAAACTGAAAATAGTCAGACACGGGCCGCCTGGAGTGGCCCAGCTAGCTGCGGATGGAGCTTTCTGGCACATGGAGGGTGAAGAGCTGGCACGGTCTATTTAATGTCTCCTCCCAGGTCACGTCCTACTGCTTCGTTCCCCCAGACAACCATTGCGTGATTTATTTAAGCAAGAGCTCGTTGATTCTTAAACACTCGTTTTCTCTGTCGGAATCGTCTATTTGGATCGATACTCCTGTCGCTACCGGCTGTTTTACAAAGCCCAGTCCATAACCGTTTGAGCAATCTATAAACTGTTTATTACAGACCATATCAAGATCCATCAAGATGCGCGCCGCTATCCTCGCTGCTGCCCTCTCCTCCGTTGCCTTCGCCGTGGATACTACTTCCAGTGCTAGTGTGGTATGTGTTTATGTACATCAAATGGACAGTATTATATACTAACAAACAATTGCAGAGCAACCCTGCCGCACCTTACCTGACCCAGACCAACTCTCTGGGCGTCGTTACAGGACAGCCCACTCCTGTGCGCTCTCAGACTCCTGCTGCTTCTATCCCAGCTGGTCTATCGAGTGTTCCTGTCGTCCCCAGTCCTTCTGGCATCGTCACTGCCCCCAAGCCTATCGGTACTGGTACTGGCAGCGCTGGTAGCAAGGGCAACTCCACCAGCACCGTTCTGAGCAAATCCGCTGGCGTGACTCGTACCGCCACCGGCTCGGACAGCTCTAGCACTGGCTCTGGCTCCGGTTCGAGCTCTGACCCCTCCAGCTCTGGCTCCAGCAGCTCCTCTGCTTCGGCCAACGCTGCCATCATGGCCACTGCTGCCCCGGCTGGCCTGGGCTTGGGTCTCGCTGGTGCCGTCTTTGCTGCTTTCTTGTAGACATTGACTAAGAGATAGACGACCTCTTTCATGGATATTTAAAAGACACGGCGGTTCCCCATATCTGGAAACCTCTTAATGATTCATACAACGCGCGGCTCTCTCGCCTTCGGTTTGGTTTACAAATGAGTTAATGAAGGGAAATACCTGGTACAATTGCGACTTCGATTCTTATATAATGGAGACACCACAGGCAGCAGTTTCATGGCCCTTCCGAGCATTATCTCCATTTCTATTAATTATTATAAAGTGTATAATCTTAGGCGTACAAAATACAACTGCACGCAATTTGAATAGATGCCTCTCCTGTCTTGAGTTAGCTAGCTTTCTCAGGTAATGATAATCGGCTATCTCTTAATATACCTCGACGGTGCAATGGTCCTGTTAGATGTTATGGGAAATGTAGACTCCCCAATTCTAGATTCACCGCCAGAGTAGAGGCGCAAGAGCTAGATCAGCAGATAGCTAGTTCTATCACTGTGCACTTGCTTTAGAGTAATTAGTTAGCAGAAGTAGTCATATACTGCTGTTGATCAACGGGTCTGTACGAGGTCTAGTGCGCGGGGGAATGATGCAAGGTTAGAGGCCATTATTGAGGGAGTTCTTGGATGATCAGCACGCAAGCACTGCGCCGTTGAGGGACTAAGTACTGATGCATACGCAGCTTCAAAGCTCGAGCGCAATGCACGTCGATACGTAGCTAGTCAATCTCGGTTTTTCTTAGCTACGGAGAAAAGGAGTTTTATGCAGTAACTGATCATCGGAATGAGCTACCTGCATTAAAGTATTTCGCGTCACATGAATTCTTAGATGGCTCTTGTGCATGTTCAAAAATCATCTAGGTGCCTACCTGGTGTTCAGTTACCGTAGGTGAAAACATCTAGATAGAGCTATTGAATCGTACTGTTCAACTTGATCTAATGCGAATAAAAATCAAATAGCTATATAAATCAACCTAGTAGTGTCGTTATCCGGTTCCTGATCCGAAAGTCGATAACGATGGATGAGCTTTATCGGTGACGTCACATGCACTTCAAATGAAGCTCATGAGCTTTATCTATCGAACAAACTAACTTATCACCTCAGGTCCTACCCATTGTTTGGAATAATAGTGTCAATTTGATCATTATGCCTCCTGCTAAACGTGCTAAGCGGTCTAAGGCTGCCACGTCGACTCGTACGCCCCCGCTTCCGGCAGCGCCCGTATCTACATCTCCCAAAGACCATGACGAAACTAAGGAAGAAACGATCAGTAATGCAAGCAGTGCACCGACCTTCGACAGTATAGAACCTGTCGATCCCGCTCTGATTGATGAGGAAGAGGTGCCGGACGCGGAGGAAAATGAAGACGTGAAATCGAGCAAGGCGGTCTCCGAGAATAAACAGCGAAGTGCTTACGGAGGAGGCTACAATGCGCTCAAGACTTTCAACGGCCAAGTATACTCTGGAATGGCTATTGGCGGGTCGCATACCTGGAACTACGACCAGGGCGTCTGGAAGGAGACTAAAGAAGAACCGGACTTGTGGAAGATTGACTACAAGACCACGAAGAGAAGGGACAGAAATGCTCCCAAAGGCAGTGGTGCACCGGTAGGAACTGCATATCATTGGTATATCGTTGCACATCAGGTGAGGCTATCTCTATTTATCTCTACCTCGTATGAAAAGGGACATGGGCTCGCTAACTGCGTAGTAGTATGTTGAAAAGATCGACGCCAATACTTATGAGACGCACCTCACTGGCTCGAAGTATAAGCTCGCACATAAGAATGCATCTTCCAATTCGTGGTCTATACCAACGGTCAAAGGACAGCGTGAGCGAGAAATCGAGCTTCTTCAGGACGCGCAACGGCGGGTTCAGGGCCTGCCACCGGTTTTGGCTGGGGAGAAAGTAAAGGTCGCGAAGGAGGAGAAAGGCCAACAGAAATTGGATTCCCTATTCGCGAAGGCTGGAACAAGTAAGGGTTCTGGGAAGTTGGATGACAGGAAGAGAAAACGGGAACAGGAGATTGAAGCTGAATGAAGGCGTTGTCTTGTCCCAAAGGGTGTACTGGTATTGGCGAAAATGGACCTGCTGCTGGTCAGACAGCTCACTACATACGTAAATGACCTTTGGAAGACAAGGGTAAATGCTCTAACTGGAGTACATTGGGCAGACAGTTAACAAAAATAAGAAACCATTGCTGCACATATCGAAACTATCTATTGTGATTGTAACGTATAATACGATGACATGAATCAACATCTACTCTATGTTCCACATTAAATATCGGATTGTAGTCTCCAAATAAGGCCACTCAGTATTAAACTATATGTAAGTTGGTATATACATATACCAGTCCTCGCCTCAGACGCACCGCTGAATGTATGGAGTAGACCACAAACTATCCATTGCATGACTTCAACAGCACATAGCTTACAATTCATTCATAAATAAAGAGCTATACCAAAAACAGCAGTTTTCGAGAACCTGCAAGACGGTCTGTTTCGTATCGATGAGAGCAGACTTAGAGGTGACGTCATCCGGTTCTTCCGGACGCATCCATCAGACAACCTCAACAACCTTCGAATTTCAACCAGGTTCTGTTCATGTTACAGGACCTACCTTCTTCAATTGATAAAGGTATTTTCATATTCTACTTATAACCTTCAGCTGGAAACTCGATAACATTAATACAGCGGCTAGCATAATCGCAAAATGTCATCCGAGACCTTCGCATTCAACCGCCGCCGTGCGCGGGATGAGCTCAATGCTCTGGCAGAGGAGCACATGAAACATGACCTCCAGCCCGCTGACCGGGACAAGCTTCAATTATCTGCTCGGAAGATTGCAATCCACACGACGCTGGGTTCGTTGATCGGTATTGGCCTTGGAACCTACTTTGCGTTCCGTCTCAGGAGAGGCCGATTGCAGTTGTTCGAGGCGTTCAAGGCCAAGGAAAAGCCGACTGCAGTGCAGTTTGCTGATGGAAGAACTGGTACGTTCGATGCCCGCTGATCGAAAATCTTTATAGATTCCATTCGTGGAAGCATATATGTGCTGTACTAACGAATTTCTGATCGGATAGAAACTCTTCCTGACGTGACTCCCTTCTTCCAGCCATCGCCCTTAGGTGATTTTGCAACTTATTTCCTCTTCGGCGCAGGAGGTCTGTTCATCGGTGGGGAGACTGGATTCTTGACAGGCACGTACTCGGGCAGTCGGATCTTGACAAAGGATCCAGAGTCGAGGGCCCGGATCGAGAATGCGTTCCGCAAGTTCAGAGCCGATGTGCTTCGCAGAGAGGCGGACCAATTGGATGGCGGCCACCAGAGTGCTTTGGAAAAGTTGTTTTAGCCTGAAATAAATTCTGGAAAAAATTGAGCATCTTTCCTGGGATATGCGACATTGTGTATGGAGTTTGATGAGCAAGGGTGGACGTTTACATATCGCATTGTTCTAATCTGGGTAATGAAATGAGTGACTACATGCATCATTCGCTCAATTGTGATTAAAAGTCTTAGCGCGGTTCCTCGTTCAGCAACGCCGGGGCCTGGTAGTTATATAATTTGATTATTGTCAAATGTAACTTTACAACCATATAGAAGAACGATCTTGTAGATACTATACTATGGCACCGCTCAAGGTATTGTATGGAGTACTAGATTTCCTCGAGCATTTAGAAAGACATGGCCATTAGATCTCTACCAAATGTTCTACAATGTGGTGACTGCGCAATTATCTGAAACACATGAAGGATGTCGTCATGGAGGACTTTCCAATCTATTTATCTACATCGCTTCGAATTTAGTATCCGAGGAAGTAGACGCGTACCTATATGGAGAACTGCCATGTCATAGTCTCCTATGTGGCTATAAGTGAGTGGACTGACTAAATCTCTAGGTGTTGGGCAGGAAGTAAGCTTTCTGCGCTGGTCTTCGATTTGGCAGGAGAGTGGCCAGTAAGATGTAATCTCCTCTTTATTGAGTATACACGATTTATGTTCTCAACCCGTCCAAGCGCGTTTAGGAGGAACCTGTCATATCAAGAAGATGTGTCTGGATGTCTGTGATAGCGGGGCAGCAACGCGTTCACGACGCGGGTATCACCTGATCAGTCAGCTGGAACGCGTTGTTGATATAACCTGTTTAGGACTAGCGGTTACCCAGCCTGAGGCAGTCACGTCAACCACCAAAACAACACCAGCCCCGGCAACCCCTCGCCGCCGCGGGAAGCATTGCGATTTTAACGGACCGCATTCCTCTTCACCATCCCACGGTGGTGTCAAATTTGTTCTTTTCGACTGACTCTCGCTTCGTTTTTTTTCCCCTTCTGTTTTCCTATTGTTTGGAGGGAGTGCCTTGACCTAAACAAGGTGATCAGGGCAATCTGATCTTGCGTCATTACGGTTCATACATATACTTCGTTCATATTTGGACCAGCTGCGCATACAGCAAACTTCACCGCGATGGTAGGAAGCACCCTCTAAATATACACACTTAAGCCTCTTTGAAGCAGAGATATTATCACTTCTGGATTTTCTCCTGGGGATTTCCCAGTGACATTCTGCGAGCGCATGGCTGACCTTTCCTTTTGTAGGTCTCCGGCTTTCGACGGCTTGCCGCCGATCACGCTGCACTTCACAACCAGGATTTGCCCCCGAATTACCTCTTTCTACCGGCAAATGCACTGCCATCGTCGTCTGATGATCTGACCCAGC
The DNA here is from genome assembly GCA_029606185.1 of Paecilomyces formosus. Classification (NCBI taxonomy): domain Eukaryota; kingdom Fungi; phylum Ascomycota; class Eurotiomycetes; order Eurotiales; family Thermoascaceae; genus Paecilomyces; species Paecilomyces formosus. The sequence continues at coordinate 1,007,930 of JAPVCB010000028.1, forward strand.
TCACAATCCTGTTGGCTGGGCCCCAGGGCACACCGTACTCTCAAGGTCTGTGGCGGCTTCACCTGAAGGTGCCGGAGGATTATCCGAAAAGTCCGCCAAAGGCATCTTTCAAGACCCGCATATGGCATCCGAATGTCGATGAAATGACAGGATCTGTCTGTGTTGATACTCTTAAGAGAGACTGGAAGCCTACCTTGACGCTGAGAGATGTGTTGATTGTAAGTGGTCCTTTGCAGCTACGTTATTTGTGACGAGACGGAATAAAGCAGAATACTAATAAATCCTGCCTTTGGTGTATAGACGATCTCATGTCTCCTCATCTACCCCAATCCTGATTCTGCGCTGAACTCAGCGGCAGGCGCCTTGTTGCAGGAAGACTACGAGACCTTCGCCCGTCAAGCGAGACTCATGACCTCGATCCATGCTCCCGTGCCGGCTGACATGAAAGACGATGTGATCGAGGCGAAACGAAGGGGAGAAGATGCAGGCGCCACCATCCACGAGGATGAGGAACGACATCCGACAGGAGCACAAAAAGCGCACACTACGCAAAAAGTTGTCATGAAGAAGAGACCAGCGAAGCATGGGAATGAAAGCATGCAAACAGTGGAACAGATGAGAGCCCAAACCGACGAGCAGGATGTAAACATGGATGTCTCTGAGGATGAAGATATTGATCCGGCAAGCGCTTCGAAAGAGAACGACCCGTCTCTATCACCGTCACCAGTGGCCATTGTTCCACCAAGTCCCAGAAAGAACTCCCAGGGAAAGAGGCCTCTTTCGGTTCTAGCCACATCAACTGACTCGGATATGGTCATGGTCGATGCAGGGAACGATGAGTTAGATGGGATGACTGCTTCTGAGAGAAATATTGCTGCCAACATACCTCCTGAGGATGACTTGTATAATCTATCCTCGAGGAAGGCACCCAAATTAGCTGAGCTAAGCAGAGGGGCAAACGCACAGGAAGTCACGGACTTTGTTGTCTCGGATAGACAACATATCTATGACGATCTCAACGAATCACTCCGCATTCCACGCCGCAACAGTGGTGAAGGAAAAGAGAATTATGGTTCGACTGCAGGGCCCAAAGAGAAATGCATCTCGACGAAGAGAGCGGTCACGGGACCTGCCACTCCTGCCTCGACATCCACGACTCCCGCATTGCTTCATCCTTCGAAAGTCTCCAAACCTGCTGCTGGCACTCGCAAAGTGTCTGCTGCTGGAAAGCCTAAACCCAGAGTGGGTCTTCGCAGACTATGAGCGTTTGGCAGTGCGTCCCCTTGCTTGTTTCTGGTAGGTGTTTTGTTGGTCTCTTTCTCGCTTGTGTCTTATGCATCTGGGTTGGCGAACTACAATCAATGTAGGCAGTGGATTGGAGTTTTCCTCCACAGCAACATTGCACCATAATCATGGCGTTCGGGTTTGGACTTTTCATGCTCTAATATTTGGGTTGGCGGAACGGAATGGCAGGTCAGGTCAGGTTAGGTCGGGTCACGGATGGGATAAGGGATGGGACTTGGGAGGTAATGGACACAGTACAAATACCTCATTGCATACACCACGACGATCTTATTCTTTTCCTTTTTCTTATTTCCTCTTGGACGGAGGAACACTCATCATTAGATCAATGACTGCCACGACGTTATGAAACTATTATTTTCACTGGATATCCTCTTCCTATTGATCTGAGATATAACTAGTAGATTCTCTCGCTCCTCAAACATAATTTAGTAGTGCCAGAATTAATACGTCTAGGTGATGAAGTCACCAACGAATGCTCTATATTATGTTCTGTTCATTAAACACTCGACAGTGCGGTATTGCGAGTAGTGAGTTCGCGGAGATTGTCTGGTCAAGATCTTTATGCTGCTACGAAACGAGTTATGGGGGTAGGAATGGCCTCGACTTTGTCACTGGATCAGTCGAATAGCATGGGCCATACATAGTATTATACCATAACTACTGAGAACAGCACCTATTGGAGTGGCTAGGACGGGGATGAAATTAATGGCTCGTCTCCTAGTCATACGCCAAAACCGTTATAAGAGATGCAGATATCTAAATTGCAATGGGGCTGTCCTCCATTGGGATAAAAATCAATCTTTCACTGACCAGTGTCCATCACAAGCCACCAGCGACGTCGCTCTCCGTCCATCTCACTCGTTGTTTTACCCTCTTTTTGAGTGCTCCGCGTATCTTTCTCACGCCCGGCCTATTTCCCTTTCCGCGCGAAGCAGCAGTTTAATGCTTCCAAGTACTTTTGTCATCAAGTACGAAATTGTAGACACATGGGGAATTAACAGATAGCCGGCCCTCCGGACCATGTAGGTGACCCGTCGAGACCAGAAGTATGTAAGGATAAACAAACCAATATCACGGGAAATAATTGAGTGGCTAAAACAAAAAGGGCTAAACTATTTAAAAAGCAATGTAGTCACAGAGAAGAGAGAGTTATGACTCCGGGCAATCACATGGATTAAAGTGTCGGATAGTAGTGTGCCCAATCCAGTCAAATCTCAATTGCACTGCTGAGAGTAGACCAACAGCGGTCCAGCATGCAAATCGGCCAAGGGGCTCGAGATATTACGTCACCCATAACGATATTCCTTAAATGCCCCGACTTCATAGAGCATAAGGGTTGACAGACCGGATGGTCAAGCATCTAGAGGATCATCCATGGTTAGCATCTTGATTAATGAGTCTTGTGGAGGCAGGCGGTTACATACGGAGGGCTCTTGCTCAGGTCGGTCTTGAGAATGATCGGGACTCGGGTCATCTCGGTGACGTCCTGGATGTACTCTCCATTCTCCTCCCTCAGCTTGAACAGCTTGAGATACTTCTCCTTGTTCGTCAACTTGTTTTCCGGAGCATCAGCCGTGCTGGTGGCAATCTTAGGGTCGGAGCGAGTGCGGTGAGGAGCCTGCTCCAGATGGCCGTTACGAGTAGGGGAAGGAGGCATGCTCTGGGTAGAGCGATCAGCGGGGGAGTTCAGAGAGACGCCAGCCGCCATCTCAGTAATCTCATCAACGTCATCGTCATCATCGAAGAGGGCATCAACATCATCAGTGGACATTGTTCCAGTCTCAGTCTGCTTCCGCTGAGCCTCCTCTCGCTCTCTGGCACGTTCCCGGGCAGCCTCCGCTTCGCGTGCTGCGGCTGCGGCGTGAGCGGCACGAGAGTTAGTCGCCTTGGGGCGCTCATCTTCAGGAATAAAAGCTGAAGATGGGACACCCTTCTCCCAGTAGAGTTCGAGAACACGCTCGTCTTTGCGGAACTCAGCCTTCTTTAATGGCAGTTGATCGCAGTGGACACGCTTCTCAAATCCGTACTCAGGGATGAGAACGTCAAACGCGGACTCATACACGCTCAGGACAACACCTTCGCTGATAAGATCGCCACCGATCTCCTGTCTCTTCCTGTCCATAGCACGGCAAGACTCGATGTGGACACTCTGTTCCTGGGCGTTGTGGGCCGAGTCCTTCTTGTTGTTGCATTGCTCAGCAGTCTTGGCCAAGGTCTCAACGTCGTCAGAGAACTCGATGGCACCGTCCGACAGTGCTGCTTCCAGCTGACGGTGGACAATGATATCGGCATAGCGTCGAGACGGGTTAGTGAAGTGGGTGTACAGGGGTAGGTTCAGAGAGTAGTGCTGGCGCTGATCCTCGGGAACGTTGGCCGCAACGTAGTACTTCGCACGCTGCATGGATTTGATAAAGAGGGTTTCCATGCCCTACACTCAAGTTAGACTGGGGTAGACCGATAAAACAAACACGAACTATCCCTTACCTTGCGCAGCTCCGGATCTTCAACGTTGAACAGGCTGGCCTGCAGACTTCCACTGCTTGTGGGGTCGATGTTGTAGCCAAGTCTGTTCATTCTGTCCACGAAAGTCTGAAGACGGCGAGCATTTGGCGAGGTGTGGCGGCGGAGGAATGCCTTTTCAGGCAGAGCCGCCAGCAGCTTGCGTGCAACGAAAGAGTTCGCCTTGTGGCTAAGCTCTTCAATGACTTCGTGGGCAGCGGAAGAGTCAAAGATATTATGCTCCACAGGCACATTCTCATCATCGAGCTGGTATACCAGACGAAGCGCGGGTGGGTTAGTCGCGCGGTTACCGAATCTGGCTTCCCGGAATTTCGTTGCGATCGCCTAGCACCGAGCGTTAGCAGGAGAGGCTCTTTTTTTTAACAGCTTTGTAGTGAAAACTTACGTTCAAGGCTCGAATATCCTCAGCGCTCACGCCATTGACAGGAATATCCGACTTTCCTGATATAACGGCATCTACATCGTCGTAGCTCAACTTCCCGGCGCTCTTGATCACACTCTTACCGATCCAGGCGTCTTCCTCGACAATTCCAGTGTTGGGGTTAACACGGAAAACGACACTGACCGTTAGGCGCTCCTCGCCAGGAACAAGGGAGCAAAGCTCGGTAGAAACCCGCGGCGGCAGCATGTTTACGACCCGGTTCATCAGGTACACGCCAGTTCCCCTCTTCTTGGCCTCCCTATCAACGAGAGAGTTGGCCTTGACAAAGTGAGCAATGTCAGCGACGTGAATACCGACTTCCAGCTTCCCGTCTGCGAGCTTCTTGACGTGGATGGCATCATCGAGCTCCTTGGTACCGTTAGGATCGATGGTGAAGGTGGTCTCATCGCGGAAATCGCGGCGAGAAGAAAGGAGAGAGTCTCCTTCGCTTGCCACAGTCCAATCTTCGAAGCCAACATTCTTCAGGACAGCCTCGGAGAACTCATCGGCCCCGAAGTTGTTGTCTCTAAGGAGAGCATCGGTCTCAACCTTCAGATCACCCATCTCTCCAAGCTGCTCAACGAGAGTACCAAAGGGATGGAGGGAGGTAATGGGCCACCTCTTAATGCACGCCACAAAGATGCGGTTGGCATAGTCCTGGTGCTTCTCGACAAAGTCCCGCGGAGCCTGTTCCGTGGGGATGGCGATCAGGGGCACACGCTTGTCCGTCGGCTTGAACCAGACGATCTTGGGCTTGTCCTGCTGGCGGTCGTTATGGCCTCGACCGTTACCGCCATCGCGTGCGGCACGTTCAGCCTCCTGCTTCTCCTTGGTAGCTTGGCTGCTGGGACGGAGCAGGCCAAGAGTTCCAGAGAACATCTGGCCCGCGACACGTTCAATGACCGCAACGACGTGACCGGCATACAAGGGCTTCTGCTCATCACTGATTTCATCTTCTTCCACGAGGAGCAGACTCTGGCCCTCGACCTCGACATCGTCGTTCTTCTTCTGGGTCGGGCGCTGACGGAGACTGCCGCGGCGCCGGATACTGCCGTCAGGACCCACCTGCTGGGCATCCCCGTTCGAATCGGACCGAGATAGCTTATCGTTTCCGACACTGCCAACACGGGTATCCGTGATATCCTTGCGCTTCTTCTTCTCTTCTTTCTCGCGCTTCTGGCTCCAGACCTCGTCCACGTCGAGAAGCTCGACGGCCACGTAGTCACCTTCGAGAGCACGGTTCCTGTCCTTGCTTCCGCAAATGAAGATATCCGCATCGAGATCAGTCGTAGTGACGTAGGCGTCGGAGCGGTTCTTCTTGTTAACACGGAGGATACCGGCCACGAGCTGACCGTTGCTCAACAGGGCAGGCAGGTTTGCCTGAGGCAGATAAGGAGTGAAGAGAGTCTTGCGCTGCTGCTGCTGCTGTTGAGCAGAGAGCTGCTGCGGAGCATGCTGGCTAGCCTGAAGACCAAGACCTTGGCCGTTCAGTTGTCCATTCTGCTGCATGGCCTGCAGCTGAGCGATCTGCAGAGGATTGAGCTGCTGGCCAGCAAACATCTGAGGCGGAGCCATGACTACCTGACCCTGAGGCAGCTGGATCAACTGCGGCTGGCCGGGGAACTGGAAGGAGCCAATAGAACCGATGGACTGGTTCATCGATCCTCGAACACGGTGACCAGGCTGGAAGCCATTGTTGCTGCCCTGCTGCTGGTTGAAGCCACCCGGCTGGTTCTTCTGCTGATCCTGTCCCTGGTTCTGATTGTTGGGCTGGCGCCAGTTGCTGTCAAAGTTGCGAGAGGATGTGCGTGCATGACCGGCTTGGCTGCCTCGTCGTTGAGTATCTGGCTGGCCACCGGAACCTCCATCGCTGGGTGGTGGGAACTGGAAACCACCGGCACCACGGCCGGCACCGCGTCCACCTACGGCCATCGATTGGCTTCGACCGTGAGAACCTACACGAATGTTACCAGCCCGTTGGATACCCAGGCCCTGGGATGGCTGGTTCGTACTGGAAGTGGACTTGTCATCCGAACCCGAAGTGCCCTCCGTCGTACCGGTGCTTCCGCCAGCACCAGGAATGGGGAATTGGAAACCGGAGGTAGTTCTCTTCTGTTGAGCCAGTTCCGCTGCCTTCTTGGCTTCTGGAAGAGCAAGGGAATGGCGACGCTGGTGACCACCGCCAGGAGGGCCACCACGGCCACGGCCATGTCCATTCTCACGGTTCTGGTTGCCCTGGTTGAAGTCTGCGTATCCCGAAGCACCCGAGGAAGGAGCCGGAGGGGGGCCCATTCCGAGGCCTGGCAGCGCGGACTGGTTTCGTCTGTGCGAAGAGGGCTGACTGGGAGGATTCATCGGCACTCCCATCTGCTGCTGGCCCATCTGGGGAAATTGGAAAGCGTTGACATGAGGGGCAACCCCTGGCATCGACGCCCCGCCCTGCATGGGGGTAGAGTAGGCCGGAAGCTGGCCCAGTGGCTGCTGGGGCTGCAAGAGGCCCATGTTAACATACTGTTGATGCGTAGCTGCAATCTGCTGCTGTTGCTGCTGAAGTAGCTCGATCTGTTGCTGTATAGCTAGTTGTTCCACTGGCACACTGTCAGCGCCTAGAGCTTTCCTATCGAATTCATCCTGTACGTACTCATGAGTGGAGTCAGCTCAGAAGGACTTCTCCTGTGAGCTATATGGAGGCGACGGCCAGCGGGGCCGGGGACCCCGGATTGACCCTGTTGTTCCATGATGTCCGATCAAGATGGAATTTATCTCTCCTCTTTTTTTTTATTCTTTCCTTAACGGATATATAGTCTGCGCGATGCAGAACGACGCTCTGCCAAACGAACCGAACCGATTGACAAAAGGACCGATCACACCCCGCAACGGGATTCTCCAGCCGGAAACCGACCGAGAACTACCCTGCTGTATAGCTTGTGGAACGATGACGATGGCTGATCTGGAGATCTCGCAACGGTCAGCGAACTCGTTACACGACGATCAGAGCTCCCCCCCACCATCGACACCATTGGTGGATGAGGCTGATGAAGAAAAGCTCCGGATCAGGGGGGAGGAGACGAAGGGGGCGGGGTGAAAGGAGACGAGTGTTTGTGCTTACAATTTCAAAGGATGGACCGAACTCTTTCGAAAGAATCTCGGGATGACGTCTTTAAACAAAGGTAAGGCCGGAACGCAAACGAGGTGAGCAGACGGTCAGGGAAACGCTGCTGGGTTTTGGATGTTGACGGAAGAACAACAAAGCTCAAGGCGCTTGTCGAAGCGGTGGGGAGATATTGTCGATTCTGTTCGACCGGACTCGCCTGCCACGACAACGGGGAGGTCGAGTTTTGGCGGAAAGAGGGGATGAAGCTTGATCGATGGGAAGGACCGAGTAAGCGGATGGAGCCGTCGCGACAGAACGGAACAGCAGCCGCAAAACCACGAGCTTCAGCAAAGGGGAGACCCTGTTTTGGAGTCGAGGGGATTCTCAATTGCCCAGAGAGCGCGGGTCTCCACCGACAGGAAGAGGAATCCTTAGTTGTGTTTGTCTGACTGCCCAAAGGCACAGTGAAGGGAGCTGTCTGGTTGAGTGGCCTTTTCTTTCCTAGACGGGGAGAGCCCGTCTGGGGAGGGATGAGCGAGGAAGCGGGAGCTAATAAGGGGTGGTGGGAAAGTGGTGGGTTGCGTTGTCCCGGCAGAGAGAACGACAAAGAAAGAGGATCAGCTGGTGAAGGAACGATGGAGGGAGGGAGGAGAAAAGGCGGAAAGGAGGTGGAAGGAAGAGAGAGAGAAGAAGAGAGGAGAGGGAGAAAAAAGATGTGGATGGGATGGGATAGTTGGAGATGATGCAGACACAGAGAGAGAAGAGAGAGAGAGACAGGGTGTGGGGGAGACTGAGAGGCCAGGCCAGGTAGCAGTCGCGATAATACGTCGAGCAGACGACAGGCCGGCCGGCTTGGTGGGACAAACACCGCCAGATCTAACAATCGCCCTGGTTGATTCTGCTGGATTCACTGGGCGATATATGCAATTAATGGTCAATTATCATCATAATTATTCTCCTCTGAATATTACTATCCCATCAAACTACTAGTCTTGTCTTTTCTACTGCTACAGAACCATCCACCACAGAAAAACAATCAAAAACATCTCCTATTCCCTTGCCCATGAGCTGTTTTGGCGGGCGGGCACAGCGCCAGTCTAACGTCGTCTAAAGGCGTTAGGCGCTGCTTTCGTGGTGCGACGGAGCGGGCGGACGTCGCGGGCTCAGGCCAACTCTCTCCGGGGGCGACTTGCTTGACCCGCCCAGAGTGTCCGGCAGTGCCTCCTGTAGGCCAACGGTTCGTTCGTTGATCGCTCTCGTGGCCGTTGCTTGCTCGCTTCTCCTCGTCCATTGTCCATGCTGCTTTTTCAGGAGACTGTGTGTGCTGCTCCCGTCCCAGAATCCCTCGAAACTTTTTTCGCATCGAAACAATCCGCCAAGAGCAATCGTGAAACTGTCTGCACAGAGAGGGTGTACGTGTGAAGAACGAGAGAAAGAGACACGACAGACGCCGTGACGCTCCATGATGCAAGCCCCAGAAGGACAAAAACCCAAAGAGACTAAACGACCATAACAGACTAGAGGCGAGTTACCAGCTGGAAGCGCTGGACGCGAGACCGCAGAACTGGCACCATCGGCGATCGGCGTCCGCGATCACGGCTTAGCTTCCTCCAACGTGGAGCACGCCTCCCAAGCTTGGGTCGCGCCAAAGATCTTCCAACTCGGTCTGGATGAGCTCTCAATTGAGTCGTTAATCGTGCCCTGTCATTGCTGTTTCTTCGATGCCATTGAGTCGCACGGCGGTACGTGCTCGAGTCCCTGTCTCTGCTCTCCCTCACTGCCCTGGCTACCGTCGTGCCGCAATGCGTGGCTCCATCTGGGGAAAGGGTGTGGCTTGCAATAATGGATCAACATGCTAATTAATATGTCCGCTCACCACAGGAAGAATATCACCGCCGGTTTCCCTTGGTCTGCCGGGCCGTACTGTCTCGAAAGCTATTGCGGAACCCCGGAGAGCGCGTTAGCCTCCATTCTCTCTTTTTTTCCAGACGTCTTCTACGGACCCTTTCCGCTCCACAGAGGACTCGACGGGGTTGCTCACAACGTCGAGTCTAGGATAGAGGAGGAATTGCAACAATTTTAGCCCCATCATTCGCCTTGTTGAGACGAATTCACTGGCTTTTATTGTCATTGACGGGGTTTTCTGCTATTGTTGGAAGAATCAAAGGGGGTCGTTCCCTGTTGTCATTCACCGAACAATAGCGACTATTCAGCATCAACGCCTTTGTTCCGATCCAGCAGCCCTCCTTCTGCACATGATCCATCAAGCGTCCAAGGTCTCTGGTGTTCCTCCTTCTACTTCCACTGCATCTTCCTACCAGCATTGAGCTTAAACACACGTTCCTTTCGGTCTACCAGCTATCTTAATTTGCTTGAGCGGCAGGCACGCTCGCAAGGTTCAAGATGGCCAGAAATAAAGTCGAGTCCTACTCCTCCCCGTCTCGGGCGCCGGACAGCCCTTCGAGACAGCTCATGTTTGAGCTTGTCAGGGACATCGAGCAGATCCGGATCACCAGTGTCGAGATGAAGAAAGTCAAGGCCTACGAACGGAAGTCGTTTTACGAGAACCTCGACCTCATCGATCAGGAACGCAAGAAGAAGGACGATGCAGCACTAGACGCGGTAGCCGCATTTCACGATCAGGTACGGCACGAGGCCGAGGATACACTGCAGGACTATTTCAGACAGGTGGAGGAAGAACGCCTGCGGCAGGAAGAGGAGGCTCGTAAGGAAAAGGAACGGATCGAACGCGAGAAGGCAGAGAAGCTCCGCCGCGAACAGGAAGAAGCTGCTCGCCTGGAAGCAGAGCGACGAGCGCGGGAAGAGGAAGAGAGAAGGAAAGCCGAAGAAGCTGAAAAGGCGAAGAAAGCAGCCGAAGAAGAGCGACAGCGCAAGGATCGTGAACGGTTAGAAGAAGAAAAGAGAAAGCAGGATGCGGTACGGCGCAAGGCAGAGGAGGAGGCTGCTCGACAGCGGGCGGAAGTTGAACAACAAGGCCAACTCGAACGGCTGAAAAAGCTGGGTGCTACACGTCAGAGCCAGGAGGAGGTCAACGTCCACATACGGTACCTGGAATTACATCAACATCTTAAGAAATTCCGCAAGTGGCTCCGGGACGAGGCAAAGAATAATCCCATCATCAAGCAGAACATGGGTGACATGCGCCGCACAATCAAAAAATGCGTTGGCCAGCTTCGAGAAGGCAAGGGCGCCAATCGTACACAGGTATGTTGCAATATCCATTGCTTCTACGATGATTACTGACGGGTTCTTCAGATTCAAGAGATTCGAACCACATTCGAAAAGGCGGCCTCCATAGCAGAGCCTTCCGTCGATGTCCGTCAATTTTTCGCATTCCCACCGGAACACATTGCCAATTCTGAAGATAACAAGGTGCCTGCGCTACTCGTTTATATGTTTAACATACTCTCCAAATCCTTGATCTCGTCTCTTGTCAACGAAGCAGGTATCAGTCCCAAATATGCTGAACCTATCGGTATCGTCGCTGCTCAGATCTTCTCTATGGAACCCTTTCTGTACAAGGGATGCGCCCTGGTCGATATCCTCTGGGCGAAATACCGCGTTGTCTGCCCTGCTTTATGGGGATTCTACGGAGACGAGAAGACTGTTCCTGGAAAGATCGCGATCGGATGGTGGCGCCAGGAGGCTGGAGGCCCTTTCGTCGACGAGCAAGCACATGCAGATCGCATGACAGGCCTGGGTGCTGGCTTTGCTGCTTTGACTCTGCGAAATTTCGGCAAAACACCTCGCCAGAATCCTTTCCCCAACACCATATTCTGGTACACAATGCACAAGATCCTCACCATTCCGCCGGAGGAAATCCAAGAAACACATCTTCTTCTCCTCACCGCGATGCTGCGGTCATCAGCAGATAGGATTGTCGGCTTCTTTGGTCACGTGGGTCTTGCCCTCCTGCGAACCGCCATCGTCGACCTTCCCAACAAAATCTCCAAACAGTCAATGGCACTCAATGGGCTGAAACTGCTCAGAGAACTCTACAAACGGGAGAGGCACATACTTATCTGAAACCCCAGACTTTGCGGTGTTACGGAGAACACATTGAATTTTTCTTTCTCTTTTTTCTTTTTCCCTTGCGTGTCTTTTTCACCACGTATGTTGCATATCTAAGGAGTTGGAAAACAGTATCGTTGCAACAGGGCACGAAATACAAGATAAGGAAGAGAGATCGTTGTTCAGGAAAATCGAAACGATATGATTAGGGATTGTTATGTTACTTTATCTCATGTCTTCATGGATGGGAGGTTTTTATCACTGCTACTTTCTCTGTAGTTAGGAACTAGAGACCTTTGCTTTTTGTCCTCCACTGTTTAGAGAGACCTCGCAAAGTCGATATTACTGTGGGATTTTGGACGAATAAAAAATGAATAAATATCTTCTAAGGAATGAAAATAAGGATACGCACAATCAGTAAGCAAACTATGGTGTCTAATTTACCTATCTAGTAGGTAGTGTCTTTACCATCCTGCGTGAAAAGCCCAGGAGAAAGACACAACGTTGTGAAGTCAATCCCTAAATGGTTAGCAAAGGGAACGTTTACGACTCGAACTTGCTAGATGAGTACTAGATGAGTTGCTCGCTCGCTCGCTTATTTACTTGCCTGTTTTGCATAAAGCATGAAATATAATTCATAACGAGAAACCCTCTACGAGGAAGTTCAAGCAGCATCTACAAGTGAATGAATAGATATGACCTTCTCCTAGCTAAATCCGGCATTAATTACCCTAAATGGATCCTCCTCGACTAGACTAGATCGAACCTTATCTCCAAGCCCCGACACCTAGTGGTATCCTGTTTATTTATTCCGCGGCACCTGCGAGCGGTTACAGATGAACTAGCTATTCTGAAAAGTAGTGAAATGGTATTTTAGATCTGGTGATAAGAATCAAGACATACTTTGTGTGATGTTCTCGTTTATTGTGTAACTTACTATTAGGTTAGGGGCGAAACTTCTCGAGTCTTCCCAATCAACAATGGGAAGGATAGGTTGGAACTAACGGACCGTGAAGCTGGTACGACAAGGCATAGTGCTCGTAATCACTCGCTTGAGAGATTAGGCAGGAAAGTAATCATTTAAGGGGGAGGGGAGGACTTGAACAGTATAACTATAACTAGTTGAACTGGCCACTAATCAAGGAAGAAAAATAAGTAAAAAGGTGAAACGGACCGTTACGATCTCATACATATAGATAACTAGGTGCAGGGATCAAAAGCAACAGGTCAACGAAACAGTTCGATGTGCATCGGAACCGCATTCTGTAAATATAGATAGCGCAATCTCTTATCATGCGTTGCTCATCAGCGACAGGTCGTGCACAGTCTCAGTCCGTATTACATCGCTGGAATTTTGAAATGGTCGACTGAGAATAACCAGCTACGTAGTAGAACGATTCCTTTTTAAAAATTCTTTTCTTATCCAACGCGTCTATATTTGTAGATGATAATAAACTTGAATATTTGCTTTGTTGTCATCTTCTGGACGGTGTGTCCATCCCGGTTTCACCCGATCAGGCTACGCCGAATATACTCCGCTGTCATGGGCAGCGGCGGGCGGCAACTCGGAACAAGGCCCGCGGAGGACTTGCAGACCACACTAATCTGGCGATGTTCAGGGGCCCATACATACATAGAAACATGCGGTACCGCACACAGGACTTCATGCAGGAAAAGTTTCTCTTTGTTGCTATGCGGTGCTTCTTTCGCCTTCAAAGAGCCACTTACCAGGATGGATGATGGGTAGATCTGATAGTAGGTAGCAACATGCTGAAAGCCTGAGTCTAGACCTACATTGACATTGATAGGAGACATCGGTATGTCTACGGAGCCATTTTGCAGAGATACAAAACAGAAGTCGAAGTTCAACCGTGATAGTCTAAGTAACGACAGTCTACTCCGTATTGAGTAGGACTCTAGAATCACCTGCTCCACTACGAAGTAGACAATGCACAGAGTGGGCTACTGACCCTAGTCGGCATGATTGTAAAAACGGCCAGGATGCTGGTAGCATTGCGGGTAACAGATCGGATCGGGTTCGGCCCATTCAAACTCCTAAGTTCGATGCATTTCGGTCGGGTATCGGAGTCTAGACTCGAACAATGTTATCACGGTTTACCGTAAGTGGTCGGGAGTCACCGATTGACTCGGCTCAAAGATGTTTCGCGAAGGTGTTGCATCCTCAAATCATCATGGTCTTTGGAATGAGAAATTCTAATCAGTAGCTCTTAGGATCGGCAGGAAGCTGAATATGTGCAACAATCGGCCTTCTGGAATATCCACGATGAACTAGAACAGCGAATATGACGAGCAGGAAAGACATTAGGCCACAATCGGTTGTTCACCGACTCGTGTTTCTCTAGATTTTACTCTAGAGCGCACACAATATTATGCCGAGACCAAGCACAGTCCATTGTAATCTCTATCGACCTATCAACTGTCATTCCACTCGTTGCAAATATCCAGCAACAAGTTCATGCCGCAGAATCGATCCAGTGTTAGGTGGGAGCATACCATAGTAAGAGACCCGTCTCCAGGGTCCCCACATTGGTATGCTGGTACATTTAGTTAGGCCGAGGTCGAGAAGTACACCGTAAGGAGTAAGCAGACGGTAAATGCCAGCGTACACGATGGACAGAGCAAAATGCAAGTATTTATCCATATCAGCGTCAGCTAGAATTCCTATGAAACGATACCTTCGCATGGAACAATAATGTTGATCGATTCTCAATCCCACATGGTGTGGTTTGTCGTCTGACCCGTCTGTCACTTCGCCAAATCATCATTAGACAATCGACCAATTATCTTCGAGGCAATGTGAGTACCCCTGTAGGGCGCGGAATATGACCATAACAAGGACAAAGAATAAACCCCACTCTATTAGTATCATGTCCCGCAGGCTAAGAATTATTATTATTTTTTAGGCAATGGTGGACAGGAGACAAGAAACCAAAGAGTCAAGTGCATGGTAGGTCAAGAATATTGGGTGACCGTTTCTCCGAGCTGATTCCGTGACGCACGGCTTCCGATCTGGACTCACCACGGGCCGAATACAACTACCCAACTAAGTAGTAAGAATGCCGACCTCGAGCGCTGATCAGGCGAGAGAACAGACCTGTTTCTTGCGGCTGATGACAGACAGATCTTTCATAACTAAGAACAGGGGATAACTAATGAAACATCTCAAGGCCATCTGCGTGTCCATCGACAATTCGACAATATGGAAGGTTCTCTACCAACCTTGTTTCGAGCTTATGCCGTGATCTCCATGCATTGGAGTTATTATCCACCACGCTCAGTACCACCGTAAACCAGCGGTCTGGTTTAAGCAGTCACCCAAGTGCCGTTCGGTCCGCAACGCCGACAATTATGGAAAGCTTATCCACGACTCTAAATACATTCGTACCTCTTTATGAAATTGTCCGGTTCTGAGTCAGCGTCCATGGGTTAGGGCTTACATCAATTGTCGAAGCAGTCGAACGTAGTGCTTCATACAGTCATCCATTCGGATCAATCAGTCCCCGGTTCTACCATCCTGATCAGTAATTCTCCGACTTCCAGTTTCTTGGTTTCTTTGACGTGGGAAGGCCTTATTTTAGGCTTTTAGGATACTTCCTATTCCGGCGAAGACTCCCCTTGAGCCGGTCTGAATGTATCTAAACGGCCGGGTCCCCACGCAAATCTTCCAGATCCCGGTGGCGACTAGTGCCTTTTTTTTTTTTTTTTTTTTT
>JAPVCB010000028.1:1023116-1051824 GCA_029606185.1 Paecilomyces formosus
AGAAGGAGGCCGATGCTTCTCTTTGTCATACCTAGAGAATAGTGGTGTAGAGTCTGTAGTGACCGAAGCTGCATGTATGGGAAGTCTGGATGCAGCTAACAGATGCTGAGCAAAGACTCGGCTGGCCAGGCGCATAGGATCACAATATAATTCGGCTCTGGGGAAGTACTGAATTAAGTTCCAGCAATTTAGAGCGATGGGACCGTCAGTTAGTCCTGACACTGGGGCCCGACATGCCACAGTGACATGGGACCATCAGCGGCTTGCTGTTCCCCTGAGGCCCTGCTCGGGAAAGGACGGGCAGGTTTTGATAACTAACGCTCTCACCTATATATGACGTGAAGAGCGCCACTCTTAATGTTAATCAATTTTATTTCTCACTCAGTCTTGACATATTACCCTCATACATCTTACTTAACATCTTATATTCTCATCAATTGATTGTGGAGTCAATTGTTGCAAATCATATACGCGCAATAAACTACCCCAATCGCTACCTGGTCACTTGATCTACTCGCCAAAAATTTATATAATCTTCTTCATCCTATTATCTATTATCTATTATTATTACTGCTAGAATTTTTTTTGGGGGGTTGATACAAGGTCTAATCCTTTTCTTCCGGTGAAAAGGAAGAGACTGCATTAACATGGCAGCTGCAACTCTGCCTGTTGAGATCATCCAATCAATACTACTCTCCGCGGAACCAGAAGCTTACCATTCCGCACGTTTCGCATGCAGCTCATGGAGACATGCAGCATCGAGTTCTTTCATGCTTCGAGAAGCGCTCAAGAGGACGCCAACACCTCTTCCCCAAGCGGAGGACATGACAGAGGATGACTGGAATACTCTATTCAATCGCATCGCACAGCTCAATCTACTCGACAGGCGCAACCATATCGAGAAGACGGTCGCAGACCAGAAGCGTCCACCCAAATGTACATTTTCCACGGTTGTTGCCGTATCTGGCGACCGCTCGAAACTCGCGGCGATGCATGGGTCCAGGGTAGTCATATACAACATCAATGAAGAAACTCACGAGCTCGAATTCGGTCTTGCTCGATCGCTCTATCCGTTATGGACAACTATGAGTCGCGCAATGGCTGACGGTATGAGGAACTGGATGACCATGGGTCAGCATTACGCCAAATATCATATCGCCCTTTCGACCCATGGCAACCTCATCGCAGTCGCTCTGGGAAAGTCTATCCATGTATACGATCTCCAAAATCCGGCCAGCCTAGAATCCCCCGCAGAAGGGGCGATTGGGGATAACGAAACGGTTTCTCTCGCGGCCGGGGTCACCGGGTATGAGGAAGCAAAGGGGGTTGTCGAATCACTAGAGTTTGTCGAAAACGATACTCTTCTTCGCGTTGTGATCGGAAAAGAGCCAAATGCGAATCGACAGACGCGTGTTCGTTACCTGGGAAAGCCCCCTCCAACATGGGGTTCCAGTCGCAAGTGTTTGACCGACACAGAAACTCTTGACTACTGGAAGGAAAACATTAGCCATATCTATCTGGACTCTGTGGCACTTGCCGTTTCATTCCGTGATGATAACAAGACCGCTTTCCAAGCAGTGCAGCTAGTACCCGAGGCAGTTTGTGAAGGATGGACAGATCAGCCTGGACGGTTCTTTATTGCAGCACTTCAGAATACCGGTACCAACGGTTACTGCATTGCCTTTGTCTCTAACGTCGACAGTAAGGTCACGATATGGAGGCAGCTGCCATCACGGGCCGATCGGATATCAGATCGCTGGACAAATCTGTTCGAACCGATCCCTCAGGAGAAAACGTTGAGCCTCGCGATCAGCGATGCTATGGTGGTTGCGCGAAATCGCCAAGTAGCTAAGGATCGCTGGAATCCAGTTAACATGCCATACGTCACGTCGACGCATCCAATGGCTGCAGTATCGGACGACGGGAAGATCCTAGTTGTCTTCGAGCCTGGGGCCGGACATTCGTACAGCTTCTCAAATGGCGGTGCGCTCTATGTCTACAGCATTCAGTGGTGTGATCCCGAGTTTAGACCGCAACAATGCTCCGCTGGAGACAAGCGATCATCACCAAAACAACAACCATTCTCTATTGACGGAATCTCTCCAGGTATCCAACCATGGTCCTTCCTGTTGGATATCATCAATGTCGATATCGACCGGCTCCACATCGAGGGAAGGGGACCGAGAGACGGTGCAGGAAAGGTGTATCTCGTCAGAGCTGAGACGGCACACGAAGTGATGGAATGGCGGCTGGCTTGAGAGCGGTGAGCGATAATACGTGCTGTGTTATTACTCTCCGTATCGGTAGCCATTCCCGTATGGCTTTTTGACGTAAGCTTGATAATTGTCATTGCTCGATCACTCGAGTCAGGAGCGGATTCGTTTGTTGGAGGACCTTTTGCCTAAAATAGAGGCATATGCAAGTAGACTTTGTCTGCAGAGATCTTTCGTGTCCTGGGACTGACTGTTTGAAGATTTCTTCTGTTTGTTGAGCCGCAAGGGATGGATGGATTGGCGTTTCGGAGAAATGGCGGCGCTCAACGACGGCGCTCAATGATCAATACTGCTGGCTACATTTCGTAGCGCTAACTATAATATAATGCAACTGATTTCTGGATCCTTCGGGCCATTGCCTACCGGACGGATTGGAACCATTGGAGGACTGATCGTTGCTCATTCCATAGAAGCAAGCTGCAGGAAATCAGTCACATCTTGGAGTAGTACGTGTATGCGGTTCCGGAAGCCAAAAGTAGAATCGCAGGCGATCATCTGCAGTAAGACTGTAGTAGACATTATGGTTGGGAAACCGAAGTTCATACTCTTTTCAGCTGGTGGGCCATACGCCAAATGGATCGACGAAGCTACGATTCACCTTGGACAGAACGAACAAAAAAATAGACTGACCTGGCCCCCTTGGCGATGCGGAGGACCGGCGTCAGATCTGTTTCTCGATAGTATGACCTCGGCGCCGCTTATTCCTTGCAAACTATCGCGGATTAGTGCGGCGCCCGATCCAACTGGCAACTATTAGAGCGCGCATGATATTTCCCCTGATTAACTTATCTTTAGAGGATCAATCGGCCTAGTCTCCTGATAGCTTTTCTTTTTCTAAATTTTGATCTCCACTGCAGCTGGACTGATGCGGTCGACCTTGGATGGTCTGTGGACGAACAATCGGGACTTTAGAATCGCTAGGGGGACCCTGAGAGCTGGACCAGCACGTTTGCACGGTCGATCTCTTCGTGTCATCCTCCAATTGAAGCCTAATAATGATGCTAGCAGACCAGTCGCGTGTCCCTTGAGATGCGGCCTGGAAGTCTGCAATCAGGACTGAAGCCCTTCCAGGGTTCTGGTACGATCGCCTCATGGAAACACGACATGCTTCTGTGCCACAATCGCCTCGGGAGATCCCAGGATAGCTGCAGTCGCGGATCGCCCCTAATTTCAGGTACCCTTTAGCTATGTGATCTTCCGTCCACGTTTTCCTCATTTTTATTCTACCACTCCATACGTGATCTCGTTCTCGCTCCGTGATATCACCGTGTCACTCCGGCTTCCTGCACGGAACACCGATCGACGTTTCGGTGCTACGACGCTCGGGAATAGTCGCAAAGCTGTCGATTGCCAAATCCGATTGTTCGTTCTGTTTACTCGGCCTAAACCGAGACGGAAGTCCTCGATTTCGGGCACGACTTGATCAATGGTGATGTCTGTGACGTCCGTGATGACCCAACAATAGGACTTGGCCACTAAAACCACGACTATCTATTGCCGTAATCACTATTTGCTATCAGCGCCACTATCCCGACGCCGTTGTGATTCCCACCGGCCTGACGTTCGTTGTGTCCGCCTCGTCTGGATAACCTGCAGACGTCCGCCCAGGCAACCCTTTTTAAAATCTTCAGCTCGGAATAAGAATATCACAATAAGAAATTTTAGCTGCTTGGGTGCAGGCGCATTCTGTCGTACACGGGCCACTATGAAGTCTCCCTCGAGGACATGATTGGACCCAGACTGAGATCTCGAAGTTCAGCCTCCACCAACCCAAGGCCGATCTTCTGAAATGCGGGAATCAGAGGCCCAAGCGTGAAATGACAGGTGATGGCGCCAGAGTGACGGGCGGGATGGGATATTATTCCCCGTATAGACACATTCAGCGGTCGGACAAGAGTGATGATACCCAGTTGAACATCAAACTCTGGCGGCTTCTTCGGGAGCGACCCGGAACGTGGAGGTCTTTCGAATCCTAAGAATGGCCATTAAGCTCTGCCAACCCTGCCGATGTGCTCGAATAGATCCCAAAGATGGAACGGGTGACTAGGACCCTTGTCCCTGCTTAGGGCAGCTCCAAGAGCCGGAGTGTCGGGGCTTAAAGTCTAGCAGCGTGGAAGAAAAAAGAAATGAACGGCGCCCGTCCCAATTGTGTATATCGAAAGCCCCCTTCGTTCACTAACCTGGTTGTCGGGACGGCGGAGGGTTCCGTGGAAAAATCCCGTCCGGCATAGGATCTACCTGTGGCTTATAGAAAAAAGGTCTTCCGCGGGCCAGTGGTCCTCGATAGCTTGCAGTACCACTAGAGCGCGCCCCTGTCTTACCTCGAGCGCTGCAGGGCACCCCCGGGAGAGTGTCACAATCGACGACACTAGGGCTGCTGATAGTCCTTTGAGCACGGCGACATCTCCGTGCGGTGACATCTTCGGTCTCGTGCGGTGGCCTAGATACTCTCCTCACGGTGCTGTCTCAAGTTGTGGACTCGTTCAGATTTGAACCACTGTGCACTAGTGATTGCGTCCTCAAATTCGGGCAGACTTGCTTTTCAACGCTGTGAAACCGGGGAGCAGTGAAGCAATGAATACTGGATTGAGTAGTTGTAGATAGTTTCACCCAGGGTGTTCTCTTGACTTACATACTCCGTAGAACGTTTCTGGTGCTAGCCAGCTAGGGAGACTACTAGTTACACTCTTGGATCCGAGTCAGCGGAACCCAGGCTAGACTTCTAAATCCAAACTCTGCGGTCGAAGCTTGAGTTAGAACCGTCTAGTGAGTGTAGGCTGATCCAATCGGCAGTGCACCGCAGCATAGTTGATGGCCATCCCCGCCCCGGAGACGCCAGCCGCGAAACCTCCTGGGAAGAGACCAAACTGCTCTAGTCCGTACATCACAGCTTCGGGACGGCATCCGCGAAAAGAAACCTTGAGTTCCTGGTGGGCGTTTGGTGACGTCTGGACCTGTGAAATGGCGCTTTTCGCTTTTGCTCGGTTTTCCTGTCAACCATGATCCAAACGACTTCACCCCCCTTTCGGAGGCCCTCATACTTTCCGCGGGCCGAAAAAAAAAAAAAAAAAAGGTGAACCTGAAGTTTAGAACCGCCCAGAGCGCCGCACAGCTGGATCCTCCTTCAATGATCGTTCCAGACGGACGGAAACCAGCCTCCAGATCGGAGTCGCTTGCATCTGCCCCAGAAAGGCGCAAAGCTGGGGCGCACACTATGCGGCTGTCCAGAGTGTTTGTGCAAAGATGAGGAATGCCCCCAATCATCCTCTCTCCTGACCCAGATCCGCCTTGTCCCTTGCTACACCAGACATCACTATCTGGTTCCATCCGAATACACAAGTCGGCTGTGATCCACACGGGAAGGGACCGCCTCCACTGAGCCACGGTTCAACCTCTTGTGCAATCCTGTCGATGTGCGGTGAGTAACCATTTTTCGACCCGGTTACTTGCGTCTGACTTCATCTATGGTGAATCTTTTAAGAAGAGCTGTCTGTCCACATGGAAGAACGCCTGCTCTACTCCAGCACTACCAAGCATAATACTTAATGTTGTGTGGACCATCAGTTCTCCAGACGATCTTGAGAAGTTCTTTGTGATTGACCAGCACCTCACTTCTTGTCGTCGTTGTTGTTATTTTCAGCGAATTGATTCGAGTGCCATTGCGACTCGTCGAAGATAGATCGTTATCATTATTGACAAGGTAATTTACAGTGATAAAGAATCTCGTTCATTCATCTTGCGTGTTGGTTATGTCTGACTTTTTTTTGACAGCAATTTCTTTCATTGTTTGCGGATTCGATACATTAACCTGCTATATCTGCTTCCCTCAAGACTCCTCTTTCTCTATCTCCTTCCAACCCCCCAAGTTCCTCAGATCTCTCCTCCTGCTCGAGTCTGCAGGCAACAGCTAGACCGGCATTAGCAGTAGCTGGTTCCATCCTTCTGGAGACTCCGCCTGCTCACCAATATATTGCGCTAGCCCACGCCCCTAGATTGATCGACAGAGTTCTGACATAGAATCTCAAACGCGCGCCAATAGTCGCCCCGAAGGAGTGGATTCATTGGACCGACCGATTCAACTCTAAGATAGGAAAAGAGAAATCCATCGCCCACCATGGCAAACCATTGCTCCGGACACATTTTTGCAATCGTGCAAGCAACAAACGGGAACATCCTGACTTGGCGATGCTCTGACTGCAACTCCGGGCCCTTCGTGGCAATATGGCGTTGCAAGCTCTGCGGCCATAACCGCTGCAATGCCTGCTACACCGCTAAAGCTTAGCTTGGTGGAGTGTAGCCTTTGCTGTAAGTGCAATCCTCCTTTCTTGGCCTGTGCGAACCCCCGCAGCGTGGCTCGATTAGTGTCGCGCATGATATATACCAACCGCAAGATGTGTGCCACGAGGTATGGTAACGTGATGATGGCTAAGCAATGGTTTCGAAATAGATTGTTCTGGTGCAACATCTCGATTGGCCGCCCGCCGAACGATGTGTCTTTTTGCTGCAAGGTATCGGCGTGTACCTGCAGCAGATCATGCACCACGCTATTCTTGATATCTTATCGACACGCACCCATAGACTTGTTTTTGCCACGCACCATCTTTTCTTGATTCCTGCAGCAACCGAACCGACTTGCCGGGCGACTGGCAGTTTGATGTTTCCAAAGAATCTCTTTGATGATTTTTCCCTTTCCTTTTTACGATAGACGTGCATCCTCGAGGTCCACCAGATTACCTGGGTTGCACAGCACATGATACGACCATACTCGCCTTATACTCGGTTTCCACCAATGATTGCTTTTATTGTCATTCACCCTGACAGTTGTACTGCATGAAAGACGTTCTCGACTCCCATCCGTCTACCCGCGTTCCCTTGCATATGGCGCCTCGTTGAATCTCTTCGCCATGGCATTGTTGTTGGGATGCATCAGAAATGCCGATTGTCGGCACCTGATGTCTCGCTGTTACAGTTGAATGAGGCCTGTGTACCACTCTCTGTACCTTGGCATCATTCGCTGCGCTTGCGCGGTGATGGTGACAGCTCTTTTAATCGGTCGCTGGTTTCTGGAACAGGAAAAGGTATCCCTCTTGCTGCTTGAGGCGCTTCTGTTGAGTGGAACTTGCTGTCTTACCTTCAGCTTTTTGTGATGATATTCATTGTCTCGATTCGGCATTCTTGTGGCCTCTGGGCAATTATTGTCTGTTCACCAGAAGTGGGGGCGTTTATGTGGGCGTACTGCCATGGAGCCGTTACATTCATGTGTTCTTTTATTTCGGCGTTACTATTTCAGTCTCTGCGTTGAGCGAATCGACGTGTTTACTAGGTTGGATCAGATTTTCGGGGTTCCGGTTCTTTGCTTTTCGGTTTTCTCGTCTTTCATATTTTTCATCTAGTTTTGCTTGGAAGCTGCCTGGTATGGAGCCTGCACTGGTGGGACTGGAGTTTACTACCTTTTGCTGTTTTCGGGCCACGTTCAATTTAATTATCTTTCCGGGCGTTCATCTTCTGCACAGGATTGTTTGCGATGCTCTGGGGGTTTGCGTTTCCCCAAAAGCACTGCGCAAAGGCGCATTAGATAAACAATAATAAAATTCCTTCCTGCACAATCCAGTGTGTATTTAAAATGCAAGAGTGAGGCTAAGCAAGTCACGGCCATGAAAGGTGCAATGTTGGCCTCTTCGGCTCTTTGATGCCCAAGGTCATACTACATATCGACGGAGACGGTAAAGCGCAGCCATGGCCACGAGGCGTCCACGAGCAATCAGACCATGAGGAAATGGCGCTAAAGGGATTTAAGGAAAGTAATGCGAGACCAAGCCAAGGATCTGGATCATCAGTCAACCATAACAGATCGTTTACCATAGTTCTATTGCCATAATATAACATAACTGGCAGCCCTGAACCTAAGCCCTAAGCCCTGAGGCCGTTCCCGTTCGGGATGTTATAACTACGTGCATGTGGCCTGTGCGTTTGGGGTCTTCGCGCGCGACGCGTTTGCGGGCACTAAGAGAGACGCGTTCCACCACTGCGGAGACGAGAGAAAGAGGGAGAGGAGGTTGATCTGGTTACAGGAACTGTGTCCAGACATTGAAGGAATTGAACGACTCCACTTACGACGTCTGCTTCCCGGAGTCGGTTGTGGTTTCATCTACTGTCTGTTTTTTGCAGGCTACGGGATCGACTCATTACTGTTCTTTTCTGCCCTTACAACTGCTTCTGTCGCCATGAGTTCAGAAGCAGTTCGGCCTAGGGGCAGACCAGCCCGTGAGATTCCCTCCATGACATTATTATTTTGCAGGAGCGAGGCTTAAGAGAAGTATCTTCTCTTTTGTCATGTGCTAATTCTTGATTTCTGATTGCAGATACGCCTGGAACGACGATTCTCACATACACGCCGGATGGGAAACGAGTGATTACCGCTGGGTCGAATTCTGCGATTCGAATCTATACCGTTGGCCAAGATGGAGAACCAACAACAGTGGATGAAGGTGTGGAGGGTCATTTTGGAATCGCGGCCACTGTATGCATGCATTCTTCCTGTTTCGACCTGAGAACAAACTGCTTGAGAGACATGATGCTTATTTTCGTACTTCTGATTAGAATGACTCGTTCGTCATGGGTGCAGAGGATGGAACGGTATGGCAGTATGAACTGCAGTCAGGGAAAATGCAGAAGCTCCTTGTTCGATGCGCGCTTCCGATTAGAGATCTTGATATCTCAAGAGACGGCGAATGGGTTGCTGTCGCGAGCGAGTAAGCCAATTGGCAGATTTCCCGGTTCTGAAGGCATGAGAAACTGACTGGGTCTAGCGAGTTGACGGTTAAAATTGTCAACGTGGAAGATATGACAAAGGTCAAATATCTACGGGATCAGAGCAAGGGCTCGAAACATGTTTCCTTCGACCCTAGTGGGCGCTATATCGCTGTCTCCTGCACAGATGGATTGCTCTACGTATATTCGCTAGCTTCAGACGAGCCGGAGTTGGTGCAAAAGCTGGACGGTGTGATTCGAAGGCTCGAAGCAGAAGAAGAGGCCACCTCAAGCGCTGTCTGGCATCCTGATGGAACGGCTTTCGCGACGGCCCAAACGACTAGAGATATCTTGGTCTTTTCGACGATAGAGTGGGACAAGCAGAAGGCATTCTCTGGAGGCCATAATGGCGAAGTGACAGCTCTGGGCTGGTCTCCCAATGGAGCTCTGCTCGCGACTGCAGGTGCAGATGGCCAGATACTGCTTTGGGAGGTGAAGACGCAGAACATCCTACGACGTTATGATTTCGCCAATGTTATCAACTTGGCCTGGCACCCTACGGATAATTCGCTTTCTTTCACTACGTCTGATGGAGAACTATTCATCCATGACGACTTTGTACCTCGTGAATACTTGCCGCTCCTGGAGAAGCCTCTTCAATCTGCTCCTCTTATTTCCGCGCCTCTTGCCGAGACGTCAGGTAATGTCAGGCGACCAGTGCCCAGTAGACCGAAGGAAGGGCTCGAGAATAGACGGAGAGAAGGTACACCGGATTCTTTGGATGATATCCTTGGTCCTATGGATGAGGATGATGACTTCATTGTTGATGACGATGGGGCCGGATACGCTGAAGGCATTAATGCGTATGGCAAGCGGACAAATGGCCATCTAGATGACCTTCAGGGCCATGATGACAAAAAACAGTTTACGGGGTTCTGGAAGCCTAGGACACACTCACCGCTTCAGCCAGGGAGTACCCCTTGGCGCGGAAACAGGCGATATCTATGTAAGGGACTCGACGGCTGCCACTAAGAACCAGGAACTGATTTCTTTAGGTTTGAACCTCACTGGATTTGTTTGGACGGTCGACCAAGAGACTCACAACACAGTCACTGTTGAGTTTTACGACCGTGAACTGCACCGGAATTTTCATTTCACCGATCCTTACTTATATGATAAGGCTTGTTTGAGTACGAATCCTTATCCGAGTTGTGTACGCGGCCTGCTAACAATATGTAGATGAAAATGGCACGCTCTTCTCTAGTCCTGCCACGGATGAGAACCTTGCTACGATCTTTTATCGCCCGCATGAGACGTGGACAACCCGGAGAGATTGGCGTACCCAGCTGCCGGAAGGGGAGGAGGTTAGAGGTGAGTATCTGTGACTATATCGAACAAGGCAGTTGTTGACGGATGATAGCACTGGCCTTGAGTGACAACTATATCGTGGCAGTGACCACAAAAGACTATGTCCGCGTATATACCCTGTTTGGCACGCCCTACAGGCTCTACAGGCAAAAGAGCCCTGCTGTGACATGTGCGGCCTGGCGGGACTATGTCATGACAGTGGGTAATGGGCCAGTAGGGGCCAACGGCCACGCGACCTTGAAATACTCGATTGAAAATGTGAAACGAGATGAGATCCACCAGAATGAGGACGTGGTTGCCTTGCCGGAAGGATTGGAGCTCCAGAGTGTTTTCTTCTCTGACAACGGGGTCAGTTGCCATCAGACCGGTGCCTTATTCGATACATACTAATTTGTTCTAGGACCCCTGTATATACGACTCTGACGGCGTCCTGCTTATTCTTCAGCACTGGCGCATGCAAGGTCAAGCACGTTGGGTCCCGCTTCTCGATACCAAGCAACTAGAACGTCTGGCTGGAGGGCGTAAGGAAGAGACATATTGGCCTGTTGCAGTGGCTCAAGATAAGTTCCACTGTATCATCTTGAAGGGTGGAGAGAAGTATCCGTACTTCCCGCGACCTTTGCTCAGTGAATTCGACTTCCAAATCCCCATCTCTACGGCCCCTCGCAAGGATGACGAGAATGAAGAGGAGGCAGCGACTCGCAACGACGGCGCTCGCTTTGAAGAGGCCTTTGTCAGGCAAACACTCTTCCTCACCCTCTTCCAAGACCTTATCTCATCTACGAATGCCACTCCCAGCCAGCGGACCGAAATGGCGCGGAAGGAACTCGAAGTTGACAAGGTCCTTCTGCAGATGCTGGCCGTTGAATGTCGCGAGGGTGAAGAACGCGGCATGAAGGCTCTCGAGCTTGTCAGTCTCATGAGAGACCGTAGCGGCAAAATGCTCGAGGCAGCTAGTAAGGTGGCCCAGAGATATGGACGCTCCGTCCTGGAGGATAAGATCCGCGAGATCGCCGAGCGACGAATCATGGGAGAGGTAGAGGATGATGAACTTGCCTGATTTGCGTAACTTTACCTGCTTGACGATCATACATGTACTTTATACGGCTTTATTATGTCTAGAACTGGCGCCTTCTGGAAAGTTTAGGATCTACACCAATGAACATAATGCACTATCCGATCCATCTCTCACGGCCTTCTTATTGCTTTTTCTGCTACCGAGTCTCAGATTCTAAACCAAGATCCACTTCTTAATCTCTTTCAAGGAGACCCCCTGATCAGAATAAATAAGTAGTTCTAATCCATATACCCTGGCCGTTTCATCTCCAAACTTTACTCCTCGACGCACGGACAAGGCATAGATCAGCCATAAGCACCGCATATACTCCGCACTCAGTACATATTACACATAGCTCCGTATCAAATGAGCGGAACTATCCCCATGAGGACTCTCTTAGAATTCCTTTTTCCTCTGCATTACGCGTCCGCCAAGATGGCAAATCTGCAATGAATTTGCCATGCCAATGCAGAATCTTAAAACTACCCTAAGTGATACTAGAAGGATATAAGCAACAATAGAGTTTTACATGCAGTATAAGCACATACCTAGCATATGGAGTACATGGGTGGAATAAGCATAGATGCATATCAGGACTCAGCCAGCCACTTCCGCCTCGTCGTATATGCACGGTGTACTTCGGAATATGTGGAAGAGCGGAACGTATAACTTATACTCCGTACATAAGAAGTAATAACTAAAAGGAACGGATCCGATTGGGCACCATTGTGGCGTTATCTACAGCGTAGTATTAGGTATGTTGGGCGCCGTGGGAAATGGTAGTGTCGTATTATCTAGTTCAGAAAAAGAAAATAGAAAGGGAAGGATCTTGATTCAGCTGAGCACCATGTCTCATTGATGGGTAGGAGAACTGTTCCCTTTTCTTGGATTTGATCATACACAGCGGTGGCAAATAATATAGTAGTTTTATTGATGATCAATGGCAAGAACCGGGCTGCCTATGGGATAGCTATAGATGTGGATAGTTAGATATGTAGATAATCCTTAAGTTTATTAGGTTGCTATACTCTTGAGCGTGCGAGGAAAAAAGTCGTAAACAGGGGAAATATCGAGGAATGAGTTACTTTCATCATCTTATGAGACTCCTATGCGGATTCTACTCTAGGAAAAAGGAGGCCTATTACAGGATACAGATATATCCGCCCGTTTAAGGTCATGAGTAGGTAATTTGCGTCCAAATCTAGGTCACGTTGAAGTCTAGTATTGAATATCATTTGCCGTTATTCTGCTACTAAGTACCATCGCTAGGCGCGTGGGGAACGAAACCCATATAAATACTATATCTTGCTGCATCTGTTTCAGGTGTTGAAATATTCTGTGAATCGGTTGGTTTCTTACATCGTATGAGAGTGACGAGGTCGACGTGGAAAATGTTTCCGACGTCAGGACTACACACCTGTCAGTCGTGATGATCAGGGCTGCGAAACAACATGATCTTTCCATCCGGAGACGCTCGACGACAATCGAAGGAATAATCGGAGTTCATACTGGACGAAGAAGTCGGAATGAATCGGTGTTCCGACAGGGCGGCTTGGCTCGGGGAGCAGACGTCATGAGAACTTCTACCGCGACATCTCCAGATTCTACATTTTTCTCCGCAAGCTTCTAGAAAACCGCGACTACGAAAGCCTTCATCTATGCATCTATCGCGCTGCATCACCGTCTCCTGCGGCTCTGCGTTGGTCTGTAAGCATCATAGGCCTTTCTCGTGATGCCGAAACTTCGAGTTGGTCGTTCTACTACGCCCATTAACTGCGCCCTTCGCCTTTCCCCGCGGTCAACATGGCCAACGCGGTACTCGTATCGTCTCCGTCCTCGAACCTATGCGTCCAAAGCATCTTGGAATCTGGCACAGTTGCGCATTGGACCTGCTGAGGAGCTGTGGTTCACCCCGTCTTCGTCGCATCTCTTTTCGCCAACTGGCAGCCATGCTTTTGATGGCTTAAATGGACGTCCAAGTGGCGACCACCGGGCCCCAGATGAGCGGATCATAAAGCTTGGAAAGAGTAAGTAACGAGGCTGTTTGGGCCCATCCATTCATAAGGGCAATAATTTCAGTATACACGATGCTGACATCACCCAATTGATAGCTCTGCGGATTCTCTCGCCATTGCTGCCGACAATGCTTGTAAATCCTCTTCCGCCAGAGATCCTCTCTCCGCATGTCACCCTCCATCTTTTCCCATCGACACACCCACATCTGCCAACAGTCAGGGGTCGAGTCCTGTATCGCGCAGCTCTGTGGACGGTACCGGTTGCCTGGAGTACTGTCCCGCTGGTTGGAAATGTCAAGTTGCAGATTCTAAGCGAGCGCATGGTTCGGGCGGGAACAGTGATAGACTCTCGACCAAGCAACGAAAACGACTGTGGCGATGAGCGACTGGTTGTGCGCTGGAGAACGGAGGCGAGGAATGAGAATACTGACTCGGCGAAACCTGTACACGGGAATAATCGTCAAGCAGCTTCCACAGACGGGACAAACAAGGGTCTCAGCGTCCTCCTAGGAGGCGAAGCACCCATATTCAAGCTGTCTCAAGAAGAACAATTCACCGGACTCTTCATCTTTTCTTTTGATGAAGAAGGCCGAATCTCCAGTCATACTATCGAGCACGCGGATGATGCTGACGGATGGGATCGTACTGCCAAATTTGTCACATTGACGGACTGGTTGCTTGGGAAAGCACGAGGTTCGATGGATCCATCCGCAGGCCCTGGGTTGGCTATCCATGGTTGCAATGGCCTGGGTTCAGCTCCTCCGGGGCGGACGTACACCTAGGTATCATACGCAATCGTGTGCTGTTAATGCGGCAATAGATGGTCTTATCACCGAGCGATTACTCGCTCACTCCATCTTCATTAGTTGGAGGCAGTCTGAGTCATTATCCCACAAGGCCAGCACGTCTTTTAAAAGCGTACAAACCCACATCGGTAGCTTTCGGTGCGTTTACTGTGCTGGGAAGGCCCAAGGGATGATCATATCTTATTATTCTGCATGATGTCCTCTGGATATCTTATCTCAATGCTCTAGAGCATTGTGCTGGCTGGTCCTTGCATATTACGAATAGTACCTGCATTGTAAGAGAAGGTTTAAGCGTTTTCTTTTCTTTTTCTTTTGGCCCGCCATCTATGTTATGAATATGCTTTCACTCTGTACATCGCAATCTGATCTCTACTCCGAATATACCCACCATTCTTCTCTCAGTTCAATGCTTTTATTCTCCTGTAGTAATTCGAAGTTACAACTAGATCCCTTCCGCACCAGTGTACAAACGTAAATCCCCCAATCAAGGCCTTGGGCAGGGATTGGGGCCATTTCCTGCAACATAGTCCAACAACTGATCCTCCTTGACTGTGATCTTGTGGAAGACAACCTGCAACCAGGAATTATCCATCACATCGTCGAAGCAACCGTTTTCAATCCTCATTCTTGTCTCTCGCATGACTTCCAATATCTCGCCCAGGTATCCAAACATGAAAAAGGTCCTCCGCACATACACCTTCTGGAGCGTAGATGCATGTTTTCGCAGGAATATCACGAACCCAGGAACTGGCATCCAAAACCCCTCGAGGATCAGAATGCGCAAATTGGGAAAATATGCCTCTTTGTTGACAGGGAGCATTGTTGCTCCGAAACGGGCAACTTTGAAATGGGTGAGAGCATAGGTTGGATCTGGCTCGGAACAGTCAATAAAGCCGAGATCAAGTGATTCCAACTGCGTGCAATATCTGTTTAAATCGATGGTTCTTGGTCTCGCATGGATCTCGCCCTTATTAGACCAGTTATAGGGGCCAGGATGGTGGCTGAAGAGTGTGATCTCAAGACGATGGATGTGTGGCAAAGAGCTGCGCAAGTGAGGACCAACCGCTAGAAGTGCGTTGATCGTGTTGAAGTTGCCTGAATACGTCATAATAAACAACTTCCTGCAGGGCACCAAGCATTGCAAGGCGACCTTGATGGGCCAGTTTCCAACAGCGTGTTGTGTCCTCCTGCCGTACAGATAGAAAGGCAACGACCATGTTCCGTGGCGATAGAGCATCCCAGACTCTAGTCTCAGCGGGAGCAATATATTATTCTTGGGGAACCCACTTTGTACCATGGAGATCCTGTTGACAGTGAACTTCTGCAACGCCTGCCGGAGCGACTTGACATATGCGTCCATATTAACATTCAGGGCTGCTTTCAGCGAACATTGCAACCCGTATAGCTTGTGATGCACCTCCCGAAAGGCTTTGCATTGAGTGTAATCCATTCCATCCAGTGCAATATCGAAATGCAACATGAACTCGAACTCGTTTGTCAAGGCACCCTGGATTTCTCTAAGATCCCAGACAATTTCGTGCACGAATCTGCTCAGATTCTCGTCCTTTGAGATTTTGATGACGTTATTGTAGGAATTGGAGCAGAATGTGATGTATAGCTTCTGGAAGAGGTATCTTGTTGCTGCTTGTGCGTTCTTTTTGTTCGTGAGCCGGAACTGCTTCAGGTACACTGGGCTGAGATGCTCGCAGATCATCCCTAGGACCTCCATAGGCATGTCATTGAGACCAGTGGGTTTGGAGGAAATTTGCATTTGTTTTGCGGGTTCTTCATTTTTCGACATCTTGGGTAGCTTGGACGGGGAATGAACAAGATCCATCTCAATGATGAAATTGCTGGGAGAAATAAGAGGAGGTATTGGGGGCAATCTCTGAGAAAAGGGCACGTAGGGGGTCAATGATAACATGGAGACGCGTCGTTGGTTTAACAAAGAAGGTAGTGAGAGTAGTTGCCAGAATAACACAGACCATCAAGGATAGCTCTCCATATGCTCCCATGGGCCCTTATCTGCACCGGCTCAATCTATTCTGGAAACGCGACAATCTCTTTGAGCATGGGGCACCGGATATCTCACGCCGGCTAAGGGCAGAGACTCAAATCTCTATCCACAGTCTTGCAACAAACAAATCGAGTCCCGTGCAATGACTGACGGGGAGATGCATAGACGGACCTTTACCACCTTGAAGGCACAATAAACCAACCGAGGAAGGCAAGAAAGTATTTTCCCAACATGTACGGTCGTCTCTGGGGAATATGTAGATACTATGAGAGATGATCTGACAGCTATTGATATGATATATTACTGCAGTATCCTCGACGGTCACCGCGCATATAATACGAGTTCCCCAAAATTAATGTTAAGCCATTATAGTTATGTACCTGCAAGTACGCGCATATTGAAGAACACGATATGATTATTAACTACGTGAGATGTAGCTAGTGATACTTAAATATAAGCAATATATTGATAACCACAAATCATCCAATTATACTGACACACGTCGTATCAAGGCTGGGAATCAAACACCGTGCGTCCACCATATTTTCTCTCCTTTGGCCTTCATGGCGTCGTCGGCTTCGATTCCCATCAAACCCACGGATCCATCGGAGTTCAAGTAAAACTCAACGCGGGATGCGGTACTGGCATCCCAGTAGCCTGCTATTTGGACCCAAAATGTACTTGTAATATGGTAGAAGTCGAAGACTTCATCTTTAGTATATTCATTGCTGTTGACAACTGAGCCGCAGAGATCTGGGAGAGTTTTGTTCAGGCTCGGAGGAATTGGCACACTGCGTTTAGGACAGTTGCTGGAAATGATAAGGTCCGGGTAAGCTGGGTGATAATACGTGCCCTCATAAGCTGTGATAGCGAGAGGATTTGGTATTGGGGGGTCAGGGATAGTTGGGTAGAGTGTTGATATAAAGTTATCCGGTAGGTGAGTTTGGTTGATCATGGCATCGGCCCTGGATGTTATATTAGCCTATAATTCAAAGAAATCATCCCCATTAGAAATCGATTACTATGAGTGAGATGGATGTATACCTCGAAACCCAATCAAAGCGCTCTTTCGCAGATATCCCCAGTTCCTCATCAATAAGATGGTAGGTGAGAATATCAGATGCCGCGATTGTTCCAATCATATTATTTCCGAGTACAGCAACCCCGAACTTTCGTGAGGGCACGAGGGCCACCGACGCTCCATATCCATACTGTGCTCCATTATGAGAGACCAGAGACTGACCGCCGTAAGTCTGCAACGCCCATCCTAGACCATACAAATCCGGCGACTGGAATGGTTCACCCGTATTGGCGCTAATAATTGAGTGACCGCCTAGGAGCATGGCATAACTTTCATTTGAAATAGGCAATCTGCGATGAACAATAGCGGACATCCATTTTGAATAGTCTGCTGCAGACGTGAGGACGTTCCCTGCCCCGCGAATTGCCTCCAAGTACACTTTGTTGGTGGCAACAAACTCGCCATTCAAATCTAGGGAGTAGCCTTGAGCTATATCTTTGCCCGCATCCTGGGCATGAGAAAGTGAGAGGTACGTATCCGATATATTCAATGGTCCCCATAGGTTTTGAGCCAGAAAAGAATATAACGACTGGTTGGTCTTTGTCTCTATGATATGTGCTGCTGTACTGTACATAAGGTTACAGTATTGCCATTGTGTGCGGGGGGCAGCTGTAAGAGGGAGATGTCTCATTGATTGGACGATTTCCTGGAGTGTGAGGTTCGCCTTCCATACCCAGTCATGGCGAGGGAGGCCAGAACGATGTGATAGCATGTCAACAATCGTTGTATGGGCCGTGGACCAGGTCTCGCTGAGACTAAAATCTGCAGGAAGGAGAGAATGGATGGGTGTATCCCACTGGATCTCGGGATAGTTCACATCATCATCTATGAGTATGGACATGGCGGCCGCAGTATGAGCTTTAGAGGTACTCCCAGCAAAGAAGTGTGTGTGTTCAGTTACTGGTTGGGAGGCCTCGATGTCGGATAGACCATAGCCCTTGGTTGCAATTAATCTCACATTATAGATGTAACAAATATGTGGTTCCACGATGCATTAGATAAGGCAAAGCTTACTTTAGTAAAGACCTCGTTATCTCGAACTACTGCGATCCCGACACCAGGGATGTGAAAATGGTCGAGTGCCCATTTGACTTTATTGTCAAAAACATCATCGAATGGTGTCTGTAATTGGTCTGTTTCTGCTGTAAGGGGTTGTTGAAGTGATGCTAGGCTGAATTTCAGCAGCTCCAATAGGGGAAGCCAATGCATATTGATCGGGCTGAGTGTCAAGGACGATTATATTCGGAGACCGCCAATTCCCTTCGCATGCGGAGGGCGGTCGTTCAGTCCTACTTATCTTTGGCAGATGGTGTTCCCAGGCATCCGCATTTAGTGCTGGCCGAAACAAGAATTTTAGATAACCAGCGGGGGTTATGGATGTGGCGCATCTGCATGGTGTTCCGTCAATTGTCGAACTTGGTTGGTGGTCGTACTATTCGATAACAATTCCAAACAATTTACAAGTATTTGATACAAACTTTGTTCTGGCAAATTTCTATGGAATTTGAATCTTTCAATTTAGATTAGTTAACAGCAAATAAAATCCGAAAAGACTGAAATGAAATGACACAAGGGCGTATGATACTCTGGTTCTACATATCACGTGAGCTTAGGTTATCCAGTGCAACTGAATGGAAGAGTCGCCTAATCCAACGTAGCAGCTCTTGGTCCCTAGGGTACGTCAAGCTTATCCTTTCTCTAAGCGACATGGCAAGGCGTATCGACATCTGTAGAAGTACTGGAGCATGTGGTTATCAAGCAACCTACCGTCTTTCCAAGTCCCCTGTGCTTAGTCTCAAGCCCTTATGAAACAAGCTATCCAGTGCACGCATTTCAGACAATGATAGTGAATGGAAGAACTGACATGTCGGACAAGTACTCCAGTAATGCCTCGGCCTAGATCATGTATCAGAGGAGATGTAACTAGGGATTGGGGATTACCTAACGGCAACTCCGGCTTCCGAAAGAATTGGGGGAGTGTCCGGACTCCTGATTCCTCAGCACCTTCCCCCGGTTCTGACCTGGGCGAACCTCTGCACAATCTTCTGAACATTGACCTTACTGAGACCACCAGGGAGAATAGATCCGAAAACGGAGATGCGAGGGAACGAGCCCTGCCGATAATGAGCTGTGTGTGCTGCGACAGATTCGGCCAAACGCGTTGACCGTGGTTGTTGGCTTGAACTTGAACGGCTAGTTAGACGCACTACTTATTACGCGATAGTGGCCGGAGTGGACACCATCAGAAATGGGTCCCATCTGAGCTTAACGCAACCTTGAGATACATCTCCTATACCATAGTTAGCTATTTGTTCATCAGACGAAGCAGACGTACACCCACCATGCCTTTCGTCGTTCGCACCCGGTACGATCTTTCCTTTGCATCGGAGTGATCCACGGCAAGAAGTCAATGGCCACATCGAAAAAGAGACTTGAAAACCGCCGACTTCATGCCGTTGCACCCTGACCAGTTGTTTTCACAATCCTGATAGGAAAGGTCAACCAGTGGCACTTAAATGACGGCCTGAGACGCAGTCGGCGCTGCAACGTCTGTCTCCTGGTGGTGCATCCATGGACCAGCCTCCAGTATCGACCGAGGGTTGGATTCGGAAGCACAGCACGTTGATACGTCCCTGCAGCTCAACTCTAATCTCGCCCGATGCCAATCAGTCCATGACCAGACGCTCTTGACAGCATATCATAGTTTCGCCCATGGTGAATAGAGGAGGATAACTGGGAAACAGGCTGGCCTCTTCGACCAATTAACAAGCCTCGACTCCATGTCAGACAAGGTCACTGGATATCTCTGAGAGGCGACGCGTGCAATATCGCACTCATGCACTATATGAGTGTCAGAGATGCATCCCAGAAGTGCAGTAGGGAAGACAGATCTGCTCTGAGCCCTGTCACCTCAGGCATCGGCAGTGGGTTCGAAGCTGGATAATTGGGGTATCCAGGTCGCTTTCTTCCCAGTGATATCGCCTTGAGAGAATCACAAGTCTCAAAGGGGGATCCTTGTCCAGGTCTGATGTTGGTTTCTGTATTGCGTACCGGATGGAGTCCGAGAGTGCTTTGTTCTTTCGCCTAGGCGATGGGTGAGGAGAAGTGATGCCGAAAGCCCTCAGATGTCACAGCATTTGGATCGTCTAAAATAAGATGACGGGTAATGCGGTGTACTTGGGATGCAACTGTTAAGAATTGATGAGGTCATTTAGCTACCGACAGCGGGTTCTAGCCACACAATGGGCTTGATTCACCGTTGAACCGTTCTAGCTGTCTATCATGGCTGATCTCAGAGTTGACTCAAACGTCAAATCCTCAACACATTTCAAGCGGAAATTTTGCTCATATTGGGTACGATGGCGCCATGCGCAAAGCTCTCAGACCAGTCGTTTCAATTCTCCTCTCCACATTAAACAGAGCACCTCCTTGCTTTCATCGCAATGCCGTCACCATATCCAGGATTCTGGATCACCTGCAGATTTGTGGTCTTTTATTAGCATTTGTTCTTTTGTTCCTTAATAGGTGTGAGAGAATGTAGACAATTTCCTTTATTTGTGCCCAAATTTCTCGCGTGAGCTGTGGGACATATTGCTGTTATCCAAAGGTGGAAATAACCATTCAAAAGAGCTAACGGCAACACGAAAGTGCAGTGCCATTGCAGTTTTGGATGTGTTTTGACCAACTAGGAACAGGGGCATGCTTCTATCCTGTTGAATAGCAGCTACCAGGCCCTGCACGCCTTGAGGGCTCAAAAACGAACGTTGGATACTTCAGAGCAGGAGGTTTCATGATATGCCGAAGGACAATCTCACCATCTGGACCATGAGGATTTCCTGAATAACGTTTCTGCCAGTGCAGACCAGCTGCTTGGAGGCAAAGTGAGGTTTGAAGACTTGTCGTTGTGTTGCTGAGGTTCACGGTCGCAATTTGCTCGCAAGGTCCCCAGGAGGGACATGCAGCAACACTGTGTTGTCAATCACCCGGGTCCTCGAGTTCGAGGACATGGCGATGTAATCTCCGTGTCTGTCTCGTTTCTTCGAAGTTGAAGACACCTCTTTCATATTCCAAGCCAGCTCCTCTCTCCTATGCGTCGCTTCACCTCGCGGTCTTAGGTCAGGGGAAGGCCTGGCGGTGTCAGTTTCGTGGTGAGCCATGGGCAACCATCAGTCAAAGAGCCATCATATTGTCAAAGAGGTTCTTTCATCGGTTCTCTTTGTGAATAGAGCAGGCTTTCTATGATGGTTCGCTGGTGAAAACTACAGAAATTGAGAATCTTTCGTTTGAAAGAAACGCAACCTATCGCTCTCCCGGCCTTAGCGTCGTCAACACTTGACGAGGATGAGAGCGTCAATGAGTATGAAGGGACTCTATACTTGAGTTGCTCAGAGTCTCTACGAAGAAGTTCTTACGGCGAACGACTTACGATGGGGGACCATACTGCTCCTTTTCCCTGCTGCGCAGACGTTGGAGGACCGCAGCAATGACATACAGCCCCCTTGGAAATGAACCTCCAGCAACCATGGATTCCGTTGGCTATATATCTGTTTCTATCTCCTCTCCCAGCTTCTAATGGATGGGAGGTAAGGCAATGTCATGTTGTGACTGAATACGGATGGGGTGAGACTATTAGATTTCTTGTCTAACGCTCTTAGAAGAGATTCTACGATGGGCTTAGGCACGAGAAAAGGTATGTATGGATATTCCTACGATCAAACTAGCATTTCTAGTGTGCCCCAGAGCTCAGGTGTCTAACATACAAGCAAAAAGACGCAGTGGGGATTGCTGCCATGTCTGAATGTCTATCCTGTGAAGAACATAAGGGGCAGCTGGTGACGAGAATGAATGAAGTTCATATTGCTGACAACACAAAATTCTCAACAGAATAGTTTCGGGATGTTATGAGGAATGGCCTTCAGTGGATTGGACGATCTCGGAGACTTTACGACTTGCTTACTGCCGAGAAAAAGCAAAACGAGAAAAAAGAGAAAATGTTTACGAGATGGAAACCGTATCCGAATAGCCAATATGGGATGGTTCCTACTCTATGTGACAAGAGACAATCCTAGAGGGTTCTATGGCACTATGTTCAAGGTCTCTCGTGGCGCTATACGGAGACGGCGATGTTGGTGTGGACCATTACCCGCCTAACAAGGCCAAGGACCGGCCCTAGGTCACATCGAGCGGCTGGAGCCGCGCTTTGCGTTAATATTTGTCCCTGGGCTGAGGTCTTTGGACGGAAAATGGTTTGTTTTGATGGAGATCTCTGCTTAGCTCTGCCACTGAAACAACTCTCTTCGACTTCAGGGACGAAGCTTTATTTCCACGCAAATTGGCCTCGTGGATCTGACTCCTATTCCTATGGCTTTACACGAGCCATTTCGGGTTTTGTGAAGGCATACTCGGATCTATGAGGTTCACGTATCCCACTCTTCCGACGAATCCCCACAAGTCTTTTTTTGATACTTCCGCTGGACGTTCACGATCCACTTAGCCAAACTCTCGTGTTAGCGTGGGGCTATGCCGATTTTTCGCCCGGGCGTTCTCGTCAGTTTCAAGATCTGACCAGGCCGCCAGGGTTGTGGCAGATGAATATGCCTACCGTCGAAGTCTTACTGGCTGTGCTGCCTACGTGTGACACACCCTATTCGGCGAATACATGGAAGAGCACCAATGCCGCCGTGTTGATAATGTATCAACCTCTGCCTGTCCGGCAAAACAAATACCGCTGATCGTTGACTGTCCTACGAGACTGGGAGTCTGATATCTTCCGCGTCGAAGCTCTTGGCTGAGATTGTGGCCTATGCTCGAGGGCTTGTTGGAGTATGGATAGCCACGAGGTTCTATCTGATGCGGGCCGAGGGGCACTAATCTAGTCGTTATCGGACCCATGCGTGTCACGACGCCTTTCCCTGCAGTATAGATGTGGAGTTCCGAGGTAGGATGAGAACCTCCCACGCTATGGCACTGTTTCCACGTCATGCCGCTTCACTCCAGGACCCCAAAGGAGGGGGTCACAAGCCGAGGTGTGCTTATCGTCGCGAAGGTCACTGGAACAAAGGTATAAATAGGCCCTCGATTCCCATCGACGACCTCTTTCTTTCTCTTCCTCAACCACGCCCGAACAACTCTGAAGCCTTCAAACATCTATCTGCTCAAATCACAAAGTCTCTCGACTTATACCACCCACCACCAATCAAGATGAACCCCTGCTCCTGCAACTGCTGCTCTGGCAGCTGCAACTCCTGCAGCTGCTCCTCGTGCAGCGTAAGTACACCTTCATAGACGTTAACTCAACCTGGTGACTACCAGTTTGCCGGGGCCGTCTTGGAGATTCAATAGAGAACCTGAGCTAACGTCTATCGTGACTAGCACTAAATCTATCTATGGCGCTCCTTCTGCATCTCCCCACCCCACTCGCCACTAAAGTTGACTTCATCGATCAACAACCATGAACCATCACGTCAAAGACGATAGAGACCATACGAGTCAATCGGTCGACATTTCACTTGCGGTTGACATCGACTGGTACAAAGAAGAGCTTTTCGAGATCGATGAGGGATCATGTGCCAGCGAAATCAGTGAATGGGAAACAGCTTTTCCATACCTGTCAATATGCTTGTAGAAGGATAATGAAATGATACCTATGCCGTCCCACACTACCCTGGCCTCACAATATAGACATATATAAGAGTTCAAAGTAGTATTTCTACTGTAGTCTCCTCCCAGTCTCTGCAAGTACTCTCAATCTATACTCCAAATAACCGGAATTTTCAACAGACTCCACGCCAAACTAGCCCAGTAGTAATTAAGATATCATGACCGCCCCATCCCCCGTATTTTGATGGTTCCCAGCATGTAGTGAAGGCATATATTTGTTTATTTCCTCGTTATCACCAGCATGACACAGATGGCTATTGTGAGAATCATAATAACCATATTATTTTCAATTATACTTTGTCTCTAACTACGTTTTCTCGATAAAGCCCACTCCCGAAGTAGAGATATCTCGGAGTAAAGAGAAAGCAAGAGGAAAAATACAGG
This sequence comes from Paecilomyces formosus, assembly GCA_029606185.1. Classification (NCBI taxonomy): domain Eukaryota; kingdom Fungi; phylum Ascomycota; class Eurotiomycetes; order Eurotiales; family Thermoascaceae; genus Paecilomyces; species Paecilomyces formosus. The sequence continues at coordinate 1,047,528 of JAPVCB010000028.1, forward strand.
AACAAACTATTATACAGTACAAGCAAACCCGCACATCCACTTATTGTTTACGCGATATGCTCGCTTATTACCCCTCCGATTCATAATTCTCCTTATAAAACTCTGCTGCACCCTCTCCTGCAATTCTTCCAAACACCACACATTCCAATAGAGAAGAACCACCCAGTCTATTATCGCCGTGGATCCCGCCTGTGACTTCACCCGCTGCCCAGAGACCGCGAATCGGCTGGTTGGTTTCTTTGTCTAGGACCTCGCTTCGTTCATTGATGGCGACACCGCCCATGGTGAAATGTACGACGGGAGTGACCTTTCCTACGTAGACGACAGAGTCTGGAGTCACATCTTTTAGCGTCCAGTGGCCAAAGTGTTGCCGACCGAATGGGTCTTTGGTCTTCCCTGAAGCGGCGTCAGAGTAGGTCTGGAGGGATGATATGGCTTCTGATCCAAGGTCTTTAACTGTTTCTTTCCGGAGGAGGCCTTTCCAGGTGTAAAAGTCGATGGAGGAACCGACGGCTGCAGCGGAGCCCTCATCGAGAACAATATCGAGGTCCCATTGTCGTGACGTAGTATCAGTTGGGGATGCTACATTTCTGATAACATTGGTTATGTATTCTCTCGTTCCGGTCTCGTTGACGAAACGGCTGCCATTAGGCAAGAGAAGGATCCCACCTTCGCCTCGAAGAGCTTCGGCCGCTAGGAACTTAACTGGAGATGAAGGAGAGGATGTATCCACGAAACCTGTGGGATGAACCTGCACACGGTCCATATCGAGCAACCTTGCCCCGACGGCTGTCAACAGCGGTTGGGAGCCTTCCCGTGGTTCATTTGTAGACGGGAACCCGGCTAGATCTGGACGATATTTCGCAAGCATGCCATTCGCATCACCCGCAAATCCACCGGTCGTTACCACGACTGGACCTAGGAGAGTATCGGTCTTGCCATCTTCGCATCTGTATCCCACACCCTTGATCTCATCTTCTTCCCTTATGATATTCGTCACCTTGCAGTTGGTGTGAAGATGAAATCGCGAATTACTCTCCAACGAGCTCAAAAGAGCTCCGATGATCGATCGACCTGGCGGGTTGGCTCCAGCGCCACGGTGAGTTCGCGGCCGACTATGTCCTCCCAATTGCGCGACTTTGCTCAGATCGACTTTCTTCTCGTCTGCGAGCCAGTACACCGCGTCTGCAGAGGACTTGGTCAGGACCGATATGAGACTTTCTCGAAGAAGACGGTCCGGATCTTCCTGGCTGATCGCTGCGCCCGCAGACTGGATCGTATCGTCGTGGAATCGATTATCAGGCCCCGGTTGGAATCGCGTCGGAGCGCCATTGATTCCTGAAGACGCCTTGATGGAATTTCCTCCCGGCTTCGCCAGCGTTTCTAGCATACGCACGGGGACGTTATTGGCAACGAGCTGACTCGCGGCTGCGAGACCAGCGAGGCCTGATCCGACTACTATCACACACTGCTCTCGTATAGCGGGCACGGGGGCAGTCATGTTGGTGAAGAAGCGCGAGAAAATATTTGGTAGAAGAGGAATGAGGACTGAGAATGCCAGCAGGGAGTATAAGCCGATACGGCTCATCGTATAAAGTTCAAATGTAAGGATGACTGTGTAATGGATTGTCTGACTTCCCCCCCGAAGATAACCTTCTTCCACATGACCGCCATCATCGAGAATTTTAAAACACCCTTTCGACTTTTCCTCAGGCTGGCTGGACATTCAATGAGATGAGACGATGCTGGACGGGAGTAGCCGTCATCCGTCCGGAAGTACCCAAAGCTTCATGGCGTGACAGTGTCGACATCTAACTATCACCAGTTAACCCAACAAAACCCGAAGAAATCTTCCCAGGATAGAATCGAACGTCGAATCCAGATTTCCCGGCACTATCTTCTCTCCTTGCTCCTCGAAATAATTAGACAATTTGTCATCATCCGACCTCCATGGACAATCCAAGTCTAAATTTAGTCGAGGTTAAGAGATGTAGTTCAATGCTTCGACAAAGTGATCGTCAAGAACCCTCCCCGGCGCTCTCCACTTCCCGTCGGGCCGTAAATATGGTAGCCGGGCGATCAATCCCCAACATCGCTTCAACATCAACAAGCGACATAAGGATCTACTCGAGTCGCACTCTGCGCCATTACTCCATATACACATATCTACTCCGTACTGTAGTACATATTTGGATCACATGTGTATTGTTGTGACAAACAGACGACAGAGCTTTTATTTTCTAATGCTGAAAGTCTAATCTGATACGAATATCTAAACCGACTGAAATGAAAAGAAAAACAGCAAAACTATCTAGTATCTAGTTAACCCCATATATCTATACCGCATGAACTAACAGAAACCACCAAACCTTTGGATCGAACCGACGCCTTCCTTGCCTTTACCACCATTTTGAGAAACACAGTCCATCTCTCCAGCTCTTTTCTTTTCTCTCGAAAAGACCTCGAAAGAAAGTAACCACGAGGATCGGAAAAATAAACACCGTTCAATGCAACGCCATGGATAATTCGGTTCACACCCATCCAAGGCGTCTCCCGAAAAATCCAAACCCACCCAGCATAGCCGTAACGCCAGTGAAAACGATCAATATCCCATATTTGCTACCATAGCCATACGAAATAGCATGAGTCAACGGCGGCGCGGCCAGCAGGGCCTCACTTAAGGGCCCGGAGAGCACGCCTCCTACTCCGCGACCTGCCACTAGCAGAGCATAGACCAGGCCAGGCTCCGCAGAGTAATCCTTTGCAGTCGTTTCACGCATGATTCCCGGCCAGATGGAGCTGAAGCTCCCTGCGAAGAATCCGTACAGGCAGGAGAAAGTGCATAGGACGGCCGCTAGGCCTGAAAAGCCCCAGAGGAAGACCACAGAGGATGTCGCGCCGATGGTAGAGAATAGCATGACGGTTGTCACGTCCCATTGATCGATCAAGAACCCGATGACGACTGATCCGAAGAATGCACCGCCGTTCAGGAGCACCACGCTGGCAGTAGCGATTTCGTTGCTGAACCCCAACGAGCGTGCGTATAGAGGCAGGTATAGACTGGGAAGGAAATAGCCCAGGCTCTCCAGGATACTGCACAGTTGCAACGGTAAGAACGGTCGACAGACGACGAATTTCATATTTGGGACCTTCGAACGAGAGACGGTCGAAGGTGGAACGCGAGGTTTCATGAACGGCAGCACCGGACACAGAAGAACAGAACTCGCAATTGCCCAGATGCGGAGAGTAGTGCGGAACGAGAAATGCGACAATGACCAGGAGATGAACAGTGGTGCAGTGATGCCAGCGCATCCTGTGCTAGCCCATGCAATGCCAAATGCCAGACCTTTACGGTGAACGAACCACTCATTGACGAAGAGCATAGTCGGGTAAGACATCATACACGCGCCAATGGCATAGAGAAAGCCTTGAGTCAAGACAAGTTGCCAGACGCGGGTAGCAAAAGAAGCTGCCACCAAGGCCAGAGAGGATATCAAGCAGCCCAGGATGATGGATCTGCGACGGTATCGGGGCCACTGTCGAAGGCCGAACAGACATACTGGAGAACTGAGATAGAGCACCCCAAGAGTCACAGTGCCTATCATCGTCACCCCAGCAGGGTTATCATCAAACTGCCCATTGTTGGAGTAGTACTCCTGGAAGACCCCAGAAGTAAAAGGGAATCCCCAGACGAGTCCCTCGATGACGAAAGTTCCCACCAGGACGAGCCAGGCATCCTTTCCACCGTCTACGGGCGGAAGGGATTGGGCTATAGGTTCCTCGGATTCTGGGAGACTGTAATCAGTCCCCCGGTCGGAGAGTTCGTGGCTCTCAGTGTCGTCAATCATCGCGAATGATAGCAGGCCCTCTGTATCTGCAAAAAAGAAAGTTAGATAGAATGGACGAGAGACAACGATCTTCAAGATCAGAGACACGGGAATGGAGTATAAATACTATTTCCTTTACTTTTCGCAAAGAGGGAGCAAGACGATCGTGGGTTAGGTATCGAACTGTACTGAATTCCCAACGGTGCGGCCGACCAAGTCCAGCGCTTATGCAGCCTGTCGAGGTCTGGCCTTGAGGTACTCAGGCAACCGCCAGCTCCTGGCTTGACCGCTCAGCCTTGTGTAGGACCAAAGTGTGATATTCATCGACTATTTGATCCACTTCGTCCACTTCATCTCATGACTTCTGTGACGCGACTCGGCCTGTTTGTGACATGCTGTCGTCTTGTTCACGCAGACGTGGGTACGTACCGCCGTGAATCTGGGCTGACTACCAAAAAAAAAAAAAAAAA
>JAPVCB010000028.1:1051905-1068675 GCA_029606185.1 Paecilomyces formosus
CCATTACGTTATAGTTACAGGACCTGCAGTGCTGTCAATTCCTCCCGGAACATCCGTTGGTCGTGGCATTGCATAGAGTAGCTGTGATCTGCATGTTGTGAAGGACGCAGAAGGATCAGATATGAAGAAAAAAAAAGAGTTCTATGAAGGGAGTCGGCCTCCTGAGGCTCTAGAGCATTAATGATCTTTGCACCGTCGGGAGATCTACCTTTCGCTGTGTCGCATCACCCTTTCATCGACACAAACTCCTGGATCGAAGGAGACATTCGGGACAGCATGGCGTGTCAATAGCGCATGCAGGGCCTTTACGGGATAGAGAATGGTGGATAAGTCCCACCAAAGCTCGTGCTCGGTACTATGATCGACGCTAACTATAAGTTCAAAAAAGAAGGGCCCACGTGGTGTGGTCCAGTAGCACTGATTCACCAGGGATAATAATGCTTGATAAAGGAAAAGAATGCGGAGCTGAATCTCTATAGCTATACTCTGCCCCTGCTACCATATAAAAACCAGGCTCAGACTGCAACTACATCAAGAGCATTAAAAGTAAACAGTGAAGACAACACTATGACAATCTGTTCAAATTCATTCTGCTGGGTATTAAAAGGGGTCGTTCTTGTGTATGAACAACTTACTATACAGGCATCAAGGGGAAAGGAAAAACGTAGGGGTATGAGGAATCAAATGAGTGACAGGAGGTCGGCCTAATTATTTCACAAGAATAGTAGGTGGGCAACGTGAGAACGCAAAGTGGTATAATGTAAGCAATGATGCCCACGCGGTATCAAATAGAAAGATCGTGATCGGTACGCCGTGAAAATATGATGATTGTACAATGGCCAATGAGAAGTGGGGAGAGGAAGAGAAATTGGATGAAAACAACAAGGGGTCAGAACGCATCATTTGCTGGGGGAGAAAAAAAAACAGATGACTAGTCAAAACTATCGGGCAATTTGATCTGACATCTACCTCCAGAGCTTTCTCTTCAGGAATTATGCAAAACAAATGAACTAAATCACAAAGGAAATGGGCATGGATCAATTTCATGAAACAATTTGTGGTCCGAATGGTCCTTCAACGGAGCGCGGCGATTGAGATACTAGGCCGTCCATGGTACTTTCAAGATCATCTCCGAAAGTACTGTTTTCGTAGTTATTCGGCTCTGCGTCGTGGTCATAGCTTGATCTTCTCATGAGCGGAGGAGTAGTTGGAGGCTCCAAGCGCGAAGGACTCTCGCTGTGACGGGCCGAAGCAGATCTCATGGTCTTATTACTATTATAAGACCTCAGTGGACGGCTCTCCGAGTACGAGCGCCGTGCCCCTTGCATCATTGGTGGTGCATTTCCGTTGATGGGGGACTGTCGCACGTTCGAGCTTGGTGGAGTCAGGAGACCCGATAAGAAGCCACCTGCGTTGCTCGACTTCGAAGGGGTCTGCTCTGCCAAATTGGCATCTCTAGTCTTGCGCCAGCTTCCCCAGGCCGCGGCAGCAGCAAGCGGGAGAGCTCGAGGAGACGCAGCCAAGGTGGAGATGGATGACAGCGATGGGAACGTCTGTCCGCCCGCCATAGCCCGTTCCTTCTCTTGCTGCTCCATCTGGAGGTTGGCCTTGAGACGGATTGCCGCATCACGGACGGCATTTTGGTCGAAAGAAGGCTGGGACAGGGTATTGATGATATCTTGCAGATCGTCGATGCGGACGCCCAGGAGCTCCCGTAGCCAGTTGATCTCCGTGTCCTTCTCTTTGAGCTTGTTGGGCGCCTCCTTGTCGACACTAGACAGTTCCTGTTCGAGATCCTCGATCCGGCCTTCACGCTGCTGCAACTGGTCTTGGAGCACCAGGATGGATTCTCGAAGAGCCTGTGGTGAGATCTTCTCTGGTACAGAGTCGCGTCTGTAAGACATGGACGGAGAAGTCGGCTGGGGAGGAGAGTTGATAGGGGCTCCCTTGGCCTGAGCTGCTTGGGCTGCAGCGCGGGCTGCAGATTTGGCAATCTCCAGTTTTTCCTCGAGATGGGAAACGCGGTCCTTGAGATGCTCGACTTTTTCATCCGAAAGAGAAAGTTTCTCCAGCAGGTGCGCCTCGTTGCGTTGTTTGTCTTCAGAAGCGTTGTGCAGAGCACGAGCATGGCGTTCTCGGAGATCGTTGAGGACTCGTTCGTGCAGCTTGCGCTGCTCCTCAAGCGCAACCTCCTTGGATTCAAGGGCAGCTGTCAACGAAGCTTCCTTCGCATCCTTGGCTTCCTCCAGCAGCAACTCGTAGCGCTCCTTCATAGTATCGGCGTCCATTCGAACGCTCTCCAGCTCATTCTGTACACGGGAGATCTGCGCCTCGAGTTCCGCGCGGACGTAGTTGACCTGGTTGTTAGCAGCCTCGATGTCGGCCTCCATAGAGGTCCTGGTTCGCTGTACCTCAGCACGGCTACTCTCGCGGGCTTCGTTGAATTCCCGCTCGAAGCGCACGGCCTTGCTCTGGAGTTCATTATTCTCCAGTCTCAGAGCAGAAAGGAGCTCCTCCAATCTAGCATTCTCATGCTGGGACTGGGCGAAAATAAACTTGAGCTTGGCGGCTTCCCTCTCCTGCTGCTCCAGCTCGCTGATGTCGATCTCCAGCTTCTCCCGCAGCTTGACTTCTCTGTCATAAGAAGCGCGGAGAGCGTTGTATTTGGAAATTTGATCCGTTTCTCTCTTGCGCCAAGCAGCCTGATCACGAGCGATGTCCCGTGTCGCCGTAGTCATATCATCCTGAAGACGGTCAAACTTGGTTCGAAGGCTCTGCCTGGCACGCAAGCTATCTTCGATGCGAGACTTCAGATGGTTGATAGTTGCAAGGAGATCTTTGTTCTCTGCTTTGACATCCTCGATCTGATGTCTCCACTGGTCGCTTGACAGCCTGTACTCATCAAGAGTCCCTTCAAGAGCAATGTTCTTCGCTGACAGCTCCGAGAGGGTAAGCTGGAGAGTTTCCTGCTGCTCTTGCAGAGCATCAGATCGCTTCTGTGTCCACTCAAACTGCGGTATCCTTTCTTCCTTGAACGTGCGCAGATTCTCCTCCGCGGCGAGTGCTGCATCACGATGACGAGCTGCGTCTTCTTCCGCGAATTTGAGCAGTCTCTGGACCTCTGCGAGGGAGTCCTGAGATTCCCTATAGGCTTTGTATTGCTGATCAGCTCGCTCATCGGCGATTTTGAGCATGCTCTTGAGGCTATCAACCTGGAACCTCAAGCTTTCTGCATCAAACTCGTCAGAATCAGACCTCCGGGCGTCTCTAATGCTAAGCTGCTCTGCAATAACCGCCTGAACCGTCTCTTTCAGGTTCGTCATCTCCGCTTCAGATTGTCTCGAAGCCGTAAGACTTTTAAGTTCAGCAATACTTTCTTGCAGGAGTGTGAAGTCAACAGAAGGAGCCGCGGGTTCGGGACGGGAGGACTGGTGTGCCACGAGAGCATCCAAAACGGCGTTCTTGAGCTTGTCCATTTTTCGGTCTCGGATGTTCAGGGGCGATCTTGATCTCGTCTCAACCTCTTCGTCGTCCTCGTCGTCTGCATCACTGTGCTCGATCTCAGCAGATGTACTACGTAGTGGCCTTCTGCTACCAGATCGAGAAGCAAGCGATTCCACCGAGTGCTGGATAACGCTCAATGCCTGTTCCAGTGGGCTCAGGCGTTCATCCAGCGCGGTTCCAACAATATCGTCTACACGAGAATCGAAGAATCTGCTTCTGTTTGCCAGCTTCTCATCTTCACCAGAAGAGAGCACGTCGTTCCAATCGCTGAGCTCTTCATTAACACTTAGCACCTGGCGGACTGGAGAGTCCACATGAGATGCGAAACCACTGGCAGAGCGAGCAACGGGCGACTTGACATCGAGGTCTGACCCCCGCTTGGGAATGTTCCGTATTTGTCGAGGCGCCTTGGGGCTTGGACTCGGAGCTTCGCTTCGAATGATGCTGACTGGAGGCAGCGATGGCTCCGTCATTGGCTCCACAGGAGATTTCGCTGCAAGATGAGGGCTAGTCAGTCTCTCCACGCCGACATCAGAGTCGTCGCCATTCAGTTGTTCCATAACAGCATTAAGCTCCTCTTCATCAGGGGAGTCGTGCTCTTCGTGAGTTTCCACCGTCTGCTCAGCTGGTTTTGGAGAATCCTTGGCCACTGGCTCAGCAGTGGCAGCAGCAGCAGCAGCAGTATCTGGTTCTACGGGCTCAGACACCTTAGCTTCAACCTTGGGCGATGCTGGAGGACTTATCACAGCATATCGGGAGGCCATGAGGCCAGCAGGCTTCTTTGGTGCGGGCTCTGCCTCGGGCTTCGGCGTTGTGAACTTCGACGGTATAAACTCGGCAATAGAAGGTCTGAATTCGAATGGCTTCGACTTGAACGGGCGCTTCGCGTTGTTGTAAGAAGATTCCTGGCTTGGTGGAGCCTCTTCCTTTGGAGCAACAGAGTCACCATTCTGTGCAGGAGGCTGGCTGTCCTTGTGTTCGACAACGCCATTGGAATCTTGTTTCTCGAGGCCAACTTTACCGGGAAAGTCTGGTCCTGCAGCATTGAATGAGGCTGCTTCAGTCTCATTTTTGAATTCGAAAGGTGCCCAAGTCTCTGCTTCGCTAATGGGGGTCTCCTTCGAATCCACAGGCTTCTCATCCGCTGGCGCTGCGTCGATCTTGGTGTCGAGAGTGACCTTTTCCTCTGCACCAGGAATGGCATTTTCCTTACCCTCTGCCGGAGCGTGAGATGTACTGGGCACCTGAGGAGACTGTCGTTGGGCGGCCTCCGACAGAGGAGCAGCAAGTTCAACTTCCTTGTCACCGTCATCATCGACACGTCGAGCACGCTTCTGGCGACCAGTCTCCTCCGGCGCCTTCTTCTCATTATCATCCTCGTTCTCTTTCGTGTCACTCCCGTGCTCGTCGGGTCGTACAATAGGAATGGCTTTCGATTTCTTAGCAGGCTTCGAAATCTGGTTGAAATCAATGTCACCAAAGATTTTGCTCTTGCCGCCTGCTGGTGGTCCTGAGCTAGGGCCAACGGGGTTAACAGCATTTCCAGGGTTGAAAACAGGCGCCTCGACATTGAAGGCCGCTGGCGAAAATTGGAATCCAGAGAAAGAGTTCTGTCCAGAGAAGGAGTTCTGTCCGGTGAACGGCGTGAAGGAGGGAGCCTCGACATTGAAAGAACCCGTTGAACTTGCAGGCTTGAAGATTGAATTTGGTGAAAATATTCCTGCGCTGTCAAACCCTGAAGGCTGGAAGCTGTTGCCCTGGAACTGGAAGTTGCTTGACGAGAATGAACCAGAGGGATCAAATTCTTTAGCTTCGACGTTGAAATTCGAGAGCGAAGTCCTTGACTTGTGGCCGGGAGCGAACGAACTGTTGCTCTGTCCGGACTTATGCCAGGAAGATTTGTTTGCGGTGTGGCTCTGGATATGGGGTGTACCAGAAACACTGGGATTTGTGTCAATATCCGAGGCATCCCGACCAGGCTCTTGGTACTGTTCGCCAAAAAGATGCTGCTGCTGAGAGAGCGATCCCTGCTTCGGGAACTGCGAAGACTGAGGAATCTTATCCGGCATTGCCCATCGAGAGCTCAACAGATCATTTCCACCAAACTGGTGCTGTTGACTAGACTCCCTGTCATCTTCTTCCAATTGTCTCTGAATCGATTCCTCCAGGTGATAATCGGCCTGTGCATATCGGTCGAGTCCCTTCTGCAGAGTTTCGCTGACGTTGTGGCCATGACCACGAGGCGTGGGATGCGCGATCTCAACGTGCGACTGGAAAGATTCCGGTCCATTCTTCTCTGAAGGCGTCTGGAGTTGTCGGGGGGTTTGACCGTGCAGGTCACAGTGTCCATTCTGTCCAAACTGATCGAGGAGGTTATCATTGTGAGGGGAGACGATGTCATGCAGACCAGGATGGAATGCATTCGAGTCGTCCGCGTTCAGAGGTGAAACAGGTGACAAGATAGAATTCAGGTTTGGCAGGTTGCTAGGAACAGTTGGAGAGACCCCCGTTTGACGTGTGTTCAGGAAGCTTTGAGGGGTGAAAGTGCCTTGGATTGGAGGAGTAAACTGGAACGGGAAGCCTGGGGAGATGTTCTGGTCACCACCGAAAAAGGCTGGAGAGGCGATAGAACCAAGGTTCGCACCCGTGTTCGCAGACTGGTTGAAATGCGGGGAGAAAGGGTGGCCGCCCAGGAACTGGTTGCTGTTCGCCGACCCAGTCGGGACAGGGGGAGAAGCGATCAAACCTGGTAATTGACCAGGAAGATGGCTCATAGAGCCGGAGGCTGGAGAGATTGTCTGCTGCGGCTCATCGTCACCCAGTGATACACCCAGAGCCCTGAGCTTTTCTTCTTTGAGGAAGTTCACATAGGCGTCCCATACAGATTGGTCTGGAAACTTGACAGGGAAGTTGTGGGCATCCCATTCATTCTTCACTTCAGCAGGATCAGGGTGAATGGGTCGACTCAGCGCACCTCCTTCTGATGGCGCAAAAGGCTCCTCTGGCGTGCAGACGCTGAAACCGCGCGTATCATACCCTTCATCCTGGAACTTCTTCAGACGTGCCTCAATGTCAGCACGAGTCAGGAGAGTGTACCCCGATTCTTCAGAGCCTCTCTTGTCCTCCAACGGTACTGCAATGATACATGCTTTCCCACGCCACACGACTCGCTTTTTCGGTCTCGCCGTCGAGGAACCCTTGGCCGTTGCCTTTACCGGACTCACATCTCCGGATGAAATCTTAGGCGTTGATAGGTCTCCGACAGGCGTCTCGGATGGAGGCGGCGGTGGTAGGGGCTTCTCGACCGGCGAGAGCGGCTTGGCCGCATTTACCTCGACAGAGGGCTGTCTGTCCTGCTGGTCAGACATCTTGGACGGTACCGGATCTTTGTCGTATGCGAAACCCCAGAAATCCTCCTGCTTCAACGTATCCGTGCTCTTGTGCGAGATGTGCTTGGCTCTAGGCGGAACGAGGCCAACCTCTGTGTTCTTCGCCCGCGCTCTACGACCAACGTAGTCCGCTACCGTGGGCGTCTTCAGAGGGTCTTCCTCGCGAGTATCGTCTAGACCAAGCCAACCGTCCTCGTCCGCAAGCTGATTCTGTGCGGTGAAGAACGATGGCGTCTCACTACCCGAATCGTCACTTAACCAATTGGTCCGTTCAGTCCTCGGCTGGCCCGAGAGGTACTGATTGATCCAATCTTCCGTAAAATCCCTGATAGATTTCCCTCCTTGTCTACCCGGTAGATCTCGCGCGGCTGCGCGGCCCACTGAAGGATACACCCGCCTGGCGATGTGGCTCGAGGCCGATGGCTGTCTCAAATCGGGAGTATTCACGCTTGATACCTGGTGCAAGCCGCTTCGTGTCGACACTGGCGACGTGTCTCCCGACTCGCGACCTCGTCCTGCAAATTGACTCTGTGTCCAAGAGGGCCTACGCGGACTAGGAGTCGCGTACGGCGAACCCCACGCGGTCGTGTAGTAGGTACTACTTTCCGCCCGTCGATATTCGGGGGAAGACGACAGCGAGTCCCACGCCGCTCCTCGAAACTTGGGAAGGGCTGGAAGGACTTGGGGAACGGGAGTCGAGCTCAGCTGGCGACGCTGGCGACTAGGCGAACCGGAGCCCCGGACGCTCGAGTTGGCAGGGGAAGTAGAGCGTGAAAGCGACACCAATGGCGCAGCCAAGTATGCTTCGTCACGAATAAAAGGCTCGAGGGGTCGTTGAGGCGAAGACGCCGGTATGGCGGTGACGGAAGGAGTTGGACCTAGAATTCGCGCGCATTGATGTCAGTTCTCATTGAATCCATCGTTCGTTTTCCATCTCGTCTTCCATGTAGACGCGCGTGGAGACGTGGAAAACGGGTGTTATCGATAAAAAGAAAAAGGAGAAACCGTTGAGCCGCGGTCTGGAAGAAAGTATACCACATACCTTCCGTGTCGTCTGCTGCAGCAAGCACCTGCTTGCCGCGCCCCTTATCGCCCGGAATGTTGGAGCATGGAAATCAAGCCGGGGGGGAAGTCGAAGAAACCTTGCGGAAACCTAAGATCGCAGCGATCTTAGGGCGACAGAAAAACCGATGCTGACTAGGCAAGTATGTATGATATGTCAATACGCACTGCCGCGACGGTAGTTCGCTGGCGGGAAACGATCCGCGCCCGAATCAAGCAAGGAGACCGGGAAGGGGCGTTGGTTTTTCCGTAATACGGAGATGCAGGGCGATGAGTTCGACAACTAGATCACAGGAACAACCTTGAGTATGCGAGAGCTTGGACCATGGCGCACACACGAGGGAGATGGATCCAGATGCGAAGACCAGGATGGGGAGAGGGAAGACGGGGGGGGAGGAAGAGGAAGAGAACGAGGCAGAGAGGGAGAGGGCGAGGAATGGGAAGGACGAAGAGAGAAAGAAGATGTTTTTTGGCACGTCACGACCCGAAGAGGCGATCAGGGAGCGATGAGCGCTAGTTGGCGTTGTCGAGTGCGAGAGGCCCGTGAGGATGGATGCTTGAGCCTCGATGGCCAGCAGGATAATACGTTAGGTTAAGTCTGCTCGCAGTGCTCCGTCGGTGTGCGATCGACGCGTCGGTTGCCCACGCGCTGGCTCTCACGGATGCTAGTTCCAGTTCCTACGGTGTAGATGAGCTAGACCGGCAGTAGAGCAGACATTTACATTATTCTTGATGGCTGCTGGTATGCAGTATAGTATGTTAACTAACTATCTCGTTGACTCTGTCCTAACGCGCTTCTCTCCATCCGGGGTCGTGTTCGCTTCTGTTGTTTTCTTTTCAGGGGTAAACCGAGCTATCCACGCTGGAACCACGGTTCTCGAGCCTCGTGTACCGTTGCTGCTAACTAATGATTAACTTACCAGCACGTTAAATTAATCTAATTACCCGCTTCCCGTTGGGTTCGCTCCGCGCCGTGTTTGTTCCGGCAAAAAGAAAAATAATTAAATCATCAAGAAAAGTATCTCTGGCTCTGAACGGGTTTATTCCTTCTCGATAATTTCACGACAAGTACGCTGTCCTCTCTCTGGCCAAAGCGAAAAGAAGGAAGAGAAAAAAGCGTGAGTCAACCAGCCGGGCCAAAGTCCCATGCGGTGTCAGAGTCAGCCGTCAATCAGGCCCAACATACGTGGCATCGGTTCATCGCCTCATATCTCTGCCCATCTTATCTAGACCTATACTTCTATAGATCATGTGAAAATAGAAACATTAGCTGATCTCAAAGATCATAATAACTGTAACATGTCGTGTCTGAGATACAAGAGTAAAAAAGAAAAGAAAAAAGAATATTCAGAACGGTCGTCCAAGCTCCATCAGACCCACAGCCGCAATCGATAAAAGATGAAACTGCCGCAAGAAACAGAGGGATCTACCTTGTTCGCGACTATTGAATCTGGGGCAGGGATGCCACTGGGTCACTGGCTGGTCGCTGAACCCACTGAACTCACTTTGAGAGTCAATTGCATTTTCTTCGGTCTATCCGTAAGCAGGCGCCTCATTTTCTCGTCATCCTATCGATCAGTGACATCTCATCAGTCGATTCTTTTTTATCTCTTCATGGCTGCATTATTCCTCTGATCAGACAATACCACTAGGCTGGAGACACTACCAGCCATCCGTGCGGCTACCAGCAAGCTCATAAAGCGCGTTACGCTACTGACTGGAATGCACGCTAGAGGCATATGCAGACAAAGTCCCCACAGGATATTATGGTGTTCTATATACGCTCGTGGATATCTTGCAGATTCTATCCTACCATCTGCTACGGATGAAATTGACAAAATACAAAGGTTGATTCGACACGCCCAGCTCACATCTAGCAGGTAGTGTTGAACTTGGTCTGGCGGTCAGCCGTGAACATACCCCAGTGGGTCTCGTCAGCAGAGGAACCGTCGTCGCCAACGCTCTTGGGCTTCCAGGGCTCGTCGTAGGCCTCAAAGTAGAAAACGTCCACACCCCAGGCAAGCATGCCGCAGACGCCCTTCTGGTAGAAAGTCTCCGCGTTTTCGGTACCGGCGATAGCCTTGCCATAGTCCGAGCCACCCGCTGAACAAGCCGTTAGCTTCTACTTTCATCGTAATGCTATTCATCTTCTGGGGTTTCTTACTAGTCGGCCAGCCAGTCTCACCGGTCAGGACCTGGATCTTGTTGGCGTTTGGACCGGCAAGCTTCTGGATGTGGTTGATGGTCTGAGACATGTCGTCGAAGTAGGTCTTGTGCGCATCCACAGCGGGCGTGCCCTGCCAGTAGGCAAAGGCGTTGGCAAGGCTGTTGATATGCATTAGCAAATAACCCCTAGAAGAACAGATGCCAATGGCGCTTACATGTAGTCAACACCTCCAGTGATCAAAGCATCACCGGTGCCGTCAACGAACTTGTTCCAGCTGTCGGCGGTTCCGATCTTGACCTTGGGGAACATCTTCTTGACCGTGTTGATTCTGTCGAGAAGCTGCTGGCCAGTGAAGGTACCACGGTACATGGTCTCAGAGCCGACAGTGATGGCCTCAACGACATCCTCGTTTCCAGGAACGGAAGCCTGAAGGGCATCGGTGTCTTGCTTGAACGACTGATCGTAGTCGGGCCTTTCCAGACTCGGTCAGTCCACATTCTCAAGCATAAGCATTGACAAGTACAGGAGTCTATCACTCACCAGACACCCAGGACGACCTTGAAACCTTTGGCCTTGGCGGCGGGAATGATGTTCTTCGCCGTGTCGCAGTCACTAGCAGAGTATGTGCGCACCAGCGTGGTCAGGGACTTCAGGTGGTCAAAGTCGGCCTCGTAGTCGCTGGTCTTCTTGCAGGATCCGTCGGGGTTCTTGTCTCCCAGCGAGAGACCAAGGGTACCAGCGGCCGAGACGGCCACTGGAGCAGCCGCGAGGGCAAAGGGGAGGATGTTGGAAATGCGCATCTTGAATTATGACGACAGCACTTTCAGGAACGAAGGGAGCGGAAAAGCGTTCAGTAGACAAGCAAGGAAAGAGAGGACGCGCAAAGAAGCACTTGGACGCGAAGAACGGGGAGAGAAAAGAACGAATGCTACCCCGGTTTATACGTCAAAAGAGTGACAGGAGATTAGGCAGTTAGACAGTTGGAAGAATAAACAACACGGACGTTGTTCTGGAAAAGGGAGAAAGACAGGAATGGGTGGAGTCGTCTGTGATTGAGGCTAGGGTGTGACGATGTCTCGTCTTTCCGAGCGCCCAGAACGCCCAAGGCGCCGGTTACACGATGGTTGTTTCTTCAGCGGCTGTGGCACTGTGGCTGTCAGGAGAAACGTTACCATACTCTACTTAGTCTCCTAGTGTCCTTCCACTCCCCACGCGGGTCTGCGATAGAGTCGCGGGGATGCCGTTTCCCAGGGGCGCCGTGGTCCACCAGCGCCAGCTTACTTCAGGGGAGAGCTCTGCTAAAAAACGCTGGCCCGTCAGGGTCCCGAGGATCGACCGTCGATCCATGCCTCCAGCAGCACAACGCGGGCTATTCCTGGATACAGACAGCTTTCGATCGACTCAATTATTTACACTTAGCTGGCCATAGCGAGTATTTCTCTGCCGACAGAATAAATATGGAAACGGAAACCGTCGAGGCTTATTCTTCGCAAGATCGTGCTCAAGATGCAAGTGATTTCGCTTATTTATGGAGACCCGAAACCGTCGGTACAACGCTCGATGCTGCCGTCCTACCGTCTACGATAGTACTACGGAGAGCTCCCGTAGTGACATGATGGATGATAAATGATGGACTGCAGAGATGACGACGCTTATGAGGCTTCAACTTGTCCCAATTCGGTTGGGAAATGATGATTGTCCAGTGTACACGATTCCAATGGAAGTTCCTGATGACGGTCTAAGGTCAAGAACACTGACACCAATAGCAAGCGAGAAAGCCAAAGGATGTAAACATTATCAGACAGTGATACAAATACATTCACACTATTTCGTGACAGGTCCTCCCTTGTGTCTGCGCAATAATGACTGCCTCATTGTTCTCGAAAACATCGACTCCGTTCTAGAATCCCCTTATATGAACACCCTGACCCGCAAGATCCAATTCTGGTTTCAGGAGTCCTCATAGGAAGCCTTATTCTGGAAACGCGCTTTGGCCTCTTCCGATGTGATCCTCTTTCCCGTCTTATCGAAGAATCGAGATGCAACATACAACCACTTCTCCCTCTCGTATCGTGCTTCCAGCTTGTGCAGTAGGAGGATCTCATCGAGACTCAGTTTGGTCTCAATGTACGGCCGTGCCTTGTGCTCCTGCGATGCTCTGCGTCGCGAAGATGAAGCGGTGCTGTCGGTCTATCATTGCTCTTAGTCTGCTTCGTAGTGATACAGAAGACATGTCTAAAGAACAGACATCAAATGAAAACATCTTACCTTTCCTGGAATAATTAGTGGGTCGGAAAATGAAACGCGGCGTGTTTTCCTGTCCTGCTGCTTACCGTTGTCCTCTTTCTTGTCCTCCTTTTTC
Organism: Paecilomyces formosus; assembly: GCA_029606185.1. Classification (NCBI taxonomy): domain Eukaryota; kingdom Fungi; phylum Ascomycota; class Eurotiomycetes; order Eurotiales; family Thermoascaceae; genus Paecilomyces; species Paecilomyces formosus. The sequence goes on from JAPVCB010000028.1 coordinate 1,064,390, forward strand.
TTTACTGTATCCATGCCTTGCCCTGCAAGTACTGCCCTAACACGCTCTTCAACAATAGCTTTGATCTCTGCTTCAATGGAGGCCTCTCTAGACATCACGGCCGACTTCTTTTCTGTTTCAGCTTTCTCTGCTTGGGCCTTTTTCTCTGCCTCGATAGCAGCCTGAACCCGTGCTTCGATTATAGCCTTTATATCTGCTTCTCCAACTTCGGCCTCGGCTTTTTTCTGTGCCTCTGCAGTTTCAGTTGCTGCCTTCTTTTCTGCCTCAAGCGCCGCTTTGATCCCTGCTTCGAGTGCAGCTTTGAACTCTGCTTCAACCGATTCTTTCTTCTCTGCTTCAGTGGCTGCAGAGCGCTGCTGCGCCCATCGTTTCTTCAGCTCTGCAATTGGTCTGTTATCCATCACTACTGATATCTCCTTCCACGATTTGTTCAGACTCTTCATGGCAGCCAGAAGCGCATCATGGTCTGCATTCCATACTGGGCCGGTTAATTTACCTAGTTCCTCATCAGTCGGTCTGTACAGTTAGAACGTATGCTTTAGATAACCCAGAGAAACAACCTGACGGACTAATAGACCCCTTTTCTGACTTTGGTTTTGGCGATGACTCTCCATTCTTTGCAGCTGCTCCGTTCTCTGTCGCCTTTTTCTCCGCGGCTTCCTTCTCTGCCTTTTCGCGAGCTCTCTCGCGCTGTTCGGACGAGTAATCAGTTCTATTCTTCCCCATGGATAGAGATATCATTGTAAAGATGCTCTGAGTTAGACAGGGAAATATGTCGTAGGTAACGGACCTTCAAAGCTTGGAAGGCAATCTCCTCCGCAAGGAGAGTTCTGTTGCTCTTGAAGATATCTGAGAAATGCAGTTTGTATTTGTCTTCTCCAGAGCGTACGGTTGGCATGACGATCTTCCTCCCAGCTGCAGGGCGTGACATTGATTATGAGAAAGAAATGGCCGTTGTTGTGTGGATGTTGATGTTGTGTGGGATACCTGCTTTCAAAGACCGTTGCGCAACAAGGCAGGTATCACTTTGGCAACTCCCAGCGCGCATGCACGAAAGTCTACGTGATGAGAGTCAACACCTGGAATTACCGCTGCTTCCTCTAATTTGAACGAACTCAAGGGTATATTTGGGTGGCCGTGTTTATCTAAAATAGGCGACTTTATGCTCTAGGTCTATGGTTGCAAAAGTAGATAGGATAAAAATATATATGCTAGAAAATGCATTTCAAGGCAAAACATGGGTATTCCAGGCTGTAAGAGAGTAATGTCGAGTTTTACGCACAGCGACCGACACATCATATATGCCCGAAAGAACAGCCATCATTATAAGAAAGCAGCAATGGTTCGCAGCAACAGTGAGCGTGCATCGCAGAGTGAGTTGGCAGTCTGTCCGCCAGTAGTCCATTTGTTTAGGATGTGGTCCGAGCGTCTGGGATTTCGAAGGAGCGTCGGGCGGACACATTGCTTCAGCTTGAGATTCGGCCGCGTGGAACTCCAAGCTCCCCTTCACACACAATCCCCCACGCTACCAAGTTGTGATCCGTCTGTCGAGGATCGTGTGTCCTGCCTATTTCAATCAGCAGTTGAAGCGAGAATACCGACACCATGCGATTCTCCACGACAGCCATTCTGGCCACCGCGCTGGGATGGATCGGAGCCGCGACGGCGCACAACATCCAGCTCAAGGCACACTCGATGGAATGCTTTCACGAACAGCTGCACAGGGATGATAAGATGACCGTTACGTTCCAAGTGGGAGACAGGGAGTTTGGTGGCAGTGGAAACTTGGAGATCGATTTCTGGGTACGTGGGCATATTGCTCAACGCGGACAAAACAAGCCAGCTGCACTCCGCTGTCCGATTGTCATGTTTTCCTAAAGAAAATCTCGCTGACAGCTTTGGTTTCAATTATAGGTCGAGGATCCCGTCCAGAACCGCCAGTATCAGAAGACCGCCGTCTCCTCGGAAGACTACTCTTTCACAGCTCATATGGACGGCAAATACGTCTACTGCTTCAGCAATCTCGGTTGGACTTCGAATACAAAGGAAGTGTCGTTTAACGTCCACGGAATCGTCTACGTCCCGGAATCCGAGTCGCAAGATCCATTGGAGACTGAGGGTATGAGATCTGAACCCGGCACTGATTTGTTGACTTGGCAGAGCAACTAATAAGCTTCCAGTCCGACGTCTTTCAGAACTGTTGACTCAGGTCAAGGACGAGCAGTCATACATTGTGGTTAGAGAGCGGACGCACAGAAACACGGCGGAGAGCACCAATGCCAGAGTGAAGTGGTGGAGTATCTTCCAGCTGGCCGTCGTTATCGGCGAGGGTGTTTTCCAGGTCTGGTGGCTCAAGAGATTCTTCGAGGTTAGTTATTCTCTCAGTCGCCCACGCAGGAGTCATTTTTTAATGCCGTGCAGGTCAAGCGCGTCGTATGATCAATTATCGCTCCAGAGCCCGTCCGTCCTTCTCGCAATGGATTCGTTGGCTGGGCTGCAGGGTCCGAACCTCTTCCTAGAGGTGCGTCGGCCTAGCAGACCGCGGCATCTGCTTGCCTCTGCAGAGTATATCCCTGTCGGGAAGCCCAAAGATATTTTGGATGTAGTTTTAGCAAGATTAATTTTCAACTTCAATGAAATAAACGGTTATGACAGACGAACGGCACCGTGAAACTGTAAAACAGCACAATTCTGGATTAAGCGTAAGGTATTAAGCGTAAGGTATCTGGTTGACAACCTCAAATATCGTCAGTTACTGTATGCCTTGGGAATTTTCGCGATTACTCTGGCGTAGTCCATTTCGTGATGATCTTCTACCAGGGCTATCAGGAACCTTGTCCTGCTCTTGGCAGGTGCTGCCCTGTCCCCGCATCGACTGATATCATCAGATCTCATCCTCACATTTCGATTCCTATCTTAGGGCAACGAGTCGCTCCTGAACACCTGATAACTAGTGGATACACGGTAGATATATCATAATTAATCTAACGGATCAAAAAAAATAGTACAAATCCCTTGATACGCGCGAGGAAGCTTGCCACAGACACCTTCTCGCTATCCCTACGATTCTCGATCAATGCCAGCACGCGTAACCGCAGCGGTCCTTGCCAATGAGTATGCTTTGAACGAGACGATTTCCAATGCAATAGACACCAGTGACCAGCTATTCCATATTTGCTGGCGCAGGCAATCGTGCGGAAGCTGCTTAACTGGCGATGTACCATGTAGTTGGTGTCCTTTTGTATGTTTTTGTATTTCCTTCTGATACACTCCTTGCTTTTCATTGCAGTTCTGGGAATATATACAAAATTTGTTGCGAATGGAGATTTTACCTACTGTGTCGACATTTAGCCACTAATTCTCTTTGTCATGCTAGTCTTCGACATGCGTTCCGAACCCGTCTCGATTCCCCATCTTCTCTCCCTTTCGAGATGGAAATATATGTCCGTTGGGATCAAAAGAGAAATGGGAGATTAGGACGATATCATTGGGGTGCAATGTCAGCGTGTTGAATGCCTTGAGCGTGTTCGTGGCCGTGATTTCCACACTTGCCGTTGTGGGCTTGATGTTGCTGCTGGTATGGATAGGGAAGAAGATAGCGCATCGCTGGAGGGAGAAGAGACGGAAGGATGTCACTATATTTGGGTGGCTAATGCCAGGATACTTGAAGAAGTGGATGTCTCCTTGGGGACGAATAAGAAGGAGCAATGAAGGACACGAGGGAGTTGCTGGCAGTGGTGATGTTGAGGAGGGCGAGAGCAGACCACTACTGGGTTGATTGAGAAGGCAGTCTCCGCATTGGTAGAAGTTGATAATGATATCATGTTCAATATAGATACTAGCAATAATGGATTCATATTCATTGATATCTCTTATCCTCTCTCGAGGAATATACAATCGACAGGCCTGTTAGCTAGCAGAAACCGTTGGTAGTCGCAGAAAATATAATGTTCGAGCTCATAATCTAGCCCTGCACAACCTGGCTAACCTTGTACTCCACCACACCTGGCTTATCCTTCTGAATGATGAAGCGGCCCTGACCGACGAAAACGCGTCCCTCAAGGGACTTGTATCGCTCGTCTCCGGCCTGCGTATGTTGTTAGCAGATCTGATAAAAAGGATTTTGAGAGTCGCATTTAATTGGGAATTTAGATCCTATAAGGAGCTCTTACTTCAAATGTGATGTTGGTGACTGCGAGGAAAGACAAAAGTCAGCATTTTATGTATCTGGTGGGCCTAGGAATGGTAAAAAAAAAAAAAAAAAAAAAAAAAAAAAAAAAAAAAAT
>JAPVCB010000028.1:1068779-1164784 GCA_029606185.1 Paecilomyces formosus
TCGGTCACGTTGATGTTTCCTGTGTAGTGCAGGTAGAGCAACTGTGGTAAGCAGGTATGTTAGCCCGAGAAAATCTAGGTCGAAGACGTCCTTTCAGCGATGGTACTTACCGCGTCGTCCTTTGTTCTGTATTGGAAGTTACTTGGTTAGCCTTACAGCGTTCGGAATATAGTGCCCTGCTGAAGGAACTCACTTAACGACTCCGTGGGCGTCCAGACTTAGCTGCTTTCCATCGGCACTGGCGCGGATATAGTCGTTGCCAGTCCCAGCGAAAGTGGAGTCGACAGCAGGAGAGAAGCCAGGCTCACTCTTAAGTGTGCCGCCGATCATGGGCTTTTGTCATATAGAAAAGATATGTCAGTTTCCATATCTACATACTTACGCAAAAAAAATACTTTCTCTAGTGGGGTACTTACCACCACATTTAGGCTGCCTATATTGGTAGATAATTAGTAAAGGACTTTTTTCTTTTTCATTGCTGGGATTTTTCCTTATCGGGCTAGACCTTACCAACAGTGTATGGAGGATCAATTTGAACCTGTTGGGATAGAAGAAATGTCAAGTTTTTGATCTATTGCGGGGAAACAAGAATCCCCAAGCGGGGTAGGGATAGTTAAAGTTGATTTACCTGAATGGTGAAGGCAGGCTTCAGAGTCGGGAAGTCAGCCATATTTGCAAATAGGTGTCAATTGTACTGATCAGTTTGATATGAAAAAGAGATATTATGCCTCTTCGTGTTGTCAAAAGCCTTGGAAACAAGGACAACGTGGTTTATTTATACATTAATTTTGATAATCCGGCCGAAAGGCACAGCCCCACCCGATGTGAGGGGTGCGTCCAAGCACATCTAGGGGAGAAAACGACTGCAGACACGGGAGGGAAATCAAAAGATAATATCATATCATTGGGTGGGTTTTCACATCCCTTAATGAAATCATTGTCAGCTTCGTGCATGTCGCATCATATACATTTCCCGCTGTTCAGGTGGGGTCGTGGTCTTGGACCCCGCGAGGCATTGAATCTCCAACGTCAAATGACAATTTCAAGCAGCGCATAATAGAGAATAGGAAGAATAATCTAGAGCTCTTGTCATGGATTCAGTGTAGCTGATTGCATGCTCTATCAGCTAGAAAGTACAATCGCAAGACACCAACGATGTACTGTCCTAAAGTCTACACCAATGTTTGCCTGGACCCGAGAAACAGGGGAGACATACGTATGCACATGTATGTATGTCTGATAGTCGCATATCATAGATTAATCATAATCTGGGACTCTACCCCATAAATCCGCGTAATGGAACTATTTATAGCCCGAACTGGATGGTCCCAATTCCACGATTTGCTGCTTTTGGTTTATTTTCATCCCTGGACTATGGCTGTCGTGATCCGGGATCTATATGCAAGGGGATTATTTGATGACTGTACTCAGGTTAGCTGTGATTTGACTGCTGACTCTGCCAGGGGAAAGCAGAATGGCATGGGAAAAGGATAGCACCTGTGGTGCCACAACCTATGAACGTATGGTATAACTACCAGCTTTAGGAAGAAATAGCTTCATCCGATTGAACATTTGGCCGTCCCCTAGTTTTAAACCTGTAGGCTTTGAGTATTTAGACCATCGTTGCGAGGCTAGAACAGAGTGATATACCCCCAATAGGATTCTGAAACCTCATGTGCTTTTACCTATGACGAGATCTGAGATACCTGGTTTTTTGAAGTAACCAAATGTTCCATTTATCAGATATGCCATAATGTGGATAATATCTACGATCTAGATTTTCATGCGTAGGGCCGTACAGTGTACTAGTAGATGTGAAGTCCGTGGCACACCCCGTATGGTATCTACCTCTGTCGAATCCTTAGGCACGGAAGCAGTAGAAATATTGGAAGACTTGCTTGCTTCATTCTAGCTAAGGGGGATTGAAGCCCATATGTACCTTCTAGTCATACAAAGGAATAATTCAGCAGATTCTATCTATAATCAAAGCCCGGAGGATGGCAGATCATATTGGCGTTTCCTCTGTGCGCAGACAACCTCACATCGAGGGAAATAAAGCATACATATCTGGTAGTGGTGGCCCCCACACTAACGTCTGTGTGGTTTCAGTAAGATTTGATTTATTTGAACCATATCTCCTCTTTTGTCGCTGCACTGTTTGAACAAAAAGACATTGTGTTGTGGTTTACCGATCCAGTGGTTTAGTAAACGCGGCCGTTGGAGATCCCGGCCGCGGGCCGAGGCTACTGCAGTGCTTAAGCAGTAAGGCCCAGAACCAGCAGTCTGACTTATTCGAGGATTTTGTAGTCATCATGCGACATGTCAAAGACATAAAGCTTATTTGCATGGTTATCTGAATCAAAAACGCGCATGGAAAAAAGCACGCCGACAAAGAAGATAACCACCGTTTGAGCAGTCGCATACGAGAGCTATCACTGCCTCTTCACTACATACTACTTGGGCACTGTCCGACCGAGTCTCTACCCAGCATGCCACTCTGGATGTTCACGCACACTCCGAACGCATTCTCTCCTGAAGATAAGCGGGAGATAGCCGATCAAATTACCACCGTTTATCGCAGAACCGGACTACCCGGGTTCTATGTCAATGTTCAATTCTCCGAATTAAGCCCTCGCCACATCTATCATGGCAGACCAAGACCTGCTAGATTCACGACCATATCCATCCATCATGATGCTGAAGCATTCAAAAATGTAGTGGAGAGGAATAAACTCCTTAACAGAATCGACTGGGTTCTTACACCGCTGCTACAATCCAGAGATATCGGCTGGGAGTACTTAATCCACAAATTGCCTCGCGAGCCGTGGAAGACCGATGGGAATATTCCACCACCGATGGGACCTTGACTGCAAAAGCTCTGGTCTAAGGGCAACAGAGTAGCGAAGTATTGCTGCGGATTTTCTCAGCGGAATTGTTATTTTGTTACAGGCATGTTGGTGGAAATATCTAGGCGATTAATTCATTTGTAATTAATTGACATTGCTATTCTATTAACCTATTCCCATTATTTTTGTTTGCTATACAATTGGTCTGAGACGAGCTTGTTATCTGTGAAAATGCTTCCCATGGCGTATTTACGTGGAATGTATTCGCCTCGTGACCTTCAGCTGCGCTCTGTGTATTCTAAGCCTCAAAAAATAAAGATTTATTTTTCCGTGATCCAGTTACTTACACCTATGCCCGAAAGTTTGAAACTGGAGAGCTCGACCTTTTTATTTGTGTCAACACTCATTATTTTCAACTGCCTACTAATTATACCACAATAAGGTCTAGAACCTGTTTCTACCAATATTAAACAAAAAAAAAGTTAATTGTGGAATAATTGAGAATTTTGATAGAAGGGCCACTACTAGTTGCAAACTTTTGTCGTGTAACTGTACTTGCCAGCCATGTTTCGCTCTTTCCGACAACTTTCATCTCGACAAGACTACACTGTAGACTGAAAAGTGTTCCTTTAGGGCAATGGAGAGGACGGCATTTGCTTATTCAGGTAATAATTTATATTTGGCAGTACGACAAATTTGCTTTAGCAGCATCCCCAGTAGTAAGCTAGCTGCAGGCAGCAATATTGCATGCTGCGTTACTGTGGGCCACCGTATATTTATGAGACTATATATTGTAAGCGGTGGTCTCGATTAAGAACGTCCCGCCTCAGTGCCCAGAAACTGTCATTGCTTCATCAATTTATTGCGTTGTCTGGGAGTCTTACCGGATGGCTTGGTAAGCCTGAAGGACGAGTCGGGTTCATTTCATGTGCCATTCAAGTACATATGATTTCGCCGCCTCCCGACGAGAACTAGTCAAGTTGCTGTGGGTCGAGAAAAGCGATAATGGCCACAACGAAGCAATTCCTGAGATATGCAAGTTAGTAGTCCTTGAAATAAAGTAGTCAGATCGAATTGCTAACGGAGAAAGGCCCCAATGAGCAACGTACTATCAGCCGTGAGGATGCCGGGTACTATTTCGCGGTTATCGTTGGCGCTGTCTACGAGCTTAGTGATGGGATTGCGACTGACGTTCCAGAGTCATTTTTCGATCCCTTGAGATACTGCCTCCAGAAGCACACTTGGTTGAATGTCACAGTTGGTGACAAACATACAGATAAGGCCTTCTATGAGCGAGTACCCAGAGTTGATCTTGCTTCGCATGTCGACATCGTTCGAGATGTCAGGGCCGGCGAGAACGATTCTGCTGCCATTGAGGAGCTCTTAAGACAGAACCTGGACCGGCCCTTTCCCCCTGGTATCCCGCCTTGGAGGATTGTGGTTCTCCCTCTCGGACCAGCTCAGTGCTTTATAGCGTTCGCTTACTCTCACATGATTTGTGATGGCCCATCAGGACAAGCTTTCCATCGCACATTCCTTGAAGGGCTGCGCAACGCTTCAGAGACCACAATATCTGTGGGATCTATTGTTGAAACGATAGAGCGGCCACTGCCAGAACCATTTGATACGCCCAGTCGGTTGCCCATCTCTTGGTCATTTCTTCTCGCACCGTTGATTGCGACCTTTCTTCCGCGGTTCTTGGTCAATCTCCTTGGTCTGAAAGCGCAGGCGTCTACCACCGATGAGGGGACGTGGCTAGGCTCGAGGATCTTCTTCGATCCAAAGACATCGCGCAGCAAAATCAGGCTGCGAGAGATTGAAGCGCCCCTTTTGGACAATGCTATCCGGGTGGCAAGGAAACACGATGCAAAGTTGACGGGCGCCCTCCAGCAGCTCATCACTCGAGCTTTATCCAGAGCGCTCCCAGATCCGAGTATCACCAACTTTGTTACACAGACAGCTGTCAACATGCGGAATTCTGTCGGTACCCCAAGAGATGAGATGGGAGAATTTGCGTCTGGGTGCTACGTAGTCCACTTGCGAGATGAGTCTTCCGGCCCCTTCAGTGAAGCATCCTGGGAGGCAGCTCGCCAGGCAACACGGAAGCTGGCTGAGTGCGCTGCAACATTGCAGGATCAGGCCATTGGCCTCCTGAGGTATCTACCCAGCATCCGCAAATGGACGCGTGGGAAGATTGGACAGCGTCGTGACTGCTCCATCGAGATCAGCAATATCGGCGTGTTTGACAGCAACCCTGACAGCGGACCACCGCCTCGAATCACCAAAGTGGTCTTCACGCAGCCTGGACATGTCACCGGGCCGCCACTAGCATTCAATTTTGCAAGCGTCAAAGGAGGCGGACTTGTCTATACCGTGACCTGGCAGGCCGGAGCGTTGGGAATCTCCGGAGACGAAGAGAGATTCGTTGATGAAGTATGCTCCTCATTAGAGGCCGATTTCAAGCAATTAGAGTAACGGATGCCATGTCGTCGTGCACTATTACCTTCTGATGATGGATTTCTATTCTCTTAGCTTACGCGTATAGGAAAGTCGTGCCTGATTTATTGATCATATGCCACAGATTTAGTCTTCTGGACAGATGATTATTAACATCTCTGAGAACCCTGCATCCGCCACTCATACAGTATTGTTGACAGGCAGAGAGGCATCAAATTCAATGTATTCTAGTGTCCCTTTGTCCGGAACTGCTGCTATTTCGTCTGCTCCACTGTGGGACAATAATAATAGGAGGTGGACACCATTAGGATAACGCTGTAATGCATTTCCAGTAGATCAAATAATTGTGCGCGATGTATTCTGCTGCGAGGGATGAGCATCGAGGCGTCCCCCAAGGTCCTCTGGGCTGACGAACCAGCACCGGTCAGGGCCGCACGTGCGGAGCAAGGAGCATGTCGCAGGCTGCTCTGGGCTGGCTGAGGCAGTGTCGTGTGCCTCGCTGATCCCGCGTGATCTTCTGGGGAGAGGCGTCTGTGCTGGAGAGGAGGCTATAATATAGGGCACACACTGCAACACCAACATCAACGCGAAGATAGCAACAGAACCATCCAAACAACCATGGTCGGAGCACAAAACCGACTGCCGGGGACCTTTGGAGCACGATCGCCGCAGCAGGGGCTGTGATTGGCTGGGACATCGCATCGGTGCCTGAGACGCGAGGCCGAATCGGATCAGCTTGAGGATTTGTCGGTGACGTCGAATGTTCGTGAGTGCCAAGTATTATTATGTATCGCGTCGCTTTTCTCTCTCGCAATGGCTGACTGTTGTGCGCGGATATAGACAGCTCTCCCGCGTCGTCGGGCTGGCTACACGATCTTTTTTCCAACAGCAGCAATCATGGTCGCTTTCCTGCTGGCCCTGTCACTCCTGACCGCCGGCGCTGCTTGCGTCGGCGCAGGGGACCAACTTCCGCTGCAGGAACAGCTGGCTGCATCAAGACCGGACGCTCTCGATCCTGCAGAAATACAGAGACGACCCTCAAGCGGTCTGAAGGGCCGTTTTCTACATATCACAGGTGCTGTCTCAGAGGCGAGACAACTGCAAAAGGGACTGCGTGCTGACTGTCACAGACTTCCATCCCGACTCGCATTACAGAACAAAATCGTCCACAGACGAGGATGTGTCATGCCATCGAGGTAAAGGACATGCGGGGTACTTTGGTGCTGAGGGGACAGAATGTGACTCCCCCTTCTCGCTGATCAATGCCACGTTCAAGTGGATCGACGAGAATCTTAAAGACGAGATCGACTTTGTTCTCTGGACCGGAGATTCTGCACGCCATGACAACGATGAGCGCATTCCGCGGACGGAGGATGAAGTCGCTTCCTTGAACCAATATTTGGTCGACAAGTTCGTAGACGTCTTTGGCAAGGACGATAATGTCAACGATACAGACCCGACCAACGACTTGACTATCCCTATCGTACCGACCATCGGCAACAATGACATCCTGCCTCATAATATTCTCCGGCCGGGTCCTAACAAATGGACGAAGAGGTTCTTGAAGATCTGGAAGCCTTTTATCCCAGAAGAACAGCGCCACACCTTCGTTGAAGGAGGCTGGTACTGGACCGAGGTGATCCCGAAGCGGCTAGCAGTCGTCAGTCTCAACACTCAGTATTTCTACGAATCAAACAGTGCGGTGGATGGCTGCAAGCGCAAGTCTGAACCAGGCTACGAACAGATGGAATGGCTTCGCATCCAGCTTGAGCTCTTTCGGGAACGCGACATGAAAGCCATCCTGATTGGCCATGTGCCCCCTGCCAGAACTAAGGATAAACAAAACTGGGATGAGACATGCTGGCAGAAATATGGCCTTTGGCTGCACCGTTTCCGTGATGTTGTCGTCGGAAGCGTTTACGGGCACATGAACATCGACCATTTCATCATCCAGGACAGCCACGATGTCGACATCGTCAAGAAGGTAGATACAGGCAGCAAGACTGAACAGGAGTTCACGACGCAATCACGGACATCGTACCTTGCGAGTTTACGAGATGAATGGTCGAAAATGCCATCTCCACCCTCAGATGGCGAGTTCCTTGAGGAGTGGGAGCTGGAGGATGATGAGGATCTGGACTTGTCGCTGAAGAAAAAGGGCAAGAAGAAAGGGAAATTTCTCAAGAAGATCGGTGGGCGCTGGGCCGAGCGGTACAGTGTATCCTTGGTAGCACCCAGTGTGGTGCCGAACTATTTCCCCAGTCTCAGAGTGATCGAATATAACGTCACGGGACTTGAATCTGCTATGACATGGGCAGAAGCTACTTCCTCTCTGGTGACAATCGACCAGGACATTGAAGACGAAGCGTCGCTGCACCCCGATGTTTCTGATAATGATGTCGACAATGATGCCAGGAAACACAAGAAGAAGGGCAAGGGCAAGGGCAAAAAGGGCCGTGAGAATAAGAAACCGAATTTCAAAGTTCCTGACCCACCATCTTCTCGCGCCCCTCCTGGTCCCGCTTATTCTAATCAGCCTCTGTCATGGCTAAATTACACTCAATACTTTGCCAATCTCACCAAGATCAACGAAGAAGCGAAGTTGAAAGAATCAGAGCAACATTCAAGAACCTGGAGGGAGTACAAGCTGGCAAAATCTCGGCCAGACTATTCCAAGGTGCCATTCGAGTATGAAGTAGAATATGAGACGAAGACGGACAAGGTCTATCACATGAAAGACCTCACCGTCCGCAGCTTCTTCAAACTTGCTACACGGATCGCAAACGATGAGCCTACGAGCAAAGACCAAATTCCATCAGGCACATCTCAGGGCGAATATATACCTGAATCTCGAAACGATATGAGATTAGCGAAACGCGATCCCGCTCAAGCGGAAGATCATCCTGTCGAAGAGACGAAGAAAGGAAAGGGAAAGAAGAAACACAGGAAACAGCGTAATAACAGAGTATGGGTGACTTTCTTTGAGCGGGCGTTTGTGGGTCTCTTTTCTTATGACGACATGGCGAATATGCAAGACGAGTCGCACTGAAATTACCTTCGGATTGGTTGATCCGCCGGAATAGTCCATCGAGGAAGGCTGGAATTCCTCTTCTTTTCTCATTGTATACCCTGTTTTTGGATTATCACTTCACCTTATGAGCCATGCATATCGTCCATATGGCGTGGGGAGGAACTTGGCTGGCAATACTACTGGCAGAGACTTCCAGAAATCTGGATCTTCATTGCGTTTTTCACTGCATTTATGAGAACTTACTCTTACGTTGCTCTTTGCATTGAACATGGCTTCTGCATATGACCTGCCTGGTTCTAGCGGGTTATCCATCCTTGTTTTCGTTGAGTGTTGAGCATACTGTGATGACTGTACATGTATTTCGGTCAAATTTCTTATTGTAACAAAGGAAATTTTTCTTTGCCTATAATTTACCGTATAGTGTTTGTACGATAGGACATCGAGTCTATACTGTACTCTATATTAAATGCAATCATGTATCATCTTGAAATGCAATAGACGTAGTCGCAAATTTCGCCAGTACTTCATCGTAGCCTAGGGTGAATACACATCTCCCTCGGACGACCCCTACTCAATTCATCCCACGAAGCACGACGCTCATTCCTGAACTCGATCTAAAAATTCCCTCTCTTTGAAAAGAGTGAAGAGTACCGGCAGTCAATGATACAGCCTGCGAAAGAGGGGTATATAAACCGATTCCGCTCTCCTCGATAGAGCCTTGATCAACCCTCTAAAGATGACTAGTAATGATGCCAATGGCTTTTCCGAAGTCGGTTCCCCCATGACCTAGCGTGTAGTCACAATGTCCATATACTACCTGAACGTGTGTTTTTCCCAGATACACCAAGAGTGAAGAATGGAATAGGCAAGGCAATAATTATGCAAGCAACATAATGCACTGGGTCAGCTAACAATTCGATAGGGTTATGCCGAAGAAGAACCCGAGTCGAGAGAGCGTCCAGTCCATCATAATTGTTTCTGAGATATAACCTTCTGCGGGTGCTATTGGGCCATATTTCTAGAATATGGCAGTAATGCCTCATGCAAAAGTGTCTATTCTCTCGGATACTTTTTACTGATGGCTGCACATTGTCCACGATGATATTGTGAAGGACCGGATGTCAAAAAGCAACCATTCACTCTTAGATTGCAATGACAGACTGGTAAAGTGTTCTTCGCATTATAACAATTTTCTTTAGACTAATTGGTCCATAATGCGAGAGAGCCACGAGAGAACAAAACCAACATGTCGTTTATATGACGCAGAAGTCTTACGAGACAACTTGCCAGAAGATGGAGCAGAGTATTTGTTGGATACGCTCTACTATCACTCTGTGGATGCGGCGACCTTTTCTCCCAAGCCGTCGCTTCTCAAGTCTTTCTAAGGGAAACCTTGATCTTCAGAGGCAGAGAACATGCCACATCCTGCAGCTGAAGACGCTCTGAACAGAGGAAAATTTCAACAAGTCTAGGATCTCTTTGCTTGGATTTGCTTATGTCACTAATCTTCGCATAACCGTCTATGTCTCGACACTGGATCAGATTTATCTTGCGTTTCGCAGGACTATTACAAAAAGTACTTTACAGATAATACAAGCCTAATACTGAAGTTGACTCCATTTATCCATATATAAAGGACTCTTCTGTGATCCGTTGGTACGCCTCGGGTACTCCATACCCGATGATTTCAGGGCATTCTTTCCGTCACTCAACCCAAATCCTGAGCTATGGCATCCTGTCTGGTTACATTTTTGAGACAAAAAAAAGGTTCTCTCGATACCTAGAGCAGTCTTACCGAAGATTTGAGGACAATTCTAGACCACAGTATGTCATGGCGAGAGGAGTCGACAAAGGAATCCTCGTTTAGATTGATGATTGTCGGCACACCTTTCTTCCCATGCAGGTTTCCTGCGACGAGATTCTGAAAAAGATCATTGTCAAATTAATTTTACGTTATCGTGAAGCCCTACATCGAACCTTGATGACCGCCGTTATCGCAGAATTTCAAAACATAGGCATCACCATGCAGCATTACATGCTTCAAGGTGCTGATCGCGTTCGAAAATAGTGGTTGTGCTCGGGTTGACCGATATATAAAAATATTAATACGAGACCTACGGCCAAAAGGGAGGGTACCATTCTGGTACAAGCAGAAGAGATCATCTGGCGTGAGAGTGTTTATCGAAAGACGTATCTATCCCAAGTGTCTGATCAGCTGACCTTGACCTCGGGACAAGAGAGCTGCATACTTATCTTCAATTTATAACCTTTTTTCTTGCCGATCTCTTGATAGACAGTGCTGACAGCTTACTTGGAGACTTCGCTCTGTCTCCCACGAAAACGATTATTCGCGATCTTAATACTCGCGGAAACTTGGAATTTTATATTTTATGCTCTGGGATGGGAATTATACAACAGCTCAGCTGCATGGCACCCCGCGACAGACAAGATATGTCATCTTAACCACGCCCGAATCGGTCAAGTCCCGCATCCTGTCCCCGACATGTCCCCTTGTCAGGCAAATGAAGTGGAAAACAGACCCTCCAGCATGAAGGAACCTGATCTGAATACGATGTACGTAGCACGCATGTTAGCGTCAGAAAGCCAGAATTGGTTCCTCTAGTACTCAAAAATCCAACAGTATATTCTTCGACCGTCCATAAGATTGAAATAACCAGTAGCAACAGTTTAATCTTGGTGGTACCTCCTTTTTATACATCTTGTGCTAATGGTATTCAGCCTGGCAATACTGGTCGTTGCTCTTTTCATAAGGCTCATTCCAAATTCATGCCCTGTTATTTGGCTAGTTGTTTCTTCTTTTTTTAAAGCCAACGTTTGCTAATTATTTCTCCCTCTCATCCTGCCATCATTGGCCTCTAGTCTTCTGCTTTGGATGATGACATGTCTGTTTTTCTTTCCGCCCTGCCAGACAGTTATTTTGACACTCCAACCCTAGACTTTCAAGACTATTATGAATAGCCGGAGAAGTTGGATGATATGTTAAGTCTTTGCAATGTGAGAACTCAATGGTCTCATGTAGACAGATAAACACATAAAACTGATAAAAGGATTTCAAATCTATACGATGGGGCTGCCCTTTGTTTATGTCATAATTGAGCTCCTTACGTAGATGAGTCATCTTAACAATATGTTATGCATCAATGTATTCATTGCATATGTATATGGCGGTATCAGCCGACTGGGACGAAGTGGATTACCAGAAAATATGGACTATAGGTCTTGCAGAATAGTATATGGTGAAAGGACTGCAGGTAAATGTTCTTGACGGGTTATACAGTCACTTTTCTTCACGTCTTTGACACAATATTATGACTCCATACAAGAAGCTATAAGTATGGGGAACTCAAGGCGCATACCCGTTGTATCCTCCTTTCTGTAGACAAACTCTAGAAAGCTGCAGTGTATCCCTTTCATACTTTGATTGTTCTCACAAGCGCCCTGTTCCAAGATAGCTATCGATATACTTCTTTAATACTTTTTCTTTCCTGAAATTGTCACTTAGATTCCATACTGGAATTGATAGCTTTCTAAATGGCAGACCGTCACACTAATGTATGCCACGCCTTTCTATAAAAGAGCCGGTACATGAAAATACTGATCAAGTTCGCTTAGATCGTCCGCCGCCGCCGTGGCGCAGAATGGAGCTCCGTCGATGAGGACCCATGGCTGGCCTCGGAGATTGTGCTCGGAACCCCAATGGCAAGCCTCCATACTAAAATGCCGGGAGATGGAAATCGCACCCAGGTAGGCGTGTCGATTCAGATCAGTGACATGCGCACTCAGTCCGTCTTACCCTCTCGCTGGACGGACCCATTTTACGCTGCTAGGGACAGCAACAACTGGAAGACGTCAGAGGACGTTGAGATTCTTCAGTGGCATGTATGGGGCCGCAAGGCCATAGACGCCCATGTCTTCTGGGACATGGACCGGTCGGCGAAGGGTGTTGCCCAACGCGCGGACTATCTCTGTCAGGACCAAGGTTTAGTCGATGAGGCTAAGCGCGCTGAGCAGCAGGCGGCACAGAAGCAGTCTGCTGAGTGTGACCGCGCGGCTGAGCTGACCATTGGAGGTGCCATAAGTAAATCACTTAGGAACAGAGGTTAGTCAATGGTCAGGATTCGCCGATTCTGTACGTTAGTGTGGAGATTCCATCATCAGAAAGCTGGAACTAGGGGTTGAATATTCACATTATCGAAGGAAGGCTGGCACTTTCCTTAAATGTTAAGAGTCTTGGAGTCTTGATATCTTGTCTTAGATTAAGAGTAATGACAAGAGTTCAATTTCTTATAATTCCAAGAGGTGAGATCAAGCGGGACATACTATACACACATCAATCCGAGTAGTCGATTATTCAATAGTTTCCTAGTGTTAACTTTCGATACCCATTATAACTGACCACAGTAGAATATTCAGGTTTCCATCGACAATGCTGTCTCTGCAGGCTCACATGGAATTTAGACTTGGGGTTGGCGTATATCCAGTTTCTCTAAAAGGTATAAGCCGAGCTATCGAAAATGGCAGGCTCCTTTTCTGTCATATTGAGCTCGCTATCCCAGAGACTTGTGCTTACGGCTGCTGACAAGATCGCGGGGTCTGGCGGCATAATTCCCGCCGCTCCATAATCGGTGGCCAATCATACAACCAGTTGGAAACGGATGTCGGGAAATTGCGACGCATTATCCTAATATACTTATTAATGGAACTATTCGATTACAAACTATGGCAGTGTCAAGTTATAGCCTAATATGGCACATGTATGTGCTTACCTGGAGATAGAATACTTTAAATAGCACAAAACACCCCTCCTTAGTTGCTGAAGACTTCAATAGCAAGACTAGATTCGTATATAGCCAACCTACGACCTCAGAATAGAATATTTTCTTACCTATCCATTCCAACTTTCTTTGACACAATGAGTTCATTCAAAAACCCCGCAACCGCTACTCTATTTGACCTGGCCAAGGCGCGACGGACATATTATGCGCTGACGCCAGAAAGCCCAGTACCTGATTCTGTGATTGAAACGATCGTGAAGGACGCAGTTCTGCATGTCCCTAGCTCTTTTAATACCCAGACAACCCGCGTGGTCTTGCTCTTGAAAAAGGAGCATCAGAAACTATGGGATGCTGCACTTCAGATTATGGAAGGCCTTGTCGCTTCTGGGACAATTCCAAAGGAAATGTTTGAGAACAACACAAAACCAAAACTCGAAGGCTTTAGAAATGGCTATGGCACGGTAAGGTGCTCTACACTACGGTGGCATTAACTTTACTAACTCTTTCTGAAGGTGTTGTTCTTTGTCGACTACGAGAGCCTGGATCCGATCAAGAAGCAGTTCGCCCTTTATGCGGATAAGTTTGACCCGTTTGCCCTCGAATCAAACGCGATGTCTCAGTATCTAGGTAAGAGGATTAGAAGTTACCGGAAAAGACTGTTACTGACTGTTATACTTCAGTATGGACTGCGCTAGAGGCGGAGGGATTCGGTGCAAACCTCCAGCATTACAGTCCTTTGATTGACACTAAGGTTCAAGAAAACTGGAACGTCCCAGCGTCTTGGAAGCTTGATGCACAGCTTGTGTTTGGTACCCCAGCGAGTAAAGACCTTCCGGAAAAGACATTCCAGCCGCTTGAGGAGCGTTACAAGGTTTTTGGAAACTAAACCAGGGAAGCCAGCACTGCGAGACATGAATATATACATGTCCTAAATAGCTAGAAAGCTTGCCGATAGAACTGTCAGTAATGAAGATAGCAGTTTATTTGTGTCAGCGTACAAGACTCGTTCATTTCGCAGTAATATATGAGAACGCAGAGCTTATCAAAGAGGGCGAAGATACCTTTTTCTTTTCTACTATAGTACTGCAACGAGAAAGTTCATTGTACCAGCACCTGATAGTGCTCGACCATGTGTCCCTGGCGGAGTACTACAATATCAACCAATCTGATATAGAAAGAACAATTGATCTTTCAGCAGCGCCAATTGTCCAGTTCTGAAATGAGTCGATGGGACATGCTACATAGGTAGTAATTAGTGTACTCCGTACGTAGTCACCACTTTGGATAACTAGTTAACACGGGGGTCTAGACTTAGTAGATCCCAATAGTTAGTTATGGTAACTATAGCGATATTTTGAGTTTCTCTGTTTGACCTGATACATCTAACTCAAAGGCGGAGAATTGCCTGTGATCTTCAGAACCCGATCTCGTGTTATCTGACTGATCAGGAGACCAATGTGCCATGTCTTCAGGACTCTAGCAAGGCCCGCTCTTGTCTGGACCAGAAATGGAGCTCTGTTCGCGTCCCTACGCTACTGCGACTCTGATGAGTCTGAAACCTTTGAATTTACTTGCAAGGACCGATCTTCAGGAGAAAGTGGACACTGGAAACGCTGCACAATTGGTGCGCAAATCTCCGCATTTTCAGATGTGATATATCCTGCATATCCGCATTGCAGTTCGCGTGGCTTTCAGAAGAAGCTAAATAAAGAACCCACAATCGTGGAGGACAGCGGAAACAGCCTTGATTATCAAGGAAGAAGAAACAAGAGTGCCCCATAGAATAGGCTCATGGAACCGGGGAGGCTGGGATCGAAGTTCTGGCGGTGAACTTACCGCTCTTTGGGCGAGAGGATAAGATCTCCACTAACCATTAAGACGAGAACTTAATTCAGGGAGAGACAAACATTGTCGTCATGCACGCAGCCGAGCATAATAATCGTCAACATGACAGAGCAGTTGGA
Organism: Paecilomyces formosus; assembly: GCA_029606185.1. Taxonomy (NCBI): domain Eukaryota; kingdom Fungi; phylum Ascomycota; class Eurotiomycetes; order Eurotiales; family Thermoascaceae; genus Paecilomyces; species Paecilomyces formosus. The sequence continues at coordinate 1,083,874 of JAPVCB010000028.1, forward strand.
ACTCGCGACAACCGCGACGCATCGAGCGCGATGTTGGCTGTAGTTGCTTATGCTAGAGACGCAGGGGCTGCGGGCGGTAGCCGAGGCGGTGGGAGATTGATTTCTTCCCTGCCAGTGCTGCAGGACCAATGCGGACGAACGCATTTCCATCACTTGTTCTTCCCCGGTCTGTCGTATCACTAACCATCAACCGGTCTGCTCGCAATAATAATAGCAGCATCTTTGAATATTGAATGAGGGGTCAGAAAAGACCATCCATCCGACTATGACGCCGGTCTGCCATGGCGCCGGGACCAGTGCGTCACAGGGACTATTCTAGTTAATCCATCGACGATTTAGCGAAGAAAGCGACTTTGCCCCTCGGTTCATCAGCCACGGCGACTAAGTCGTTCAGTTGATTAGCCACAGACAGGCAGGGAAAAAAATAGACAAGAGAGGCACAGAACTGAAGATCCCCAGATGATCACTGGCTCAAATGTCCAGGCCTCGCTTCCCCAGTCTGCCATGGAAGTTCCTCTTTCTTCCAGTACGCTGTGAACCGTGGAACACAGCCGCTGCCAGCGTGGCAGGCGGCCACTATAGCTCGATTGCGATTAGATCCGATGGGCAAATCTTGCTGGGACGCCATCGAGTCGACTACGATCATGAACAGGCTCAACGCGGGCCGCCAACGGGGCCCTGGACAGCGCGGGCCTGAACTGGCCTGAGCTGGAGATCCACCACGGCAGAGGCTTGTTGACCCATCCGGGATTAGACGCTCAGGGCAGAATTGGACTGCTCTGGCTCTGACACGTAACTGATGCATCCCATCTGCAGGACCAGCTCAACGAGTCCTTTGGCCTCAGGTTGCCACCGTCCTAATCGCCGCATGTCTCCGCCGCAGACTATTAGATCCTCGTGTGTGAGCGTGACGTGCGTCGGTAGCTGTACTTGTCTTTTCTGTAGGAAAAAGGAACAGCTGTCATTCGATTTCTGTCATCGTCCCTGAATATCTTCTCGCTAAGAGGAACTTGCTTGTTGCGTTACGTTGGAAATTAAGCAGATGGGGTTTAACCCTGCTCAATACATGTTGTGCGCGCTATCAGTTGTGGACGGTTTCCTCGCAATTCTCGTCTTTTCAAGCTGATGCAGTTCCCCGGAACGTCGGTGCCTTCCTATAGTTTCTACAGGACATTCGTCTGTCGCCTGAGCTAGACGTCTGGCAACGATTGCTCCCCCGTGGTGCCATTGACGTCTTCAAGCCTTGTCATTGCCAGCGTGGTGCTCGAGAAGCGCAGACGCCTTGCTTGATTCATTGCACATGATGAATTGGGATCATATATCACTGTACAGCCTCGTCCTCATCGTTCAACTTTTCCAACGGTTGTCTCTCTAGTCGTTCCTGCATAATTTCTTGGAGCTTTTAGTGCGCGCCCATTTGCTGGCGTTTCTGTTGTCTGTGGATCGATTTGGATGTACAGGTATGCTATTGGATGCCTTCCTTCAAATCAGCAGCCATGCTTCAAAATTACAGGTAGATGCTGATTCCGAGTAGTATCGACGATCATACTAAGCTCTTGCTCTAACGTTGCAGACCGTGTACATTATACATTAACGGACATCGCACCGTCATCGAGCTCACAAAGCATCAGCTCCCCCTTTTCATCTCGAACGAGAGTATCTGCTTTCCAAAGCTTCACCCTTTGGGTGATACGTCTCATCAGTCTTATGGTAGTATTTTGAGCTGCTGACAGACCGACCTCCTGTTCGGATACTTTTGCAAGAAGGCAACCATATCACACTGTCAGACGACGTCCAATCTCGTGGAGTGTCTATATCTTGCGTCGGCCTTTACGTTTCTCAATTTTGGATACAGTTACCCTCAATCTGAGCTGTGAGGAAGAGGCCAGCATTCACTGTGGATTACGAACTAGTTTCACAAGTCTCCATTCTCTGTTAAGCATCCAGCTCTCGGAGACGCTGCAGATATCGAATATCGGGACAGCTCAACTTCGCCGCATCAAGAAGGGCGTATCATTTGTCATCAAATCATTATCATATTCTGACCAGGTAAGTTTGCAGTTATCTTATATCTTACAACCGGCACATTCACCACCGATTTCTTGCGTCCAGATGAGGAACATGTGACTGTAAAGGTCAGATTGTTGTCAAAGGAACTACCGCATCTTGGAGTCACTACCCATCCATTGGCAGTGATATGAGCAGAATATGACACGAAGTATTGCATGAATATGCGAGGAAATGGCTAACTGTTGTCTTACCCAAGATCCGACCACCAGCTGATTTGCCTTTCGGATGGCTTCCTCAGAAGTTGACCAGAAGTGTCTGGGTCATTTCGCTGCCGGCGCCAGTCACAATAACCCATTTCTCTCCGGCATGCTGTATAAGATATTGGGTCTTTCCGTCATTCTTTCAAAGAAGCTGCTGCGGGCACGGAAACTCCGACGGTTAGATCCGACACGCGACACTAAGTCTCTCCAGCTGTACCATCACATCATATGGTTGTCTAGAGAAGGCCTTGTGATCGTTGAGCAGTACATTCTTCCCATGGTTGAAGATTACGTGGAATTAAAGGTGCTGGCATACAAACTGAGGGCATCGTTCTACCACATCTTCGTCCTCTTCCATAATCAGCCTGCCATTCACCCGCCCGGAATCAGCAGCCTTGGCAGTACGACCACACTTCAAAACAGCAGTACAGGGTCAGGGTTCCAAGCGAGACCAGATATTCCAAACCGCGATTCTATCTCTATCACTCCCCCACCAGAAGGTGGGCCTGTGGGTGGCGGTTTGCACTCACACCCTCCAGGGCTTTCTACTCCCTTTCAGAATCCTAAAACTGCCTCGTCATTTCTACTACCAGCTCTCGATTATAGACCTACTGCAAGCGCCTGCTTCAATAATGCAGCACTCCTCGCGGATACTCTGCTTCCGGGATCACATCCACTCCGGCTTTCCGTTAAGCTCGAATATGCCGCATACCTTTACGATTGTCTCCATGACTCAGACGCCTGCAGGCGCCTCGCGAAACAGGCCATAGCCGATGTGTACAATGCTCAAGAAGGCATGGACGATGAAAGCTTCGAGGATGCTGCAGAACTCGTCGGAATCTTAGGGAAAATGGTCAAGCGAGGCGGCAAAACCAGCAGTGCCGGGGGAAGCAGTACTGCCGGCGGGACGCCAGCTGGCGAGCATTCTCGGAGCGAAGGAAGCAGAGGCACTCCTACGCAACAGCAACGGTCGATATCTCCAGCAAGTCGTACTACGGCAATAAAGGCATATGCGAAGGGAGGAATGGGCACTTCTCCTGCGGTGCCAGATCCGGCCATGGTGAACCCTATTTGACATTCTCTCTTGAATGTGCCATTATGATTATCAGCGACGGCGTTTCATGCGGCAGGGGCAAATGTACCATTGAACCACTTCTCCTTTGTGTTTTCTGGGTGTTTTCCTATTTCTTCCTCATGCGTGTTTTTGTTCCTTTTATTTACTTTTATACTGATACCTTTCTGTTTGTTATTCCAATATTCTCTTCTTTCACCTATGGTCTGGGGATAATTCGATCTTGTACATTTTCCAGACATACCCTGTATTTAGATTGTGGCTTTTCTAGGTGGTTGTTTGTTGATAGTAAGGCGAGACGCCTGTCTTAGAGCTGGACTGCATTCTTATGCTACAGCTAGTTAAACAGTGACGAATGATACTAGAACCATACAAAATTAGCTCACATTTGATCTACGTCAAAGGTTCTGCTCATAATACACAAGTTATTTGTCTTGATTAATGAAAAGGCGCAAATTACTTGTTCATAAATTGGGCCAGAACTGCAAATGCTTTCTTGCTGGTCACATGAAAGTTAGGGTAGATCAACTCACGTGGTGAAAAGAATCTAATTCTCTTTTTCATCTGCGGAAGCGAGTTCCTTTCTCAGTAACTTCTATCTTGCTATTTTGCATATACTACAGTACAATCAGATTGGGACAATCGTCTGAAGTATGGTCCAATGTCATCTATTATCTCCAGGAAAATCTGCTTCTCGGTTTCCCCTTCGATATTGATTGACTGACGAAATACCAGCAGGAGTTATAGCTACTAATAGTATTTCTGAAAGGACTCTCGATGCTGGGATCAAGAAAAGGAACAGCTGTGTTTTCTCTGTTCGAGGGATGCATAATAGAGAAATCAATCGACGATAGCCGTACATACATCCACAAATAGGAAAAAGTATCTCTACGTTAGCAATTAGACCCCCTCTCTATCTATATTTACGGGGCATCGAGCAACGGAGCCACACGAAGTGTTTGAGGTGGAGGACGGGGAAGTAGATTCTGGACATTTTTGTTATATCTTATCATGTCGTATACTATAGTCTGACTTATCAGCAGCAGCAACACTTTGCGAAAGACATTCAGTTCGACAACTTGACTGCATATTGATAGCCTGATGTAGGAAGTAGACCCGGATCTTAATTACCTAATCTTTTGGATTCTGCACGCATTTACAGCCTGCTCTCTTTATCTTCCAAAGATGTTCCAGTTTTTTGTTTTTGACAATATAATCTCTCACACAGCATCAGAAGCGATGACTGCATAACTCATATCAAGTCTCCCAGGACCATTGATATATAGCCATACTTGAGGCCAAGACACCTTCAGAAGTTCTAGTTGCGATGAAACTATAGAGCAAGGTAATAATCTTTGTCCAGCTGGCACCCTTCTAGAAAGTGACACAGCCTTGGAGGAATGATTAGTAGAAGAGGCTATGTAGCTTCCGACAGTGCCGATCAGGTGGCTTTGATGTCTGATATGTGTTTGAGCCTTTGAGGTCTTGCGGTGTCTAGGTATACTTTTGGTGGATGTTTTGCTTCCCCTCTCTTACAGATATGGGAACAGGGGGCGAACCTTGGCGAGGTTTCTGTCGAATCCTTCTACAGATCCTGTTTCTTGAAGAGTAAGAGATGTGCGGTGTACGCTTACCTTTGCGGATTCATCCGATAAGACATGCGTCTGATCGACCGAAGCAGTTCACATTAAAAAGTCGCTATCGGAGTATCCAAGCCTCACTGTTGCCTTTGATATAAAAGAGAACATTGAAGTAGTTTATATCAGAAAAGAAGTCGACATTCTGTACTCTGCGCGACACTCCGCTTTAGATACCTCGTTGAAACAAATGGAGAACTTCCCGCCGAGGAATGCGAAACATCAACCACCCTGCGAAGTATGTCCTCCGCAACGAGCACACGCGGCCCTTTCTGCGGGGTTGCACTTTGGAGTAGAAGATCCAAGGAAGCCAAGACTCGTGGCGTTGGATCGTAGAGTGTTTCAACTCTCGTGAGTCGTCGAGTATCTTCTAGTTAGCGCCGCGGCAAAAGCATGATGCCTGCAATACTCCGAACTAGTCGAGGGTTGGCATTCGTCATTGTTCTTTTATGCTTCTTTTCTGGGTGCGGTGAATCCTCTTTTCTTCCGGTTGAAAAAATACTGGTTGGAAAAAAATGACTTAGGCGAGAGATCCCGCGTCGGTCCGGGTTATTTACCTTATCGACTGGATCGGTATACCAGAGAAGAATGACGGAAAGGCAAATTTCTGGATCCGGTTTAATTGCCGATGCTAGAGCATTGTATCTGCGGCGTATCCTGGATGTGCGCGCGGGATGTTCTCATAGTGCATGACTGGGCACCAAAAATAGATGTTTTTGCGATCACTGCCTTGTTCTGCTTGTGTATTATTTCGTCTGTTAAGATACTAGTACAGATGACAGCCTGAATTGCCTCGAGACTAATTTACTTAGATAGTTACTGAAAGAGGGGCAACGAAAAGTGTGGCAGGGCAGAGTTGCTGCAAGGCTGACGCTCGACAATCGGTGGGGGCAGACAGAGAAGGATTTCCTCCGAGCAGGGCCACTGTTATCCGATTCCAGTGAGGAGGACGACTGAGTCGGAAACAGAAATGCCATGAAGCACCGTCTGCAGCTTCTGCCTGTCTGACACGGTCTTTGCAACAAGATCACCATCAGCGCAGATGGCTGTTGCTGGGGCCGACCCGCAAGATGCTCTTGGCAGCGATACAGTACATTGTGTGTGCCGTTCCTCGACGTTTCCGGTCGGTATCCGTGTTACTGCCTTGTGATGATCTGATTATCTGTCAATGCAACGACTATCGTACGATGATGGTGATGGTAATTGTGATGTTGTTGCGCCCACCGGCTAAATTGGATAACCATAATTACTGTACTTCATAAATCTGGAAATGGCTGTATTGGTACATGCGGCGCACGTGCTGTGGGCGTATTATTCCAGGATCTATCTGCTCAAATAATTGGAAGGGCTGATTGTCCCACTTCTGATTGAACGGCTTCAGCGCTATCGCACGCTTGGGGCAATCACCTTGACTCGGTAGGGTTAAGCTGGTCCGGTGGTCCGTAATCCCAATACCAGGTTCAAGGTTAGTTAGAGTATCAATCGACCCTGTGTCTTCGTCGTCAGCAGCATACCGCGGACGGCAGAGGGAGGTGATATGGGAGGGATGAAACAGAGCGATACAGCGCATGTCGTTGGCGGTGCAACAGTCCCCTGACCAGCCATCCCCAGAAGAACAACACCATGAGGCAGAGTGAATAACTGTTCACGACCGACGAGAGAAGGTCGCTTGGCAACGCGAGCTGGATCGGGATGTTCCTGACGCCGATCTTACGGGTCCTTTACGTCACAGCACGGACTCGCGCCGGCAAAAATTACGACGGACCAAAAACGACGCCCCAGAAGGGCCAGACAGAGGAGAGGGAGGAGAAGGACAAGAGACGAGATCGTTGCGATTCCTGCTGGGGGAAAGGCTTGTTTGTAAAAAAAGAACCTGCATCGCATCGCAGCAGCAACGAGAGCCACGCACCGCCCATAAACTCCCCACCCTCACCATCTGTGACGACTGGGTTGCTCGCCCGTGTTGTTGCTGCGGTGTTGGTTCTGGGTGAAGAAAGAAAGAAAAAAACATCCCATTGCAAGCTATTTAGACCGTGCTGGTCGTCAGGACGCTGTGGTGGTGCTGTCTTCCAAGAGACTGAGAGCTTGGCCCGGATGGCTATCAAGCAGTTGCTCCATCCCAACCGCCCATAATCAAGTCGTCACCCTTTGATATCGCCGATCCTGTTCATTGCGCTCGAATCGACCCCCTTCTTAGGGAGGCGTGGGACAATGCGCTCTGGGCTGCAGACTCCTGGAGTCATCCCGTTGCTCGCCCTCGTTGTCTTTGCGCTGCTCAGCGTGGTGCCAACGGCTTCGAAGGCATGGGAGAGCTCCAGTGAGCGTCCAAAATGGCTGACATACCACCTTGATGACCTTCCACGTGCGTTTCAATACCTGGTCACGTCGAATCCGTTGCAGCGTTGGCTGACCCTCGAAGGCCCTGACCCCCGTATGGAGGACGATGCATCCATTCTCGATATCGATACTAGCTCGCAGACCTTCTGCATAGGAGACGACTACAATTGCTTCTCGCGCGACGCCGTCGTGTCTCCAAGCCCCAAATATCGCCTGCCCCAGGTCACAGTCAGCGAGTCGACCAACCCCAGATCATTTGCGGTAGCAAAGACAACCGAACAAGACCCTGTGGAGGGAACGACTGGCAGCGTAACTGTCCTGTCCGGCACTCTGCGTTCATTGAGGACGTTGGTTTCCGAATCAAAGGATAGCCGATTGGGACAGCTGCTCCCTAGGCGGGCCATGCTGTCCAGCGTATTTTCAGGGGTTACGAACTCATCTTATCAAGGCGTCCTTGGTGGACCATTAGCGAGCAATTCATGGAAGACAGGATCCAAGTTGGACGCCAATCGCCTCGCGCCCGGCCATGTATTTCCCCTTAGTCTCTGCGAGACGTGGCAGCAGGTCTGTCACCTGGGGGCGGGTGCTTGGGGCAGATGGACTGGTTCAAGCAAAACGATCTCTGGTCATCACGAATCCATTAAGGAGAGTCAATTCACAGTGCATCGCCAACCAGAGGGCTCTGGGATCAGGCCGCATTCATCACGACGTGATGAGACAGCCGACTCCTTATCGAAACCTTCAAAAACACATCTCCTCGACACATCGAGTCTAACTCCTCCCCTTTCCACGACGCCCACGGAACAGCAAAACGTCGCCGCCGGAGCTTCGACGAGTCCCAAGGAAATGCGTGGAAGCTGCATGGCCATCGTGATCGGCCTAGTAGTAGGGATCATGTGGTTTTAAAATGTTCCCAGCGCAACGGAACTGTTTCCATGTTTTCATATTCAACACTTCATTGCATCTTTGAACATTAATTTCTCGACCATGACGATCATGATAACGAACGCGCTTCTGCCTTTGAAGCATCTGGATCTGTCGCGCACATACCGAATGAGTCCAACCGTCTTGCGATCTTGAAGATTGAATGGTGCGCATACCGATAATCTCGTCTACCGTGCCATCTTATATTGGACCGCCGGTGCTTGCGCGAACTGGGCAAGCTATCCCCCATGCATATCTACCGACGAACAAGACATGGCTACAGGCGTGTTATACCGCCTCGTGTCTCGTCCGTTTGCATCAAGGCCGGACCTGGCGTTTTCTGTTCTCTTCCTCTTTTTACCCCAATACCCCGAGAGCCTGCGTGTGAGAGCTCAGTCGCATTTGTTTTCATGCGGACCTATCCACACCATTCCCGGATTTATTCCTTGTAATGATTGCACGTATATTGGGCCTGCGGCTTGGCGCGCTTTTCTTTTCTATATCCAGCGTTGTCAAGCGATGTGATTCTGTTTTTTTATTCGAAGTTCTTGTACGTTAGATAGCCACGAGCACGAGCCCTGTATGTAGCTAGTTACTACCACCCCGAGATGAGGGATTGATGGGTATATAGGTCATGGAAATATTTCACATCATTTTTGTTGTTCGGGTCGCGACGCCATTTTGGGCGAGTCTTGGCTGCATTTTTGTTCAGTCGAAGGTGAAGCATGGATTATAATTATAATTATAATATCTAATGCATAATATCTCATCATTGCATATCTCATCATTCCATGATAATATACTGGCTGGTAGCTTGTCTTATGTAACGATTCTGTCGACAGGTAACAACATGTCCACTCCGTCTATCAAATCATTGATAGAACTCGAAGAGATACCACTTTCAACTGAGCAATTGACGCAAAAACAATAGTCAAACATATGAATCATATATGTATTCTACCATATACCATCAAATGAGGGGGTAGAAACCGTTCTGAAATAGGTTGTTAAGAAATGCCCAGGCCGAAATATCGGAGCCGGTCCGACCATCTCGAGATTATCCGCTTTAGGTTTGGACGGGCCTGGTATATAGAATTAAATTTATGTTCGTAACTACTGATTAGTTAATTATTGTTATTTATTACTGTCCTGGTCTACTGATATCTCGATTCTTCTTCTATCTTTGCTCTTTGTCTCTGTTTTACTTCTCTTGACACTGGGATGATACACCAGAGGCAGGAACTGGAGGCTAGATATTCGTCATCACTACTCACTTCCAAGATAAAGAACATATCTTCTAGTTACATATACATAGAAGAATGTATCAATCCATTACAGTCTATACAGAAGTATAATAAGATATTTGGCTACATTGTGCAGTATATAGAGTAATCATCAGATGTTATCCTCGGCCGAATGTCCGAAGAAAGCCCGCCCCGTGCTGTGGAAACCGGACCAACCCCGCAAGTGAGAGTTAAGTCTCGGGGGAATAACAGAGCGAGGGAGGGGCGTGAAGAGGAACGTGGGGGTTAGTTAATTAGCTAGGTAGGTGGTTTTGGCTTCGAGAGCATTGATTGATTTAATTGAGTTCTTTTTCTTCTTCCTTTCTCCCTTTCTTTCTTCTAGATTTAGCGGTATAGTTATAATTGGTTTTACTTTCTGACTTGAGCACCGTTGCTGGTAGCGGAGCGAGCAACTTGACGACCTGCGAACTTAAGCAGTGTATTCGATCCAGTGGAAAAAATGGCGATGCAGGCGACGAATCGTTTGCAGAAGGCTCTGCGTACTGATCGTGGCTTGTCCTTCGGAGCATGGCAGATGCTTCCTGGTGCGAATCATGTGAGATTGATGGCCAGGAGTGGATATGATTGGATTTGTGTTGATACAGAGCATGGGAACATTGCAGGTATGCTCAAGGACTCTCATACAAGCTGCTCATTGAAGGCAGACCTACGGAAGACATACTTATGCATGATGATGACTAGACTGGCAAATGCACGAGGCTGTCGCGGCAATTGCGGCCACAGGAGTCAGCCCGATTGTGCGAATTGCAGCAAATGAGGGGTGGATGGTGAAAAGTAAGTGAAATATGCTTTTCCATGACGGACGGTAGGCTGATGCGCGGTAGGAGCGCTGGATTCTGGCGCACATGGCATTGTTGTCCCTCTTCTATATACAGCAGATGACGCCCGAAGGCTGGTTGAATCGGCCAAGTTCCCCCCCGTTGGCCGCCGAGGATTTGGAAGCCCGTTTGCTATGGGATCAACGGGCAACGTGACGGGGGTTGAGTATCTGCAGCAGGCAAATGACGCCTTGCTTACCATAGTGCAAATCGAGACAAAGGAGGCTCTGGATAACGTACGGAAGATTTGTTCTAGTTTGGCTTTCTGGTGACAAAGGCTAACTGTCCAAAATCCAGGTGGAGGAGATTGCAAAGGTCCCTGGCATTGATGTCCTCTTTGTCGGCCCCTGGGATCTGGGAAACAACATTGGTCGTCCGGTGCTTGGTGCCTTTCACGATGACTTGAGCGCTGCAATCGAGCGCATCCGAAAGGCTGCTGCAGACGCAGGCAAGAGATCCGGAATCTACTGTGTAGGCGGAGAGGCCGCAAAGAAGTATGCAGACCAGGGCTTCCACATGGTATGGTTCCAGCGCGCTGTCAACAACAGTAGCCAATCTATGATAGTTTGTACTTTGCTAACACAGTATCACCAGATCTCCGTCGTGGCAGATGCCGTCGCCCTCCCTAGTTATCTCTCCAATGCGTTGGAAACTGCGCAAGGGGGTAAGAGTGGTGCAGCCGTGCCGACATACTAGGCGTCGATTATTGAGGTATACGACGGCTTTAGGAACGAAATCGCTCTCTTTTGGCGCAGACACGATAGTAATCATTTAGACACTTCATTAGCGGCTTCTTCGACCTCCTGCTCCGTAAACCTGTGGAATAGCTTCTTCGGATCGGAGAGCTCGCTGCTGGCCTTTGTCTCCGTCTGAATATGTAAAACAGGCACATCGAACTCGTAGACGTCTTTCCAGGCTTTATTTCCAGGCTCCATTATGTCCACCTCAGAATAGGGCAACGGTTTCCGCGCAAGGAACTTGCTCACATTGTGCTTCGCAGTGTCGCAGAGACCGCAACCTGCACGTGTAAACAACGTCAGACGGGCAGCCTGGCTGTAGAGAACTCTCGTGACAAACATTGTCCTGAAATGAAAAGAGTCCAACAGTTGACGTCCACTGCGGAGTAAGCAGGCACCTATTGGACAATCAGGGTGTCAATACCTCAAAACCCTGAGAGACGCGGGGATGTTTCCAGCTTTGCGGAAAAGCCATGAGCGGAGAGGATAAAATGATGGAATCTTCGAGCTGCCCACGCTAACCCGATTGGACAATATTGCCCATGGCCTGGGGCGCGCTCGCCGCAATATCCAAGAGCAACCAGAAAACCCAATTCTACAGCCTTCCACCTCCCACATCTAAAAAGCTATTCTTGTTCGCTCGTTTGCCGTTCTCGAATCAATCGCATACCTCCAGAAAGTCGGCCAATATGGCGTCAAAGTGCGTGCACAAAGGATGTGGGAAGGTCTTCACCGACCCGGAGGAGGAATGTGTCTATCATCCCGGTCCACCAGTTTTCCACGAGGGTCAAAAAGGTAAGGACCTTGGAGCCCGGGAGTTTACTCTGTTGTGATGCCACTACGGAAAGTTCCACGTCGAGCGAGTCTGCTAACGGCCATTCGGAAATCTACCAGGCTGGAAATGCTGCAAGCCCCGCGTTCTGACGTTTGATGAGTTCCTCGCCATCCCACCTTGCACGACAGGCAAGCATTCCACTGTCGATGACACACCTGCAGAGCCCGAGAAGAAGCCAGCTCCTGAGGAGTTCTCACTTCCTGAACGTCCTGCTGTCAATCCTGCTCCTGTTCCCCAGACGGCGCCGACTCCCACGCCAGCGCCTGCTCCCGTGCAAGAAGAGTCGGAGGATGATGATCCATCGCTGGAGATTTCTGCAAATGCGACTTGCAAACGGAGAGGGTGCAATGCAACATATGATGCCTCATCATCCAGGGATGAGGAGAAATGCGTGCATCACCCTGGCCAACCAATCTTCCACGAGGGCAGCAAAGGATGGTCGTGCTGCAAGAAGCGGGTGCTGGAGTTCGACGAGTTCATGAAGATACCCGGATGCAAGGAGAAGACGAGACATCTGTTTGTTGGTAAGGGAAAGCCTACAGGCGAAGAGAAGGTTGAAAGCGTCAGGTAAGTGGCCATCTATCCAAAGCCTGCATGTTGCGACATGCAATCAGCGGGTGAGTAAGAAATGAAACAGCAAAAGGTCTCATGCTCTTCTTCTCTCTACTATAGGAACGATTTTTACCAGACAGCTACCTCCGTGATCGCATCCCTCTTCCTCAAAAAGATCGACAAAGACAAGGCCAAGGTCGAATTCTCTTCCCAGAAGGTCGAGTTCGACTTGCCCACCACCGACAACAAGCGTTACAAAGACGCATATGACCTCTTTGCTCCCATTGACCCGGAGAAGTCCCAGTATAAGGTCTTGGGAACGAAGCTAGAGCTTACTCTAGCCAAGGCGGATGGAACCAGCTGGCCGGTGTTGCGCAGCGACGATCGATGGACTGGGGAGCGCATCCAGGTCGGTCGGGCTGGCCGAGTACAATGAGTCTTAAGTGGTTATAAACGAATGTATGGACATTATTGCATGACCGAAAGATGAGCATGGGAGAGGAGTTCAGGGTTGGTTGATATCCGTGTTGCGGGATTGGTTCGCAGTCCAGGCATGAGTGGTCCTGCACTCTCACTGCCTGGATTATATAGTAATTTCAGTGATGTTCAGGATGACATGAGCACCATGGCGCGCCTTTTAAGGCAGGACGTCTCTAAGACGAATATAGTAAAACGAGACAGGGTCTTGAGCTCGCATTGGTCCAATTCACGATCTGATATTAAAACTCCTTAGCAGACTACAGCAGAAGCCTGCGGGGTGAAGTTTTGCGGTGAAAGATCGCTACTAGACCCTTGCCTACAGATTACATGCCTGGAGTTAACTCATCGGAATATTTCAGATGAGCCACCTCCAGAATTCATTGATTTAATAGGCAATAGATTGTCACGCCCCCTCCACAGCTAAAGCGCATGGGGATCTTTTCGTGAGAAGAGAAGCCCTAGCCCAGCCATATGTGGAAAGGGAAAAAGGGAAACGCACGCCCAAAAGGACATTGCTCTTCGAAGCCGGGAACGGAAGGAAACCCATCGGGCACTTGAATAACCCTCAGCACGCCGCATTTGCGGAGCTCCGGTAAGATTTACATGGTCAATGTAAACCTCTACTGATGATGGAGAAAAAAAAAAGAAAAAGAAAGTCCAAGAGAGCGAGCGCGGTTCGCGGGATTTTATAGAGGTTGACACGGTGGGGCCGTGCTAGCGCGTTTTCGATTCGCTTAACTACTCTGGTCATGATTATTAGTTACTCGCAGTGACTTAGAGAATACGGTGTGCGGTGAAGACAGACAGTGCAGGGCTAGGGCTACAGACACACGTGATAATGTCTCTCCTTTATTTATGCCTCAGGCCGGAACTATATTCCTGAGGCCTGTATGTGGGGCACGGCAGGAATCACATGCAACGAACGACAGGCCGCCTCGAGAAGAAGAAGCAACGGAAGTTCGTTGAGCGGCAATGATGTAGAATTGGGCAGTTAGTATGCTGATTTAGCCGTGGAGAGAAGACTCCAGATACAGTGATCGACCGTGGGGTCTGGCACAGACTTCACCTGTCTGACTTCATCCGAGGACACAGCCGTTGTCGTGGTGCCTCGTGGGTGACGACTGATGCCGATTACAATGGCCATTCTATGGGCCCGGCCGCTGAGGACAAGCCCCTAGCGCCCTCGGGCTCCCCCCAATTGTCGTCCAGGGGCACGAGACCATCTCCTCAATCTTTCCCAACATCTTCCCTCACCGCGATCGCATCAATTGCCGGCCAATTTGTGCTTTCGTCTGCCTGGTTCTCTTCTGCCTCATCAGAGCCTTCTAGCGGAGTGTATGAACAGCATATTGTGTTGAAAAACACTGGTCAATCAGGTTAGTTTCGCTGTCTTCTTCTGCGACAGTCTGCCCTCCATATCGAAGAGAGTCGGATTGCTTGCGTTTGCAGTCTACTTCTTTCTTTCCATCTGAGAGGATTTGACCTAGCTTCCTTGCATATATTTTATTTTCCTGTCTTTTATCGACACGAGGCTATGGATATTCCCTGGCTAACTAGGACAGACTAATCTAGAAATCCATAATAGCCATTAGCACAAGGAAGACATCGGCCTGTCACGATGGGTGTCCTCGACAACACAGCTTCTAGCGCCCCCAGATATATCGCGCAGTCATACAATCATGCAGACTCGCAAGCATCTGCGCTCAGGCTGGTGTTGACCCTCAACCCACACTGGGAGGGTCCCGAGAACAACATCGAGTTCGTGCGATTCACGGACGGCATAACTAACACTGTGTGTTTTGAGAAATCTGGAAAGGTTGGGACCATTGAGCGCTTAACTAACTGTGCCTAGCTGTTGAAAATTATCAACCGGAAGCCCGGTTTGACCGACGAAGAAATAGACAATGAGGCTGTACTGATGCGTGCGTATGGTAACCACACGGAGATCCTCATAGACCGCGAGAGTAAGCCCGCCTTCTAAGCTCTTCCTGCCCTACGCGACAATGAGCTGAGTAGACTTTCGTCATGGATAGGAGAGACCAGATCCCACGCCCTTCTTGCCAGCCGTGGCCTTGCTCCCCCGCTTTTGGCACGCTTCCAGAACGGCCTGCTATACCGATTCCTTCGTGGCCGGGTTACTGCCCCTACAGACTTGATTAAGTCTCCGGTTTGGCGAGGGGTTGCAAGACGGCTAGGCCAGTGGCATGCGGTCCTCCCAATTAGTGAGACAACATCGTCTACTTCCAGGGAAACCGAAACTCGTTCCCGACCTCTAGACGTCGATTCGCAGGACGAGCAAGAACCCAAGACAGACGATATAGTCCCAATCAAGCCCAGGCAACCAGGTACGAACATCTGGACTGTTATTCAGAGATGGATATTGGCTTTGCCCACCCAGAATGAGGAGCAGCGCCTGCGGAGACGTAATTTGCAGAAGGAATTCGAGAAGATTGTCGCTGAACTAGACGATGGAACTGGAATTGGGCAAGGAGGGGTATTTACCCCCTGTATGCTGTTGCTAAACTTTTGCTAACAGACACAGCTCGTTTTCGGCCACTGCGACCTCCTTAGCGCGAACGTGATTATCCTCCCACGAAAGGACGGTGCCACCACTACTCAAGATGGAGTCGAAACAGTCAACTTCATCGACTACGAGTATGCCACACCTTCCCCGGCGGCGTTCGATATTGCCAATCACTTTGCAGAGTGGGGTGGTTACGACTGTGACTACAACATGATGCCTACTCGATCTGTCCGCAGAGAATTCCTTAAGGAATACGTCGCAGCATACAGCCAACATGGAGAAATCCCAAGGTCGGCCGTGGATGAAACCGTAGACAAGCTCTACAAGGACGTGGACAGATTCCGTGGCATTCCCGGCTTCTATTGGTAAGATTATCTCGTGTCTAACAGTGAGCGACATCATACTGATCAAAGACATAGGGGAGTGTGGGCTCTCATCCAAGCGACTATCTCTCAGATCGACTTCGACTATGCTTCGTATGCGGAGGTCCGCTTGGGCGAATACTGGGCCTGGCGCCGCGAGCTCGATGGTTCTCGTGCTCGTGCAGGAGAAGAGATGCCCTTGCGAGAACGCCGCTGGGCCCAGGAAGCCTAAGCCTGCACTTTCTACTTAAAAATTCCGCCATCCATCTGCGTCTCGTGGTTTTAGCTTTCGTTTGTACATACTCATGCGGTACATACGGTGTCTGGGTCCATTCCATTGACTGCGAGCCGTGACAGCGATGAGGTCTTCAACAATGCTCCTCTCGAAAGAAACCATGCAGGACGTGGAGCTCT
Source organism: Paecilomyces formosus (assembly GCA_029606185.1). NCBI lineage: Eukaryota > Fungi > Ascomycota > Eurotiomycetes > Eurotiales > Thermoascaceae > Paecilomyces > Paecilomyces formosus. The sequence goes on from JAPVCB010000028.1 coordinate 1,100,140, forward strand.
CATCATTTCACCAAAATCCAGAGATTTCTCCAGGAAGAGACGAAACATTAACCCTGTACGGGACAAAAGGAGAAGACGGTAAAAGGCATGGAGTTTGTCTTCAACAACTTACGATACCCGAGTAACTTGAAAAGATCATGTAGGCATACATGAACTGAGTGCGTACAGCATTCTAGCAGGACAACAAAATATTGGATCATTGTTTATTTCTTGTCTGACCTACCGATGTCGTAATTGGGATATAGAATAGAGTAATAAGTTCCTTGTGTATAGACAACGTGATCTACCAAATCAATATAAGGAGTAGGCTAGTAGCATGAGTAAACTTTCCAACCGCTTTATTCGTCTATTCTGCTAGATTACTTTCAATGTTCCACTCACTGACGAACCACTACCTAACAGGACAGAAGTTTACTGGAAACACCAAGTCCAGGTTGAAGTGGTAGGCATTCCAAGATACAGGGACCAGCCCTCGACATCTGATGATTCTGTCCACCTTCCAACTGCAAATACAGTCGATGATACCACTCAGAATTCCAGACCAGGATTCTTTTCAGATGCACAACCACCCTTAGTGACATCTTTCGACCAGTCATAGACACCTCCGCGCTTGTTAAAGCTCTCTTCGTCCCAGTAAACCTGTTCCAGAGCGCGCTGAGCACCCACATCAAGTATCGACTCTGTCGGTGCGCCAGCCCCCTTGTTCAGAAACCGCATATATTCATCCAGAATCAAATAGGAGCTGCGCATCACATCGTTCGGCTCCGGGACGAAGAACGAATTATGCGAATGCCTATCACAAAACTGCCGAAACTCCTCATCCGTAATCTGGAACCGACGCGCATCACGGATTGTAGACGTGGAGTCATTCTCTCCCTCCACAATAAGAACCTGGAAACACTTCCACCGGAACGGCTGAATCGACCGCATCTGCTCGTTCATATCCTCGTTGACATTGTACCGGTTAATCACCGTATTCACCTTGAATTTAACACCATACTTCCGACACAGCCGCGCTACTTCCTGCACTTGCTCCAAATGCGCGCCCTTCCCACGTCCAATCTGCACATTGACCCGCTCATCGAACGAGTCGCACGATACCGCAATGATGTCGATATACTTTGCTGACCGCGCCATGAACTTCTCCGTCAACTTGCTTCCGTTCGTCGCGATCGACACTGACTCTAACTTCAACTCCTCCTTGCAGAACGTGACGAGCTTACTGAGAAGCTTCGGATAGAGAAGGGGCTCCCCTCCGGCGAAGTTGATCTTCTTCATTCCGGCTTTCCGGAGCATCCAAAGGCCGCGTTGCATGTTTTCGAACGATTCCACGTGGGAGGTCTTTTCTGTGTGGAAACAGAATCCGCATTCGTAGTTGCATTTCCGTGAGAAATGGAAGTTGACCGATAAGGGGGTGAGTTTGGGGGTGTTGAAATTGATGTTTCCGAAGATTATCCAGAGGATGAAGGGGATGAGGGTCCCCAGGACTGCGGAGGCAAGGAGAGCGTGGGCAAGAGCCATGTTGGAATGGTCAATGGGTAAAGATAGTAGAGAGGTTTGGGTTTGGCTAGGAGAGAACTATGAGGTGTTTTATTTTATACCTTATGGGTCTTCTGGAGCTCTCTATGTCAACGAATGGGGGGATCTGTTTTCATTCAAAATTGGGCTCTTTGCAATGAAAGGCCTAATACACATATGTGAATAAAGCTTTGATTATCTTCCTTTGTGTGCTGTATTATCAAACGCGTCATGAGTTAATGTGTAATTGTCTATGTGCGGCTATATCGGCGTTAAGGGCACAATAGACGCGTAGTTATTCTACTAAAATGTCGTACATGCATCCGAGAGCTGGATACTGGTGGTTTAAGCAGATTTTTATTAGTGGGTTCTACTGTATCCATGAAGTAGCTATCAGGATAAGGGAATTACTTTGTTGTCATATCGCCAAAGGCAGTCTGATTTCCCTTTCAGCTTCCGGATGGAAGAATTTAGGATCCTTTCTCGTATAATTGAAAAGACAATCCACTCTTTCCAATATTTCAGGACCTGGATTCTGCTTTGTAAAACCTGTAGGGAGCTTTCATCAGTAACAATTTAAGTACCAGTTAGACTGTTTTTTATGCGTATAAAGGGGAAACTGAAGCACATTGATATATTTTGTTGAGCGGCCTATTCTATCGAGAAACTCTATATAGTCCTTCTATACACATTATTCATTCCTCAGCAGGCTTCCACCGCCACCCCAAACTCGCTCCCCTTGCCGCAACTAGAATGCCCCCTCCCAAAAGCAAGCACGTACCTCCCCAGATTTGTGCCGCGATATAGTTCCCACCACCTACCAGAATCAACTGACCTGCCAATGGGGGTCCTGTCAGGCATGGGACGCTAATAATCGTAAATACCATGCCGATTCTAGTACCGCTTTTACTCAGATCTTTCGTCAGACTAGCCAATGTTGATGGGAAGAGACCCTGGATCCCGGCAGCGAACAGCCCGAGGAATACGATCCAGACTAGGTCAGATGCAAGTGATCGCACTGACTGCCATGCGTAGAGGCATATAGCCGAGAGGAAGACAACAGGGATAAGCACCGTGATAGCGCTGAAGTAGCGATCTGCAAGGAGAGCAGGGATAACACGACCAGGGATTCCGACGGCGTTGAAAATGAGCAGGATATGGAAGGAGGTTGTCTGTGATACATGCAGAATATCGAGTGCATACGGACGAACCTAGAACTCCATATGAATACAGGAGAATTGGCTACGGTGGAAGGATGACTCACATAGTAATAGGCAAAATAAGTGGCCCAGAGGATAAATACCATGCCAATTGTAAATAGTAGATATGGTAACTCTTTAAAAGCTGCTAATTCGATGAGTTTTCCAGTCTTGCGCGGTGGAATTCGCGTTTGGATGATAGATATCACCACCGCTGAGTTAAACAGCACAACAAAGGCCATGACACGAATCGTCCAAGGGAAGCCAATTCGAGGGAGCAGTTGCTGTGCGATCAGGGGAAAGACGATTCCTCCAGTTGCAGCGCCGCTTGCAGTTGACGAGATAGCGACGGTGCGTTTCGTCGTGAAGTAAGTCGACACCAACGCAATCGTCGGGCAGAAGATGAGGCCATTCCCCAGGCCCTGACAGATGCCCTGTGCGAGAAATAGCTGCCAGTACCGTGTGCAGAGGCTGGTCATGAATATGCCAAGTACCTGCAACGTGCTCCCGGACAACAACACCCAGCGGTAATATCCTCGGTCCAAGGCAGATCCCGACGCTGAGCCGATAAGGAATATCAAGAAGACCTGGATGCTTCCGATCCAGGAGATGGTTGACGCAGGAAGAGAGAGCCACGAGGAGTAGTATGCTTGGAATATTCCGAAGCTATTGGCGTATCCCCATGTGTTGAATACAACGAGATGCGCAGCGAGGACTTGAAGCCAGGCTACGGCACCTCCATTCGGCGGTGGATGACCTGATAATGGAACGACAATTGTTGGCTCTGGAGTATCTTTCTCATTCTGAGATACGGCTTCTAATGCGGTTGCAGGCCCTTCGTCCTTATCCAGAGTGACACAGTGGGCGACTCCCTCTGTGTCTACACCGGATTTTGAATCGGACATCATTGCGACTGCGGGGATCCCTCCGCTGGAATCAAGATAAGCAGACGGTCAGTCGTGGGACGAAATATCTAGTTTCCTCTATCATAAGATCGAAGTGAGGATCGGATCAATGATTAATTAATGACAGTTAGAGAAGGATTTAACTTAGAATTAGTCGCCATCGTTGAATGACTCCAAGCGATCGTCGAAAGACCAGCCGGGATTTGGTTTGGATTGAGTTTTGTCCGCTCATGAAGAGACCGCAAAATCATCTTGAGAAGCGTCTTAACCAATGTCCCGCAACCCCGCTAATGCTTAGCTCGACTTAGCTGCAGATCGGATATGCTGGGATATACAATGTCGGTCTTACTCCGTTGTGTAGATGGAAATACTCACCACAGGGAGCATGAAAGCATGAACTAATAATAGATAGCAATCACTCAGCATATAGTTCTCATTCAAAGGAATATAGTCCACTCTGTTTTAAGTTCGCATAAAGAAAAGACAAGAAAGAGTCCAGAAGGCACCCACAATCTGAACCTGTAGTTGCCAGTTAAAGGACATTCTACTCTGATGAATTGGTCACCCAAACCAAAGATTTTCATCTGGCTCCTGTCATTTCTAATGATTTGTATTGCCAGTGGTGATGAGCCTTTTAGGCTATCTGATCCTGAAGGCGCACGCCATTATCTCATTGCTGGGAATTGCTGCCTTATTATGATCACTCCCACACAATGAATGACACCGCAGTTCCCCAGCATTTGGAGGGCTAAATTCGAGTACGAGAAACTGGTGAAAGGAACAGATACAATGGAATCAGCGGCATCTTCCGTCTATATTGAAGAACTGTAAACGGAAATTATTCGATACATATATGTTCCGAATGCCTTCTTGGGTGGATAGTCTATCTTTCCCTTTCTCCAACCAACACTCTGCAAGGCAACGTAAACAATGGGAGTGTATCAGCAGCAATACCCTCTGGCATTTCCTATCATGAATTTCAATTCCAGGCGGAGGATTGAACAGCCTCCTCCCAAAAGAGACTTCTATTACGTTTTCGGTTGGTGTCATCTGTCTGTCTGCCGCAAATAGCTACTGATATGCAACGACGCAGGAGGGCCTGGGGCTGGAAAGGGTACAATTTGTGCCCGTCTAGCACACGATCTGGGACTCTTACACGTCTGTGTTGGCGACCTTATTCGCGACGATCCAGATTTGAACGAGATGGAAGATGCCATGCGCGAGGGAAAGCTCGTGCCGAACTATGTGGTTGCAAACGCGCTTGGGAGGGAATTGTCCAGAACAACTGGCCCAGTCCTCCTGGATGGTTTTCCTCGGAGCCAGGACCAAATGATGATGTTCCAGCACGACGTAAGTGTCTATCCTGTACCTATCGCAGTTATACGATACTTGGAGGCTATTAAATGATAGTCGTGCTAACTGCAACCTTTTCTAGTTCTGCCCGCCGAAATACGCTCTGTACTTCTCTTGCGACGACAAGACAATGGAAAGACGCGTTCTTGACCGCGCCCAGGAATCGAATCGTGTCGATGACAATGTGGAGACTTTCTGCAAGAGGTGCATACAGTTTGAGACGGATACTCTGCCATGTATCCAGTCGATGAAAGGTATTGGTAGACTGGTTGAGGTAAGGGTACAAGTGGATATGATATGGAGCTACAGGTTACTAAACGCGGCCATTAGTTCGACTGTAGCGGTGATCTGGACGATGTTTACCACGATATCAAGATGAGGCTTCAGGTATGTCTCCAATTGAACTTCACTCGTGCTGGTTTTAATGTTTTTATAGCAACTCATGCAGTGGGACGGTCTCGATGTCATGGCTTTTAATTGACGGTTTTCAAATTCAAGATGACGTACTCTAGCATGTGGATTTGGGATTTTCCTAGTCATGGTTCTAGATACCCATAGCGTCAACAGAACAAAGGATAGGATATATAATATTTCTTCTTTAAGTCATGCGCTTTAGTATATGAGCATCTTATGTGCAACAATAAGCCTCAACCCGGATGCAACGCTTCATCTCAAAACTTGACAGGGTATTTCTCAAACTACGCAGACAGTTTCCCATGGAGCATATATTCCTTTTTCCTTCCTTTTGTTTTTTCGCTCCCCGCGTCTCCAGGGAAGAAAAACCAGCGATAAATCTCCATAAAATCGTCAGTTTCCCTCTGAGCCTGTGCTTCCTTCCCTTTGTCTACTAGTAGCTCTACTTCCCCAACAAAATGTCCGAAAGATGCATGATTGAGGGCGATTTCGAACCGCCCATCAGCAACAGCTAGCACCCACTTAGTTGAGAAATCGGCAATGGGTCGTAAACCAAAGTGGCCATCAGCACTTGGTGCAGAAGGGATGTAACTTTTCACAAGGTTGTGAATAGCCAGTGGACAGGTGAGTTCTTTGAAGGCTGTTCTGAGATAATAGTCTCTTTCTTTCTCGGGAGCTTTTGTGGACTGCGAAGACCCAATAGAAGAGCTGGTTGCTTCTTCCTGTTGTTTCTGCTGCGGAAGAATCAGACGTTGTTTAGCCTCCCATCGCTCGTTGCGCTGTCTGATCCATATTCCGTTCCTCTCGAGGATTCCAGGCGTAGATCCTCTAGCGTTGGTATTTCCATCAATAGTAGAGGCGACAGGGGCATCATAGTAGATATCGTGGATTTTCCGTTTTCCTTCGATTTTCAAGCTTGCAAAAGGAGGGTTTCCAAGGCCACAGATAAAAGATGCAAACAGGGAGGGTTTGTAGATGAACTTGCGCTCGATTTCGATTTTGGCCATTTTAGGCAACATTAGAGTAGCAGAGATATAATGGCTTCTATAATTTTGCACCTTCGTCAGGTCATTTGAACGTGTGATAGACTGGGGATCGGCACCTTTTACAAGAACAGGTTGCATGATTTCGACCAAAGAAAACAAAGAAATCATATGTAGAGATATATGGTAGGCACAAACTGACTTCTATCGGAAATTCATATAAACAACTGGTTCTACATTATACTACGACTGCATTTACAGCAACTAGAGATGGACTGCAAATAAGATGGGTGTTTTATAATAAACCATGCTTCGTGCCTTATGATGAGTGTGTTTTCACTGCACCTTCGAAATCTTAAAGCCTCCCGGTACCCTTGTCTGAAACACTCCCGTCGGATCATACTTCTTTGCTGCATGTTGCATCTTTCTAATATTCTCCTCTCCATATGTCTTCAGCGGATTCTGTGACTCGTCGCAATAGTTCATGTACCTAAAGTCTACGTTCCCTCCGAGGTCTTTCGCATACGCTTCGACATCCTCAACCATCGCTTTCAACTTCGGAAACCCGAATTTCTGTGAGAGTTCGAATGTCTCTACCTCAATGGCGATGACCATGAGAACACAGTCGTCTTTGATGCGGTCAAGGCCGAATACATTACCACCGCGGGCAACAGAGTGTTTCGCAAATGAGGTGAGAAGCGGTTGCAAGACCATGGAGACGTAGAAGTTCTGTTCCGGAATGAGAGGTTTGAGTTCCTCCGTTAGGGCTTCGAATGCATCGGCGACCTTTTTGATCAGACGCGGGTCAAGCTTAAACGTTAACGTGAACCACGTGTCACTATTATAGCACGTTAGTCTATCGAGCTTCCTACAAGGAAGTAGACTTACTATGCGCCATGGGGTACCACAAACTCCTTCAGCTTTGTGGCAACAGTGGTTGTCTTCATGTTTTTCTGGCACAGAATAGACAAGAACCCATCAAGAGATTTCGCATTCTCAACTCCATCACGGTTCGTCAAGACTGCGGTGATTATGTGATCTTTGGTTTTGGGAAGATATGTCCACATTGCTAGCAGGTGGTCATTCGGTTCGCCGTGCAAGTTCTTGATGAAATCGACCATTGCTGATACCAATTCATCCGTTTCAGATTTAGAATATGTGATAATTCCATCCCATATGTCATGAGAGGGAAATGTTGCGACATCAAACCGGGTAATGATACCAAAGTTGTTGCCACCTCCCTTGAGGACAAAGAAGAGGTCTGAATTCTTGGACTTGTTGGCTTCAATAATGCTGCCATCAGCCAGCACAACTTGGTAATTGACAACCTGATCTTTAAAGTAGAGTCAGTCCTGGGGTCAAAAAGAACAGTCACACGAACAGGCTTAAAATAGTGTTCGTGTCATGTTCTCCAACGTTTTGTGCAGACCAGACGAATATGAATGGACTGCCTCTGAAGAGAGCATTGAAATACTCACCGCAGGCGAATCCAACTCGACATGTATAGAAGGTCTTTCCGCCCCCTGCTAGGAGACCTCCAACGCCAACCATAGCCTCACGGCCACCAGCAATCATTCTTCCGTCTACATCATGCTCATGTTAGGATGGCTGACCCAGTCAGAATGGTATGAAACAAGTTACGTTTTTCAATATCGGCGTACGCATCAGTCTATCTGCCACCGGGGAACAAAGATGCAATCTCGGTTTCCGAATTATATGTAATCCCAGATATGAGACCCAGATCAATTGTGACACCATCTTGAACATTGTTCGTACCCGCCCATTGCATATGGCCGCCGCTGCAACGTGAACCAGAAGTCAGCAGTATTCCTTATAATGCCACGCAGGAGAAGATAATATAGGGGATTATATATTGTCTAAAAAAGAGAATCTAATGAGGTATATTCATGCTGACCGGCCTGCGAACCGCAATTTTGCAGTCATTAGCTTTCACTAAAGCTGAGAGTGCTTTGGAGACTTCTTCCGTATTCCGTAGTTGAACAATGGCCCAGGGCTTCAACATGGCGGACTTTGACCAATACGAAGCAACACGTTCATCATATAGTTGTTGCTCAGGTAGGTAAAGGACGTCTCCCAGCCCTGCTTCCTTTAAGCTGGCAATAGCTAAGTCGGTAATGGTCTCCATATTGATGGATATGTAATAGTGCGTGTGGGATATATGCTAATGAGACTTTATTATCCTACATTGTGGGGAAGAACCTTGTTTAAGTGAGCTTTATATTAATCACTGTCACTTACACGCTACATGCGATGCCAAGTAGTATGCCAAGTAGTACGAGGGCTGAGGGAGTAAGCGCTTAGGCCCAGGAGACTCAGCTGATGGTAGATCTGTGGAACAAGAGCCATTAGACGGCACGATCATAATATCCGCTTAAGTTGGATCTTCAACAAGAGCTTATTGTGCATGTCAGACACTCCTGCTGGAAGACCGTCTGTCGTCTGTCGGTTACCTCATGCCAATCCTCGAACGGCGACAAAAATTTACATAGCTGTCGTCCAGTTGTTGCTATGGAATTCATAGTTTATGTCCATGCTCTGTTATAAAACCACGCAAACGGAGCATATCATAATTCCTCAACCTGCATTTGAATTAATTCCCAGATTGATAGGTGGGAGCTCGAAGCCATGGTTTCACAGACAGCGGGGTACATACTGTGTCACATTACGGGTCACTGTGATCTCCCATATTCTCTGCAGTGTCAGAGCTTAGCAACGCTCCATGCTGTACAAGGTCGCGCTTGTATCTGTTGATGAATCTGGTTGGCCACTGTCTACCAGGCTTCTTTCCACAGATTTCCTTTGCAAAATTTCGCATCATTTCATGAGAAGGAGGTTTATCACATTTCGTAAGGTCATTAATCCATTTAACAGGGGCTTTTGCTTGGTGATCGTTGAGTAGGTACTCGTTGATTTTCATATTGATCTGCTTGACTGCCTTGAACGCCTCGGTGTCTTCGCGATAGGGTCACTCGGCTAAGATCATATTTTTCGGCGAACTTGGTGTAATTAAGCTTTTCAGCAGGCTTTAAAGAGTTCAATTCTTCAAGAGCTAATGACATAGGATCCATATTAGTGGTTGGGTGGATAGTCAAACAATCGTGGTGCTGTGAAAGATCGGTCGCCAGGTGGAAGCGGTCAGCAGCTGACTAAACCCAGTATGGAACAAAACATATTGAACGTTTTGTTCCACCTGGCATATACATAGTGTTCTCTGTCGAAATATGATATATGGCAGTCAACGGCGTAGTTCTATTTGATGCGGTAACGAGAACAACTTAGGTCGTTTTTGCTGAACCAAGTATCTACTTCTGAGATCTTACGGTTTCCACGGAAGCCCGCCTGGGATCCACATGGCGTCATCGAGCCATCTTATAAAGTGTTGCCCGAGTCGATATAGACTTCCTTGCAGATTTATTCAGGTCATTGGCCAATTCTACTTAAAACGAATAAGCAAATGTCGCTGAAAGCCTCCGGGACCAACCCAGGAGCGCATACCAATTTTGAAGAGATTCTGTCTGAAGCAGCGTCGCCCAGGATAACTGCCATGGAGAAAAATCACATCTACCAATATTCCCTCCTGAATGCCCTCATGGATGGCGTCAGTGAAACCGGAATCTCGGTTTCCAAATTCCAGCAGAAAGGCAACCAGGGCCTAGGGACATTTTCACGAATGGACGGTGAACTCCTGTTCCTGGACGGAACAGTCTACAAACTGCGCGCTGGAGGCGACATTTCTGTAGCCTCTCCGGATGAGCAGATCCCCTATGGGGTATGCACGAATTTTGTCCCTGATGACACAAAGCAGGTGACGCTGGCAGACAAGACTTCGATAGAACAGGAGTTGGAAAGGTTTAAACCTCACGCAACGAATCTTTTCTTATCATATCGCATCACGGGGCGGTTCACGCATATCAAGGCGCGAACAGTGAGGGGCCAAGAGTATAAGGGACAGCCGCTGTCCGAATTGAAAGATAATCAGTTTGTTAAAGACTACGAGAACATCGATGCGACGATCATTGGCTTCAGATCGCCCAAGTCATGGCAGGGATTTGCAGTCGCCGGCCAGCACCTCCATTTTATCAGCGAGGACCACAAGGCTGGAGGGCATATATTGGAATTGAGCAGTGATGGGGAAGTTTCCATGAGTGTGGCTGTTTCGTCGAGTATACATATCGATCTGCCCACATCTGACGAGTTTAATGACGCGGAATTGACATTGGATGATGCGGGAATTAAGCGGGCGGAAGGATGACCTTGAAGTTGTTCTACAGACCATCCTTTACAGAATCGTGCATCATATATAGAGTCTTGTCATATTATATATCATTTTGAAATACTAAAGTTTTGTTCGATGATGTTACAACGCTTCGGTCCATGTATCCTAGATGGTTCCACTTGATAAGACAGACATAGAATTCAGTCATTGCGCTCACCAATCCTAATTAACATATCAGCCAAGTCAGTAATCCTGTGGTATGTAAATGGTTTTATGGCCACTGAATCTGCGGATAGTCCATAGCAATTCTCGCATAATTAGAGGAATAGTGACCAGGCACGAGATCCTGATCGTCGAAATGCCAACACGGCAACGTGCGTACTCCGATGAAACAACTAACCTCTGTAATAGTAAAAAGGTATCAAAAATTTGATTGTACACTATTTCAAACTTGACTTCATGCCCGCAACTACCACTCTGAGACTTCACCCGGCTTTGGTTGCTGGACCCTCACAACCTTGTCGCAGTTGAGCAGACACAAAGGATCGAACGCTTGTTTCATCTGAGCACGTAGTCACGTCGTCAGCCACGGGAATTTAGTCAGAGGGATATCGGGAATTACTTACTCGACGCATCGCATCAACTGTAGACTCGCCGAGTTCATGAGCAAGGTAATCGCGCTTGATCATCCCCACACCGTGCTCTCCAGTAACTGTGCCCTCCATTTCTACAGCACGCTTGACCATGCGATGAACGAGACCTTCTGCTGTTTTCTTTTCTTTTTCGCTGAAGAGAAGGAATGCTTTACGGTCCGTTAGAGCTTGAACCTGAAAAGTCTCTTGCACGGATGGAAACCTACTGTGGAAGTTGCCATCTCCAACATGTCCAACAATGCCTCCTACAAGACCACTCTTCCGAATATCGTCCTTGGTCTCCTCAATGATATCTGCCAGTCTGCTGATAGGAACAGCAACATCCGTAGTCCAAAAATGGTCACTAGGGTCCTGTCGCATCTCAAAGACACTCCACAGAGCTACTTTCCTTGCACTCCACAGTGCGTTTATCTCCTCAGCGTTGCGAGCAAAATCAAAGGACTTGCTGTTAGCCTTCTTCACCAGCTTTTGCACGATTTTAACTTGTTCTTTTACCGCATCTGGGGTGCCTGCAAACTTGAAGAACAGTGTAGGAGCTTCGTCCCATGTCCGAGCGGATGCTCCTCCCATGTTAACAATCTTCATTTGAACATCATCCATAAGCTCAACTGCTGCAACCTGAACTCCTTCCTTAACAATATCGGAGACACATGCTGCGGCACTGTGAATGGTGGGGAAGGCAGCTACAGCCACACTTTCATTGTTCGGTTTGATGGCTAATTTCAGAGTTGCTTCGGTTACCAATCCAAGTGTACCTTCATTTCCAATAAAAGCTCTGGTTAGATCGTAACCGGCGCTAGATTTTCGAGGTCTCTGTCTGGTCTTGATGACTGTGCCATCGGCAAGAACAATGGTTAATGAGACCACCCAGTCCCGCATGGTGCCGTGGGCATATGCATTCGTTCCTGAACACCCGGTGCCGACCATACCCCCGATCATGGCGCCTGGGCCTGGATCGGGTGGGAAAAAGAGTCCATCTTTGGAAAGTTCGTCGTTTAGAAGCTCCCACTGCACTGCAGGCTGTACCACGACATCCAGATCGTCTTTGTGGAGCTTCAATATTTGATTCATGTTTGCAAAATCGATACAGACTCCCCCTCTCGTTGGTGCGAAATGGCCTTCCAAACTAGTACCCCCTGCGTATGCAGTCACAGGCAGTCGTCGTCTGTGGCAGACTTTCATAATACGAGAGACTTCCTCTGTTGTGGATGGCGAGACGACCACAGCTGCAACTTCGGTCTTCTTGGGGGTGTAGGAGGACCAGTCTGAGGTGGCATATGTCTCCACTGCTTCTTTCTCACTCATGACGTTGTCCTCTCCTACAATCTCCACGAACTCTGCAGTAGCTGCCTTGATATTCTCTGAGGAAGTATCATGCTGAGGTGGCTGCATATCTTTCAAAGGTGTCGTAGAAGTTGTCAGCACTGCTGGTTGCTGCTGCTTTCCGGCCCCTACGTAGTAACCACCGAGAGACGCAAGGGCGAGCGCCGCACCGAACGCTTAAGGAGGTCAGCATAGGACATGTATTAAACAGTCTATAAAAAGGGCATACCGGATGCAATGAGACCATAATTGCTTCCTGCAGACTGCTGTTTTTGTCCTTGGTTAGATGTCTCTTGTACTGGACGTTCTGATACTCAATTAGCTAGATTCATCCCAATTGGCATCGAACAGTATCGACTTACCGCCATCTGGTCGAAGAAGAGTGCTGGACGATGTGAACTGCCTCGAATGCCGAATATGAACTCGCTCTTTGGGGATTGGGCTATGACGCGTGTAAGGTCTCCCTAAAGAGAGCACTTGAAGTGGACGATGTCCTGCTCGTGATGCGGACTTCAACATGATTTCTGTGAGGTAGCCTATGTATTATTCCCTTCCCAAACTTGTCCAACTTAACAAAGTAGAAAAGAGACAGCGACTGGTACCCCAGAGACTTTTATTTCCCCGGACGAGCGCTAAAAGACAGACGCGTTCTAGCCTACCCCTCGTCTAGATTGCAGAATAGCCGACGCGGATCTACGTGCAGGAACCGAGACAGCTATATCATTACCGAATGGAGACTGTCTGGGGCAGACGATTCGCACTAATGCCTGCGATCGGCCGAAACGATAGACAGATGAGGAACATGCGATATAAATACGTGGCGGGTTTAAAAGAGGTGTCGTTGGACTCGGAGAAGTGCTTGGGCTCCCCGGGTTGATGTCATGCAACAGTCCGCGCTGTCGTCTGGAAATGGAGTCGCAACTGGCACAGCTATCCTCTTATTCGGTCGGCTTGGAGTGTTTCGGCACCTTCGGGGTGGCTTTATTATCGGACCACACGTACCAGTACTAATTGGATCTTAAACAGTGCGACTATCAATACCTGCTCAAAGTATTTCCGCAATGACAGGTAAAGTGCTCAGACGAATGGCAGCGACACGATATAATTACCATTCACTTATTCACTAAGGTCTCTAGCATGCAGTCCATCCTACAGTCTATCTAACTAGCAGAGATGGCTATATTCTGGAAAGTCGATGGTCCTTGATGTTCCAAAGTCTCGGCCGAGAGAATGTTCGGAGAGAACATCGAGAGCTCCAGACTCTCCACATGGGTAATTATGGATGACGTCGCCAATATGTATAACAGCATACTGCATCATCCATGGATACGTCTCGATGAATACTCGGAATTGTCGTTTGATGAATCAACCATGCTTATCGGGAATGTAGATAAAAACCGGAATGTCGCATTCGGTACGTCCGGAGTGCTTTCCATCGGATTCCGATCTGTTTATACATAAGGCCGACGGGTTCACCACTGGATCATCAGTATAGAAATCAGTGTCTCTCGCTACAATCGAGCATCATATGCCTCTGGTGAATCTTCCTACGAATCGCAATGACATCGAAGCCGAACGCACCTCCATACGCTTACGAAATCGAAGTCTATCAAGATGGCCTCAGGGACAAGAGGCCGTCAATCAGCTTCAACCCCCTCGACTGGGAGTCATTAGCCAAAGAGCGTCTCTCAGCAGATAGTTTCGGATACGTCTGGGGCTCCGCTGGGACAAGAGAGACAGACGACAATAACCGCGCAGCGTTCAAGAAATGGGGAATTGTTCCATCACGTCTGGTGAAATCAGATTTCCCGAATCTGAAAACAAAACTCTTTGGTGACGAATACGAATTTCCAATTGCGATTGCCCCTGTTGGTGTGTTGCGGATTTTCCATCGCGATGGCGAAGAAGCTGTTGCATCTGCTGCGGAGGCGGACAATGTCACGTATATCCTCAGTACCGCATCCTCGACCAGTATCGAGGATGCCGCAAAAGCTAATGGCGATGGACCGCGCTGGTTCCAGCTATACTGGCCTCCTAATGAACAGAACGATATCACCATCAGTATCCTCAACAGAGCCAAAGCGGCGAATTACAAGGTGTTGGTAGTAACGCTGGACACATACATATTGGGCTGGCGGCCCTCCGATCTCAGTAACGGATACAACCCTTTCCTGAGAAAGGACAACATTGGTGTTGAGATAGGCTTTTCTGATCCCGTTTTCAGAAACAAATTCAAAGAAGAACACGGAAAGGAGATCGAGGAAGACATGGCGGCTGCTGCGTCTGACTGGGCGCATAAGATCTTCCCAGGGATGAGCCACGGATGGGAAGATCTTGAGTTTCTGCGAAAGCATTGGGACGGTCCTATCGTTCTCAAAGGTATTCAGAGTGTTCAGGATGCCAAGTTGGCCGTACAGCATGGCATGCAGGGAATCGTCGTCTCGAACCACGGCGGACGTCAACAAGATGGCGGCGTCGGATCGCTAGACGTCCTCCCGGACATTGTGGACGCTGTAGGACAGGACATCGAAGTCCTATTTGATTCAGGGGTACGTTGTGGAGTGGACGTCGTCAAGGCACTGGCATTGGGTGCGAAGATGGTACTTGTCGGACGACCATACGTTTACGGCCTTGCCATCAGTGGGAGGGAGGGAGTGCGCCATGTGATAAGGAGCATACTGGGAGACTTGGATCTGAACTTGCATCTGTCTGGTATTAAATCGGTGTCTCCAGAGTATCTGAATCGCTCGGTGCTGAAACAGTTGCGATGAACATTCCATTCTATAGTAGCAACCCCGGTATAAAACAGCCAGAGAAGTCACAATGGCCTGTATTATACAGTAACCTTCAATATATAGATATTCTAATGGAGTGAATGCATTGATCGTCTTAACATTAAACAAACATATAATCTATCAAACAGCGTCTCTTACTCACCCTCGATTCGACTCAACTCATAACCTAGAAATGCCAAACCCATCCCTCTTCTCAACTCCCAGCATTCCGCTCCGAATATCACTAACCTTCCTTGCTCCCGCCAAAGTCATCGTACGAGAAAGCTCTCTCTCCAAAATATTCAAAACCGTCTCCACGCCATCCTGGCCCGAATGGCTCAGTCCCCAAAGCGACGGGCGTCCAATGAACGTGAAATCTGCACCCAGCGCAAGAGCCTTGAACACGTCGCTGCCTCTGCGGATGCCCCCGTCCAGAATAACTGGAACCCGGCCCCTAACAGCAGCTACGACCTCAGGTAATGCTTCAATGGTCGAAGACACCGAGTCGAGCTGGCGACCGCCGTGGTTCGAGACGACTATACCATCTGCGCCATGCTCGATGGCGAGAAGGGCATCTTCAGCGGTCATGATTCCCTTGAGGATGATTTTCAGAGAAGTCTGAGAACGGAGCCAGTCCATTGCTTCAGGCCATGTGAGGCTGGCGTCATTCATAGTCGGCGAGGGCGCCTGTTGAGAGAGTTTGTATGCTTCTTCGGCAGTGCGGGCGTCCATGAAGAGTCGGTTCACGGTGGGTTTAGGTACTGATGGTTTGTTATTGGGATCTTCGATATTCGCCAGGTGAAGGTGTTCTGGGAGCGTGAGAGGTGTCTTCCGTTCGTTGATCCTGTTTCCTAGAATAGGCGTGTCCACTGTGAGGACGATAGCTTTGTATCCAGCGGCTGCGAGACGGGATTAATTACTATAACCCAAAATCCATCTCTACAATGCCCACTGATATAAACAAAAGAGAAAAGGTAAACCAACCTTCCGCCCTCCTCACCAAACTCGCACTCTTCTCCCTATCCACCGATACATAGATCTGAAACCAGAAATTCTCCGGCCGTCCACCAGGAGGAGCCTCGATGACATCTTCCAAGGACGTCGTCGACTGCGTCGACAGAATCATACCCGTCCCGATCTTGGCTGCGGCACGAGCCATATCCAGCTCTCCATGGCCCCCAACGAGCTTCTGCATGGCAGTCGGAGCAATTCCCACAGGGAATGGATAGCAGTAACCGAATAGACTGGTGCTCGTGTCGATAGTAGCGACATTTCGAAGAACGCGTGGTCGGATGAATAATCTAGATAATGTGTTTGAGAAATCAGCAATTTGAATTAACTCTCTAACTTACCATTGGTTTTCATTCGCATTGTAACAAGACAGACAAGCAGACAGGCAGGCAGACATACTTATCATAAGCCTTGTTGTTTCTCCTAACAGCATACCCTTCATCCGATCCGGAAGCGTAATAGTCCCAGATCCGCTTGGGGAGTTTTCTTTGCGCCAAACTGAACAGCTCTGCTATGGTGATCGGATCATCTTTTGCCTCTGGTGTTTGCGATCCTTGCTTGGTATGCTTCTTATCAGCAGCCATGGTTGAACTCAGCCTCTAATCAAATATCAATACTTGAGTGGTTAGTGCTTCAACGGCGTAAAAGAAACAAATCGATGATCTCCCAATTGCACAAAGTATCTTCCCAGGTTTCTCTCGCATTTATTTGCTTTAACATCTGCTGCTGCTACAAGCTAGTCCCTACTTATCTCTCACCTTGGTCGGGTTTGTGACTCTTGCTTTGAGCGATAATAGCGGTAAAGCAGATCTCCCCGCGTATTTTCCGTCTCCGCAGAATGGATTCCCCCGCACGGACTTTAAGCCGAACCAGGATTTGCGCGCTTCTTCGGCGATTGTCCGGATATGTACAGTACAAGACGAAGATGTTTGAACGTCTATCTCGCCTTGTGTTTTTCGAGCTGTTTCCAGGTGAATGTTTAATGCCAAAAATAAATGAAATTGAAATGGTGAAAGCTCCCAATGAAAAAGTCCCATAACCTACTCAGAAATCCATCAAGTTTTGCGTCAGCAAATGATATCATAAAGCTAACTTTGTCAAAAGTCGACATGTCTAAAAAGGTAGTTTCGACGGAGAAGCTTGTTGGTACGTAGAGGATTCCTGTCCCCTACTGTTTGATTAAAATATAAATATAACTAGCGAAATACACTTCAAGAACAGAAAACCTCCTAAGAGTACACGATAGGTATTTCGGCCTAAGAGGCTCCACCTCTTCGCCGTATTTCGACAATAACAAGGCAAGCAATCCGCTTGGGCCATGTGTTACATGTTATGACTCGCAGCACTATGGCCGCTTCGTTTCAGATGGCAAGGTGAATCTCAATAGATTCAATGCAGCTGCAATATGCAGATAAAAGATCTGACACCAGGAAACTCCTTGATGCACGCCCGATCATCCCTTGCGCCCGCTTTCAGATGCTCCTCGGTGCTCTGTAGCAGCCACTGACAGACGTCCATGTCTGTCTCAAGACAACAGGTATGCGTTGCACCATCATGAACCCAGTCGCCAAACTCCTGCAGAGGATAATGCATGCTATAAAGAGATACAAGAAAACACGAGTAAAGTAATGCTCGGGAGCAGAGGGTATCGCCTGAGGGTATGATAAAACACAAACAAAGGAAATAGTAAAGAGGGCGGAGACAGATGCCACAGAAAAAAATACGACGCATGCAAATGGAGAAACCTGGGACCTCGCATCTCCAGGCATGATAAAAGATGAAGAAGAGTAAAACATGACTCCCAATACCGAACTCGAATGATTTATCCCACTCCCATGCTAGTAACCGGATACCGAAATCTTCCCGATGCAAATCCGACCATCGATAAAAAAGATAAAAACGCCGTTCCTTTTATTTGCACATAGTTTGGTGTTCGTAATTGTGAGATTTTGGATGATAGAGCAAGTGTAGTTGCTCGTATCAATTGCGAATAGATCGCGAAAGCTGCGCAGCTTATATGGATGAAGGGTTGAACGGAGGGATCGACGAGCTCGAGACGGCCGAAATGGTGGGTGTTAATGCTGGTGAGCAGTCTCTACTTCGACCAGATTCGTCTTCGAGACACATGCTCTTGTCTCTCATCTTGTCTTCGCGTGTTCTTTCGCTGGACACGGCACGTTTGAAGACGGTCTGACCGATCTGACGGAAAATACCCACTCGCTCGGCCTTCAGCTCATCTAGGTCAAGTCGCGTGACAGGCACCGGCTCTTCCTTGGAGACCCTGCAGAACAGCGTCGAGAAGAGGTACTGGTCACCACTTCCGTCGTACAGAGGCAGGTACCGATAGCCCTGGGAAAGACTGCTCAGTTTGGCCGTGAAAGTCGCAAGTTGGATGCTGTTGTTGTTGCCAGCGCCTCGCCCATCGAGTGAGCTCCACACAGTCCATCGTACGAAGACGAGATCCGGATATTTGGTCTCCAGAGATAGCTTAAACTTGTCGTTAAAAAGTGGACTATATCCGTTGCTTTGTTCAATCTTGGTCCTCCGACGGTGAGGGAGGCCAATGCCAGACATGCCATTGCGAGCGGATGCATTCATACCGCCTTCTCCGAAAGCCAAGCTCTGCCCCCTGTCATCAGCACTGAACATTTCGATCTCAACGTAAGGGTTGATGTTCTCGTCTGGCCCCAGACTACGCGGTCGCGGGAGCTGCTGGGCGGAGATCATGTCTACTGAGAAACGGACGAGCTTCCTTTCGATCTTGGGTCGTCCATCATGCAGCGAAAGAGTATCAAAACCGAGATTCGGCGCGCGTAGGCTCTCTGGTTTCAGCACGTATCCCGTCCGATCAGTTCCTGCGGCAAACATCGCTTGATTCATCTGCATTCCCACGTCGTATGTTTGCCAGTTGAGGGCGACCATTTGCACGCCACGTCGCCAGAAAGCGTTGGGATCGAAGTTCGAGGACCGAAGACGGAACCCGGAAGGGTAGACGCGGGTGAGATATTTCCGATTGTGTTTCTCAAGGAGTGCCTTGTTTTCGGAGTCACGGCAAATACTTTCAAAGGATCTCTCAGCGAAGGAGTACACATGGTTGAACCGCTTGCTGTCAGAGGACGTGAAGCTGTGCCACTTGTACCCACGGGTGTAGACACCCAGATCCGAGAGAGGCTTGGTGATTTTGCTCTTGTGCCGCCTTCTTTTGTCTCTCTTGCTGGACCCGAGCGCGCCATCGCTGTCATCGGTTGCACTGCTCATGCTGGTAGTGGTGACTGACCGCCGACCAGGCGTCCAGTATGGGGTCGTACTTTCTCCGGGGCCAATTGTGGGCGGGCTAGAGAGTGGCGGACAGGATGCTAGATTGGGACTCTCCAGGATAGTGGCCTGGGTGAACGGGGAGCTAGAACTGCGCTTACGTCCTGTGGTGCTTGTGGTGCTCGTCGTGCTTTTGGTGTCGGTAAAGATATCACTGTCATCGCCCTCATCGGAGGTTTTTACCTTGATGAGAATTCTGCGCTTTAATTCCTCGGGGGACGGAAGAATGGGGCAATTCGTGAGTAGAGGTTCAAGCACAAGCTGATCACCAAAAGTTTCCTTCATGATTTTGACCATCGCAAACTGCTGTTCCGGGTTGCAATGCACCTCGAGAGACAGAATAAGCGGGAAGTCGGACTTGAGAAAAGCGTAGCGGTTAATCACTGCAATGCAATCAGAAAAGAGAACACTGCTAGTCATAGTCCTTCCATGGGAAACGATCGGACGACCGTCTGCTCCGTCCCAGCAGTCAATCTCCACGCAGCGGCATCCCTGCTGCAACGCGGTGATATAAGCTTCTGTGCTTGACGCACCAGCGACCTGTCTTCCAAGCAGATAGGTGTTGTGAGAACTCGAAATAAAATATTCATTCAGAGGCCGATCAAATGGAGACCGGGGCGGACGCGAGGCATATACACCGTTCGAAGCAGACGCCAGGAACGATGAAAAAGCGTCGTAATTCATACGAAAAATGTGACTCTCCAGAGGCTCGGGGAGACTCTGGGCACGAGACTTGGATTTCCGGACGAACTTTTCGAACACGGTCACCCAGTACTCCTTGTCGGAGTCCACATCCTCCCGCTGCACCTCGCGGAGAAAGACGAAGAACTCTTCCAGCGATAGACCTTCTTTGGGATTGGCGGCCAACTCAGCGAAGATGTTTCTGAGATCTTTGCGCTCTTTCAGACCCGCAAGGAACTCCTTGAACTCGGCGAAGTTCAACTTGCCCTTGGCCCCTGAATCGGCTTTAAAGAACTGAGCACGCAGCATGTCTCGTGAGCAGTTAATATGCAGACTGCGACATACACTCTCGATAGCAACCTGATCCAGACCTTCTTCTTCTCCCACGGCCAGACCTTGAGCCGACAATCTCGACAGCTCTCGCTGCCAGTGGGCCTTCAGAACCGCCTCACTCTGGCCGGATCCGGCCAGACCAGCCATGAGGCCAATCCTGTACCTGGAGATATGCTCCAAGGTAGTTGTCCAGAGCTCAAAGATGTGATCATCGGGTGCAATAAGGTGCATGGTCTTAACAGGACGGCCTTTGGAGCGCTCTGGGTCAGCGAAGATGATCGTGAACCAGCGGCTTTCCACATCCTGGGAGATCTGATGTTCTTCCCGGTAGTTCCGCGCATCGGCTCCAACACGGATCTCTTTGATGTCGTCAATGTAGAATCTCTTTGCAGGATTGGCTGGATCCCAGAAAACTTTTGCTGAATCAAGCTCGAGGAAGAAGCGAACTGCCCTTGTCTTTTTCTTGGTGACTTTCGTGAGGAGTGTACCGCGCTGAAGTGAAGAGTCCACTTTGGGTGCGACGGTACCGACCTCCCGTGTCATGGGCATCCGATGCTCACTGGTCATGCTAGTTGCTTCTGAACCGCACCATGCACCCAGGGCGTCGAATGCTTCATTGTCCTCGTCCTCGTAGCTGGAATCGAGTGATGTCTCACGACCACTGTTCGCACCAGTCTTGCTATCACTGCGTCTGCGCATAATGACAGGGCCTGAGCTGTGGTCTCTCTTGTCATGGTGAGACGTCGATTGCCTCCTGCGCGTGAGCTTGTTAGCTGCACCTCGCGAAATCCTTCTCATCAAACCTGGGCCTTTGACATTGCTGGAGATGACTGGATCGCTCGCATTGGCGGAGTTGACATTTCCTGGAATAGCCATGACAGACTCGCCCAGCTCGAGGGGCGCGGGAGACGCGAGGGTATTAGGGTGAAGCCGCCCTCGGAAACCGTCTGCGGCACTTTGAAACGGAGTCGTAGCGGGACTGGAAGCATTGGAGGAACTGCGCCCTGCAAAAGCAGAGCTGGAAGTAGTGGCTGACGGAGACGCGGAAGTGGACGTCGAAGGAGTGGTGATGTTGAGGGGAAGAGAAGTGATGACATGGTGGAGCTGAGGGAGTCGAGCAAGAGAGGTAGGAAACTTGGGACCGGTGTGAGCGTCGCCATTTATGGCAGAGGGTGAAGAGGAAGCAGTAGAGGCCATCTCAGCTATCAGCTGGGAAGCACGGCTTCGGAGCAAAAAGAGAAGAAAGCGACTATACGCAAGCGAACCGTGCCAGAGTCGGAGTCACCTGGACCCGCCAAGGGACGAATGAGCGGCAGGGCAGCAGCAAGCAAGCTGCTTAGGCAGATAATAGACTGACTGCGCAGCTATGAATCGAGCAAGAGGCCCGGGAGAAAACGTGTTTGATATGTAGTGTGGTAATCACGTCCTAAGCAGGTTTGCTCAGATTATGATATCTGCATCTTGGCCTGCCTGCAATGCAATGCGAAGTAGCCCTGCCGGAGAGCGCTCGCGCGAAAGAATTGAAAAGAGACCTTGGAGAGCTGATCAGGGTAACGGTGGAGCTTGCCCACGAGGGCTTTCCCTGGCCCGTGACGGTGCAACCCCCGAGACTGTTTCTTCTGATGCTGGTCTTCTTGTCCGCCGCAAACAATGAGATTTCCGGCTACGTTCCCCTGCAAAATTTCACCAGATCGTTCGATTTCGTTCTTCTGTCCCTCCCACCTTGGAGGACAGCTTCCCAATCGCGATTGAATGCCCCTCCCCAGTGTCGATCTGCCGGAACGAGGGGAAAGCTACCCTCGCACGAAGGGAGGGGATGGTAACAGGCAACCAATTGAGGCCGGAGCCGCAGAGAGGGGCAATGCGGTATTTCGCAGGTTGCTTGATGCAAGTAACGAGGTAGACGGCCGGCGCACGTACCTAGCCCAAGTCGACCTTGTCGTCGGCGGCTGGCTGGAAAAAGGAATTGGGTGAAGAAGGACCAGCCAACTAGTTCACAGTCGGCCTGCCGTACATGCGAGATGGATAGGGCGGCGGGATGGTCTCCAAGAGCTTCTGACAATCTTAATCACCAGAACGAAGATTGACTGCCAACACAGATATGCAGGTGAACCAAAGCGGAAAGACAGGCGATTGTCGTCTGTAATCGTGCCTTTAGGTGGATTGGACCGGGCGGTTTTTGCACGCAAGTAGTGTTCGACGGTCAAGCTGGACGTCCTGCACGATTGTTACGCGTGGGGTGGTAAAGTAATTCGGACAGTCCGCGGGCTGCTGACGAAGCGAGTAAGGAACCGCAGGCGCATGCGATAGTGACGCGAGTGGGAAAGGGTGCGCACAAGTACCGGATGGGATATCGAGGTGATCTCGAGAGAAGATGGTGATATTCGTAGTCGAGAGCGCGAGAGCGTGTCTGAGGGAAGATAATTGCGAGGGGATAATTTTGAAGAAGCAAGCTGTCGAGACAGAGAGGAAGATGGGCGTGCGGGATGAAGAATTTTGGAAGGTTCGATTGGAACTTCGATCAAGCCGCCCTAAGTCGATGTTTCAATGGTGACTCTTCAAAGCGGGCCTCGTTTGGAGGTGGAAGTAATTAATCGCAAAGCCCTGGAAAGCCGGGGTGGAGTTTACCGTCTCGTTACCGGGCTGCTGATCGGTATCGTATTCGTATACCGTGACCGTACCGGTACGATACCGTGGTATGGTGGCTCAACTTTCAAAGGGGGCCGCCCCAGAAATCGACACAGAGGCCAAATGCCAAAGGACAAAAGGACACGGCTGTGGCGCGATTCGCCCTAGTGGTTGCCTTTCTGCGCCTCAGGCAGGAGGGGAGAGCAGCCCTGAAATGAAGCGCGATATGGTAGTAGCGACAATATCTGCACCACCAGGGTGACAATGGTCACTGACAATGTGTCTCAGACGTTTCAACCCGATCCTGGTCGAGCAAAGCACGAAATGCAGCCACCAGCAGTCGAAGCTCGTGTCTGACAAGGAAAAAGGAGGTTGGTATAATGGCTCTGCAGATGTAATAGTTATGGAGCAAAAGTAGAGTAGAGTAAGTAGGTGAGAGAGGCAACCGAGATGACCACCGTCAAAAGTATGATTATGTCGAGGTCCGTGGTCCACGCGGGTGCAAGGGAGGAGTTAATAAAGAACGACTGAATAGGCGGCGGGATGGGCAACGATGGGTAGGATGTGGATGCTGTGATGACTGCCGATGCCCTACTTGACTCTACCACTACTGCTACTGTATTACTCCCCTGGACACACTGGAGCTCTTGCGTTGTCAGGAAACGACTGGAGGGAACCGTATCGAGCTACGATACTACTCTCCTTCGAGTACTCTGCTACGATCAAGCAGCGCATAGCAACGGCCCTCGCCCACCTGCCCAAGATTCCACTGGCAGTACCAATAAGCTAGTGCAGTTATGAACCAACCCAGGACTGACGCTTTCCCCTCCTGGCCTGCGTGAAGCCCGGTCTTTGGGCTGCAAAAGCGCAAGAGGTGGACGTCGACAGGGTCAAAGAGGGCAGAATGTGCGGATCCCGTAACTCTGGTCATTGGTCGATCTTTTTCTGGGGAATGTCAGTGTCAATTTCACAGAGACGGGACGTTTCAGGAGGACCATCATCATCTCCTGCCGAAGATCTGCTCTGTGTATCTTGCAGATGCGTAATTAACTCTATTGTGTGGAGAGGGAACCGTCGGTACCAAATAGCGGTCGATGAAGTATCATGCCATGCTTTATCTTGTGATGAAGGAGAATAGACAGATCAAAATGGACAAGCAATGCTCCTGAGCAGCAAGTTGGGGAACAGTCGCGATGAACAAGCCAAAAAATTCTTGGTGGGTTGCTAGTTAGCACTGACGCTTGGATTTGGAACAATGTGATGAACTTCTCTCCATCCCCCGATCGATCTACTCTACTTTCCAGCAAGTAGGTAACAACAATGACCCACCATATGTTTTATTACAAAGGAATTACTGGCGATGATTGAATGTCCTGACGTGCTCCTGTCGCGACCCGCAAACATCATCCGGCACTTTGGACGTTCAGGGTGCCCGCTAAAAGGTGCTACAGTGACCGAACGCAACACCGTTCCCAGACAAACCCGACCGCCGTACGGAGACATGATGGACCCCGTTGATAAAAGGTGTTCGTTCCCTGCCAGGCTGCCAAGACGATCACTACTACTGGTAGGCCAAGAGGACCGTCGAGTGATTGAGATATGAGATTTCGGAGGTTCGAATCCACCACTCAGCCCCAAAAGCCCACTCGAATCGGTAGCACACCGATCGTGACCAGCACAAATCATGTCCTTCTCAACGTACCGGCACCTGGGCACGCAGAATGCCTACACCGCGACTTTTGGCGCTCTATAGTGATTGGAGGACCACAGTGGCATTTCACCGATTATCACGACATCACAGTTGCCTGCCATAAGGCTATTTTTCGGTTGTCGCCCGCAACCGCGTTTCATCATGGTTGCTGCAGGGTGATGGCACGAGATAGGGCACGGTGATTTGCGCACAAATCATGCTCTACCATACCCTACTCCGGATGGACCCAGGATAGGAAGAACGGAGGCAGTCTTGACCAAAGAGCCCACTGAGACTTAGTTCTCAGCCAGCGATGAAGCACCAACGGCAGATCAAACAGACCGAGCTCAGAGACACGATGATCATGATCCGGTCGGGAGACCTTCGAGAAAGGAGAGAAAAGGGGAGAGCGATCCATGTGTGCTCATCAACAAGTGAAATCGGCGGTGGAGCTCGAGCTTGAGTGGCCCTCAAGTCGCCTTGTCAGTCCCAATCGCTCGGGGCATCAGCGGGGGAGCCGTTAAGGGTTCGCAGGCTGCGACAGGGCAGGCGGTGAGCCCCAGAGCATCTTCGGTGCCTCGTATCGCATCTGTAGAGTGTGTGTCGTATTAATATTTACTATCGACTATTCTTGTAGTGTCCTATCATCCCGACATGATGCCCATGTTGCAAAATAACGGTCTGATTTGCACCAATCATGATGACAATGTGCCTCTTTGTTTGTTGGTTCGCTCTCAATCTCATCAGTCTACTCCGTACATTACTAGCAGACAGGGCACCCCATACCTGCATTGTGCCTCGTGATGGTATAAGAGATGATTCGTGCCAGCCAGTCCCGAAAGACCGTTTCTTTTCTGCCCTACAAGGGGCTCTACCGCTGTTGCTGAGACCCTGGCCACTGTCCTGTGTCTGCCTACCTAAGATGTTCGTATCTATTTTTTCTGCCGCTATTAAGCTCTTACCGCTTCATGCGACTGCTGCAGCAGTGCAGCCACACTTCCAAGAACGATTCCAGCAGTCCTATGGGATATTCCTATGCGGCACCGCTCCTGCAGACCGTCTTCCAGAATAGCGGACTTGTTCCCCTCCTTCGCCCCCGCGCCAGCTGTCGTTTTGCGGCTCATCCCAACGTCTGTGCGTCGAGCATCCTCTCGACGATGATGATTGCGCCAATATCCATATTGATTCGTGCAACATGCCTGATACGGTCTTTAAGATGCGTTGGTCAATGGTCACGCCTGTCACTATAGCAGCGTCGTCTCACCGTGACTAACTTCGACCCTAGAGAGGTGGAGTTTGTCTTTTCATGGCGGTCCTTATGTGTTGAGATGGTGCATGTGGATATTCAACACCTCCAAAGGGATCATTTTCGTGTCTCCTCACTTCCTACTGACACGGTGACGGGCAGAGGATCGCTGTCACTGTCGCGCAACAACCCACATGGGTAGTTAACTAATATGTAACTTGAGCAGTGACTCATTATATTTCCTGATCAGGATAATACGCAACACCTCAATAACGGAGTGTTTATGCCTAAAGGCACAACGCTGTCTGCGAGGTTAGAAAATGGGTAGTTTACCCCTCAGCTTATCATCAAGTTACAGGCCCTCGTGCTCCCGATGGTCGTCTTAACTGGCATCCATCACCGGCGCCATGCAATCGTTTCTAGGCACGCATGTTTATAGGCTGTCTTTGTGGGTTCGTTCTGCTGTGACACCCTCGGGCGTAGCCGACGTTGCATATCGTCGCGGAAGACAGATGCAGTCGCCCTCAGCTGATCTCAGCTCAGGTAACCGGATGGCTATGCGAGACTGGCGACATAGACGACCGGATCTTTTTCTATCGCTGCACCCGTCGGATATTGAAGGATCGGCTTGATCTTATCGCCGATCTATTATCCTCACTGCCGCTGCTGCCAAGGGACATCCCCGCGGATTGGGTACACTTTCTACTCCGTACAGTGCGTGGACGGGAAGACCAGAATCCTGCAACTACAATGGTTGCGCAGTTTCGTCGCTACACCTCCTATGATGGCTACATGTTATGTTACTCAGTTAAACCATGTCACATGTCATCTGCTCTCCTCGATATCCAGGCAATTCTTGGAGACGCCTAAGACGACTGGTTTCCGTACTTATTTGGCAAGCAGCGGACAACCAACGGAAACCATTTCGTAGTCTACATCCAAGCGCTGATGAGCTAACTAAGTTGTAGCCATCTCTTGCCTGGCTCTTGCTAGTATCGCCGCCGTTCCGGGATCATCAGACAAGTCTCGATTGAGTCGTAGACAGCATTGCGGTCGTTCATCTCACCCCGCAGATGGCAGCGATCCTGATGTGTTTATGCCCATCTCCACAACTCATCGCTCCCCGTGCCATCTTCTTTCTCGCTGCAGGCATTCCCGGTGGCTATGGCATGCGAGGACATCGCGAGCCAACTCACCACCACTATCTAGGTATGACGATGCTGTTCCTGGGCTACAATGGGAGGAATCTTCCATCTTCCATTTTTTCGCTCCATTTCTCGCCTCATTGGCGGTGACGACCTAAGTGAGCCAATGTGCTCCCGTCCAAGGACTCCTGCCGTAGAGAGTATTATTAGCTTTTTTTCTGTTCTCAGTCTGAGAGCGACGCCGTTTTTCTCGTGGGGATCGTCGATTGGCCTGCCTATTTCCGCCCGTGGGGTAGCCCAGTGAGTCCGGTCCACTCTCCTTTGTTCATGACAGGGAAAGAAAGGGCAAAATGTATCTTGAAGGATGACGGCGTGTGGCTCTTCCCCCTTCCTTGGATCTCGGATTCTTCCTCCTCTGGCGGTTTTGCTCGTTCCCTGGTAACCCCGGCGATAAGATCCATACCAGCCACGATCCTTCATTGCTGTCCCACAGAGATCTCGAGGGACAGTGCATTGGCAGCGACCGAGTGCGCAAACAGCGGTCTCCGGGACCCTGCACAGATGACATCACGACTGTCGCTCGATCTGCACGTGACGGGGGGAAGATCGATGGATTAATCGTTCGCCAGGAGACACGGGCAAAACCAAGCCGCCCCGTTGCGATCGGTCCCCAGGCGGTTTCGGGATTTAATCTTGGGTGGGAGGGATTAAGAGCATCTAGTGTGATTCTGGTGCTATCCTGACTGCTACTAGGTCATTACTAAGTCGAGTAACTGGAGCAGAGGGGAGTAGGCATTTTTCTCTGGCGTCGCGATCTAAGTGAACTAAAAGAACAAGGACTGCCCACGGCAGTGGTCCGCCGTCATGGTCATGGTATCGTTCCGCGTAACAATACGCCTGTCATGGCGCTAGTGTATTATACCGTACTGTCACGCCCACCGACGCGTGGCTGGTACGGGATCTTAACCGAGAACAGTAATTCCAGGGCTGTCCCTGGAAGAGAAAGAGGGCAGAGCTACGGACGTATGGTATTATTATGGTATTATTCTTTTTACCATCGTTCATTGTCATCATCACCATCATCATGATTCATTGCCTTCCCAGGTAGCAGTTCTCCATCTCTGCCCGTCATATTAAGTTCTCTTCCATCCTTTGCAAAAAGAAAAAAAAAAAAAATGAAAAAGAAAGACCTCGTAATCGGACTTGTTCGTGTTCATGTTCTAGCAAGCTCCCCCTTCATCCCTGAATTCTCGAGTGGCGGAGCTTTGGCAGGCAAGGGTGCTTGTTACTAGCTAGCTAGCTAGCCGGACAGGCCGAAAGGTAAGCGGAAAGGCCGTTCCCAGCCAGACGGAAACATTGACGCCTCTAGCCAGGGGGCTTGCCGTCATGGAATGGTATTCTTTATTTTATTCGATGTTTCTTTCGATTGTGATGAGGAGGACAAGGGCGACAAGGGAAGAGAGGTAATTGACGGGTGTTCTCCCTTGGGTCTATCCACATTTCTTGCTGTGCTTATCGCCATTCTTGCTCCTCCAGAGTGATTCTTACTGCTCACACTGCTCGTTGCCTTATCTAACTACATAACTGACAATTATTAATTCACCAAGGACTTTTACCAGTTCCCCAACCGATGTTACCCGCTCAGCATCTCTCACTAACCAGCGTTCGATGCGGATGCACGCCCACGTAATAATGCGGCGGCCTTGACACCGTACCTGGCCTTGTCAAGGCGTCGCATCCGCTCCATCCGCACCGTGGCCTTCGATGCGTCTTCCATGGCCCGGGGTTGAATCTCGGATGGAAGTGGCATCCAGTCGTCGCTGGGATCTTCCCACGAGCGAGCAGCGATGACCTTGCACTTGTCGACGTGCGCAGCCTCCATTGCCTGGAGATTACACGCGATGCCATGCATCAAGCTCAATCAACTCATCTCGTGACACCCTTTCTCGTCCTGCCGCCTTGAGCGCAGCGAATTAACCCCTCCCAGACGCTCAGCCCGAGGTTGTTGCATCGCATCTCCTCATCGGGCAAGATATCGCCGGACTATGGAGGAGTGCCTGTTCAGTCGATGATTGCAGTATGCAGCATGGATGATGACCCGCAGACCCCAGCTGTAAAACAGGCTGGGAGCAGGAAAACGTGCTCCTCCAGCTGCGCGTCGTGTTGCCTGTTCTGATGCTCTCCGTTCAATAATGATTTCCTTTCCCGACGACGCGGACCGATCTGTCCCTCATTGGGTCGGATGTCCTTGTTTACTCGTGGAGAACAGCGTTGATTTCCATGCCAGACTTCCGGCTCTGACCTCGCAAGCTATTCCTCTCTGAAGGTGGGATGGTTTCTATTTTGCGTTGTTATGGCCCCATGTAAGACTGCGTCTTATTCAGGTCTGTGCCACTTTGTTTTCTTTTGTCTGTCAAGGTAGGTGGGGTTTATGTTCAACCGGGCCTCTCAAGCTCCTTGGATGCGGGGCCCTCGATCCCGGCCGTGTTTTCTATACGAAACATCCATGTTCTAACTATCTTGAATTAATGCCCCAACTGAGAACGAGCACAAGCTGAGTCAACACCAGAGGTTTCAGAACGGAGTATTCTCGTCAATCCAGCTAGGCTAATGTCCATAATCATAGAAAGTGGTTGCCTTCGTAAACTCCGCTGCTGTGCACCCCCCGCGGAACCCGACGGCAACGCAGTATGAAGGCTTTGGCTCATATTATTGGTATTAGAAAGCCTCACTCTTGCGCCTCATCCTGTAATACAGGCATTTCCCGTCAATGGATATGGTATCCGCCATAAAGAGTCATCATCCTTACGATGCCTTTTATCCTTAGCTTACATCTGCAACTGACCACAAATCTTCCTCTTCCCTGCGTCTGCGTCTGCGCAAAATATCATGCCAGTGATAGATACATCACGGCCTAGGGCACTCCCTGGGACCTCTTTGCTTCTTCCAGGGTACGCTAGATGCTCTGATCATGGAAACCGTTCCGTGCTGGACCTCCTCGAGTCCTGATACCCAGGCTTGATCCCCGTACGTGAAGGAACGCTTATCAGACGTTCAGCCAGCCAAGTGGCCTGATACCTTCAGGCTGTTCCGCGATTTCAAGTGCATCTTGTCTGATACAAAGCCGTAACGTCCTTCAGTTTCACGTTATCTCGTCATGTATGGGCTAGAGCCATGACCGTCCTGTTACCACCAGTTCGATTGGTATGTTGATAATGATGGTGCTCGACTCCGAATCTTGACCGTGCATCATCCGCGTTCCAGCCCTGTCGGTTGATGTTTCTGTCCCTGGTCTGCCTATTGCGACGCCCCACCATACAGATGACAGCGAAAATGTCGTGCAGCTAACTACTCCCTTAGTGCTATAGTACGTTCAAGTTGTTGGGTCTCTAGAGACGATCCATATCTCTGGAACCTTCGAGCCTCTAGCGGATTCTCCTTTGATCCGTGCAGGGAATAGCAGTAATACTACTTGCCAGTGATCTAGATCCCGTCTCCCGGCCAACCCTGAAAGGCACCTGCTACGGCCAAAATCGATGGTACCGGAGCCTGCCTCGACACTCTACAGTACCATTCTGGGGCCTATCGCACGCCTTTTCGTTGGGTTTTGCGCAATACCGATACAGATCTCCAAACAGTGGGCGGGGCGCTGTATTACGGTAAAGTTGCTGCTATCAGGCGGAGAGACATCCCGATCGCAACCCAAGGAACGTTATCTCGTCCTTCCGCAAATCAAAAGCAAGGAATCCTTGCCTGGAATTTTCTAGGGAGATCGGATCGGTCATTACGGGCTGTCAGCAACGCTTCAGTGATACGGAATTTCTCCCACGGCCTGGGCCGCTCGCCGTGGGAAGCTTCTTGTCTTTTCCGATATACTGCCGGACACTCTCTTGCGAGATGAGAATAAATTTCCAGGGCATCAACCTATAACAGACCCGCTCGTCTCTTTTCCGTGGGGTTCATGTATGTTTCGTCCATTTTCGATGGAAGATCTGCCAGGGCAAGGACTGTGCGGGGACTGGTCTAGACCCTCGGCTTCTTCCGTGACGGATCGCTGGGTTTCCACAAGCTTAACGCCTCCGGAGTCCGCACATCTTTCATCCTGCGCATCCGCTTTGACACGGGATTTCGCATTTCCCCATCATTATCGCATGTTACAGGAATGTCCGAGTATTGTGCACCGTGGTAGCTGCCTTTCTTCATTCAGATTCGAGTCCTACAGCGTCTGTCACGTATGACTCGCAGCACTATCAGGATAAGTATACAAGCTCAATTGCTCAACGGTCTCCGAAAACTCAATTGCAGAGATCGGCATTCTTGCATCCTCTTCGAGATGTAGGAACAGGGCTGCTGTGCCACTTACATCTACTTACAGATGGGTCACTTACTTCATCACTAGCAGTTATCTTTCCCTCTCAAATCCCTGCATCCTCTTCTACCTTTTAGAAAAACAGAGTTCCTGGGAAGTCGCCCACCCGTCGTTAGTCTCCCTTAATTGTTTCAACGCGCTTCGTGTCTACTAAACATCCTGTGCTCGGTTGTCGACGCGGACGCGGACATGCTACCTGTCCCTCATTTTAACAGCGTATCAAGCACAAGTTAAAGCTCTATCTACACTAACTTACGAATTACTTCATTACCCCGTAGTTAACTAGTTGATAATTTATTAAACCCTACTTAATTTATCAACCTATCCCTGTATCTACACCCCTGTCCTAACATCGCTCGAGCCACAGCGCTGAAACGACAGCAAAAGTCAAAAACCAGTTTTCTGTAGGACGCGTGTGTGGAGTACGTGTATACTGCACGCTCGTATTTTATGTCTATATTCGACTGGCGTGATATA
This sequence comes from Paecilomyces formosus, assembly GCA_029606185.1. Lineage (NCBI taxonomy): Eukaryota > Fungi > Ascomycota > Eurotiomycetes > Eurotiales > Thermoascaceae > Paecilomyces > Paecilomyces formosus. The sequence goes on from JAPVCB010000028.1 coordinate 1,132,394, forward strand.
GTTTAGGTTAGTTTCTAGCATCGTAGGTATATGTCATTGTAAGCATGTATAGTTAGTTTAGAGATAGACTACGATACAAATTTCCTGGTCCACGTGGAAAGGAAATAGGCCTGGAGAAAACATTCTTTCCCATGCAGTAGGTTTACGAAAGGAAGGCCAACGATACCAATGAATGAGAAGTATCCAATGCAAGTAATTCTTCACTGGCATCCATTCATTTAACTCTGTAAGTCCTGTACCATCTCCTGGAATACACTATTGGCTAAAACAATCCATGACCCGGGGATATGAAGGCGATTGTAAGAATGAATGTTGGCGTTGCTACAGTTTCATGGTGGGTTCTACGTGAATGAATAAATGGCAATAGATAAGTAATGATCCATAATCCATCTAGAAGACTGGGTAAGGCAATAAATGTTTCCGTACCTTAGTATGGCATCTGTGGAATCCTATTTCCCGTTGGGGTAAAGTGTATACATATCTATCACTACTGAAGATTTCGACATATGGAGGACCTCAGCGCGGACCTTATATTTGAGTCAGATTATGATTTCTGCTCCTATTTCTAAGAAGATATTAAAAAAAAAAAGTGAACCGGATCGTGAGTACGGTTCGCGTTACGTGCTGCTGGTATTATCGCATGGGCAGTCCTGGCCTTTGGATGACTTCCCACCAAAGATCCCCGTGCGGCCAGCATCAACACTCTTGTTGAGTCTACTCCAGCTATGTCTGTGTCCATTGGCCACTGCCATTGCGTGCGCGAGGTTTGTCGTCCACCGCCGACCAGGCCTTCGTCGTCGCCATTTCGGTTCTTCATTGAGAATGGACTTGTGCTTCTCGTTACTTTCGCTGTCGCTCTCACGATCCAGTCCCAGAACACGACAGATGACTCTGATCTCAGCGTGGTCTCTTGTATTCCGCATGCGATGACACCAGGTTACTTTCAGATCGACGTCAGATCCCGCCCTCGCATCTTCTTCTCCGTAATCGAATCTCCAGTCCCGGCTCGCTTCGAAGATGAATTCACCACCGATCTGCCTCATGTCGCCGCCGCGGAAGGCATCCCCTTCACCGAGACGCTTGACGCCCTGTACGACGCTTTGAAACATCCCCGTAAGTAAAGAGCGACGGATGTACTCCGGGTCGTTCCGTCCGAGGTTCAGGGTCCGACCCATCCCCAGGGCGCGGTATAGTCGTTTGGTGGGATCTGCGTACACGGGGAAGGGACAGGACGTCTCTTCTTTGTACATGGTGATGAGAGAAGGAGAACCGCAGCCGATTATCACCAGCTCGGTCCCGTCTGGTAGAGCGGACGTGGATGGGATGGCGGATGTGAGAGATCGGAGATATTCCTGGCAGTTCTATAAACGGTCAATAAACCCTTATTACCACATATGTATAGACGAAAAAGAGGATCCCATATACTCACTCCACAAAAGAAATGACGGACAAAAATAACCATCACTCGCTTCTTTTCCAGTGCACACGAAGGCATGTAGATATTCCTGAATGGCATCTCAACTCCGTGTGCATCGATGACGGGCAGGGAAGCCGCTTCTGCCAGCATGGCCTGGGAAGGCAGCTCACTTGACACTTCGACATCTTCCCTCGACTCATCCAACAGACGGTCTGAATCTGGTGAAAGACGACCTGCATCTCCGAAAGCTTCACCGAACGGCGTCGGTGGTAGAGATTTATCGGCAATAGAGGGACTCTTCGGCGACGCAATCGAATGGGCACCTGTCTTTATGATCGACACACCAAACGCTGGCTTGGAGATATCGTTCAAAACGAGATTCGATGGAATTACTGATTTCCGGGGTTGGATCGGTCGGACTCTAACGAATGTCTGCCGGGATGGATCAGATGCCCATGTATGCGCATCAGATTGATGGAATGCCGGGAACAGCTCCCGTTGCATGGTGATTGTGACGGACATAGTTGCGAGTTAGAAAGAAAAGGTCCTGTAACAGCAACAATATGTCAGTACTCAGAGAAGAAATTGGGTCAAATTAGTATAGATAATCGGTTACATACAAGTTCAGCAAGAGATATGGACTTATGAGACCACGGACTATGCCTTAGATCAGGATGGTATGATAAGTACTATCCGAGATCGGTGGCAAAACGAAGGGCAGTTCTAAATATGACGATATTCCGACGATATGCCTTCATAAATCGAAGTATATTGTGTGCTTATATGTTGGTATGTAAATGATCAAGTTGCGACAGCAGCAAGCAAGCGTCCGAAACGAGTGTGAAAATACAAAAGAATTGAATTCAACAGAGAAGATTGGTCCAGCCAAACGCTCTTCGAAACAGGATTGACGAATAAACGTCTAAATGAAATGAACAAATACAAATAAACAAAAAGTGAATGGCGAGGCAACGCTCCTGCTAAGAATAAGGCAAAGAGAGAGCAACTCGCCTTATACGGGACCCATGATGTCTCTTAAAGTTAATCGCTCAGATCTCTTGACATTGAGCCAAGAAGAGACTAAACAAGCAAAACAGCATGAAATGCGCTTGTCCTAGACCATTGTTGGGAATGCCGCTCGCCCGTCTCATGTACATATTCGGTAACGTGCTCAGGGGCCTCCTCCGGAAACGCTTACGCCAGCATTGACTTTGAGGCAAAGACAACTCCATTTTCGGCAATCAACGCGCAGCATTATCAGTTCAGATGCTTCTTCCCGGGGAGGTCAGAGAACAATTACTCTGCTTGGAAACGATGGGTACGCGTTCAATCGTTGTGTGTCGCAGACGCGTTTCAGCGTCAAGTCGGCGAGCCCCTGAGTGACTGTCGGAACTATTTGCCGTAGCCCTAAGCCAGGACCACTTTCAGGAATACCATATCTTCTGGAATTGAAGGTCAATAAGAAAGCGTCGCTATTATTGTCGCTCGAGTGATCTCTGAATAAACCTAATAAATCTCTCAGACATATGAAGTATGCCCGTTCTCACACCTGTGAAAGTCGTAGGTTTCTTGCAGAATAAAGGAAGTTCAGTAGCTTCCAAGGCACTGAGGAAGGCCACAGTTAGCAGTCTCCTGACAGGAATGAACCGGGTCTCTAGCAAAGAGCGACTTCTTCCTGCATATGGAACTAGGGAAAGACATGATGACCCATTGAAACTAGCTATTCGCATACAGCAGTGAAATAGAAACAGGGCCTTGTAAAATGTTTTGACAATGTCTAGATTCTAAGACAAATGCTCCGCATTTGTTTTCTAGTTCGTCGCAGACACATGTAATTAAGCAACTGCGAGATGGATTAGCTGTAATATCAAAGCCATACCAGCATACTGGGTCAGCGATGGAAATGATATTGCCCTGTGCAGATGAGACAACTAAGCCTCTATTATGAACGGTTAAGCCCATGGTCTAATAGTTGAATTGGCCACAGTATCATTCTCTTGGCAGAGAACTCATATTTTAGGCTCCGTTGGAGAGGAAAACCCCTATCAGGATCATCACTTCGCAGGTCATTGCTGCTGTTTGGCTTTAAGCGGATTCTGAAGTTCTAACTTTTGATCGTCATGGGGGATCTGCATAATCTGCAAGGCCGACGAAGCCGACGATCATGCTGGTTTGCTCCACTATTTCATATGGAGAGTACGAAGTATTAGCAGTTGCAATATGTATTGGACTATCAGAAGATAGCTGTAAAGCGTATTCCGTATGATCGTTGTAAGTCTCCAAGCACTAGACAGTATGTCGTATTTGAAATTTCAGGCCAGTAAACGGTCTAGCCTGCTCCCAAGTAAACGGACATGTGATTTGGAGTGGGCTGAGGAATCGATCTCGAACGCTCATGAAAGGTGCCAATGAGCAATCTAATTCTTAGCAGCCGCGTCGGTCAGAATAGGTAAGACCGAGTCGCCTGAACCCAAATTACCCAAGGATAGCCTGATAGCAGAAGTGCCCGCTCATACTTCACAAGCTCCAGCCGTGAATAGTAGAAATTGGGTAGAATGTCGCCAAATCGGGAAAGCTGGAGTTTAGATCCCAAAGCGTTCCATCTCCAAAATCTATATTGAAAAAGTCGTGCCCGATATTCTCGCCTTGCAGACTAGGGGCCTCCGATATTGTTAAGCCTTTGTCTGCATTATTTGCTGGCAAAGACCGACGAACGTCAAGTGCTTTTTCTCGAAGCTTGCGAAGTACGTTCCATTTCTGGCCATTGTTTTGCCAGTCAGCAGCCACCATGGGATCAAATGATTTATTGATTACATCCCATGCCCTATCAGTTCCAGGAGCTTCTGGCCGAACACAGAGATGCCACAGGATATAGGTAAGCATATGATACTGCGGGTAACTTGAAAAGAGCCAAGAGAAGTTACTCAGGAGCTCATCTGTCTCCATTTGTAGGCCCGCTTCCGCGGTATCGCATGCCAATGAAAACGTCTGCTCACAAGCCCGAGCAGCTGAGTCACCCCAGCTGAACCCTTTGAGTTTTTGCTGGCGGATGAAGACCTCGACTTTCCCAATCTGTACACGCCCTAAAAGTGCGGCGGCTCTTTGTATGGGAATATTCTGGTCGCAATACTTCAAGTATCTCTCTTCTAGATTTGTTTTCACACTCTGCAGGAGCTGTTCCAGGCTAGACGCTTTGTCACTGTCGGTGAGTCCCACCGCACACAGCCGAGATATTTGACCAATAGCTCTGTTCATCTCAGCTGCTATGATAAAAAACATCATCTCCGTCCACTTCGCTTTTGAACTCGGCGCAAATTCCATGTCTGGGGATAAGTCGCGATCGTCTACATTTGCCGGGAGCTTCGTATCATAGAAGCTGTCAAGTCCTCCAGTCAAAATCCCATGGTCTTCTGCAGCTCGAGAGTCACCACTGATGATCTGCCACCATAGCCGACGGCGCATTTCGCACTCAAATGGGGATAATTTAAAATGCTCTCCATCGCGATGAAGGCCGATTGATTGTGCTGCCCTGATTAGGAGCCCATTCAAAGCCCAACCAGAACGTCCACCACTGATGTTTCGGCGACACATCTAGTAATTAATATTAACAACTCATGTCCTAAAGTAATTCAGTTTGCAAATTTCAAATTACCTGATACACAGACATTGCCTGTAGAGACTTTATGGTAGGGGAGTCCAAGAACGATGCCATGTGCAGGGACACTTCCAGACCCCTCTGGAATGTCCGCAGCGCTGATTGTCGGTCATGGCCGAGGATTATATCCGTCTCAGGGGAGCTTAGACTTGCCACAGCCGCAAAATAGATAGAGAATAGGAGAGCTATGACATCCCGAGAGGCATGTGTCGCATCATTTATGGCGGCAAATATAACAGGTTCGAGCGTTGGGATGTGGAGAACCCTTATAAGAGGGTTGACGTTATTCAGATAGGAATGCCATAACAGCATTGCTTGTCGAGGAGATGGTAACAGAGAAGACACATTGGTTATGGACTGGAATGGGTTTGAAATTAAGCCATCGAATCCAAACATGGTTGTTCTGCTCTCAGGGGTAGTGGCGCCAGGCGTCTCAATGGCCGACTGCAGTTCGCTTTCCTGTAAGGTATAATTTAGTATGTGACCTTATCTGAGGTAGTAATGGATTGATCTCATATCTACTAACTTTCTCCAACACGCTGGAAAACAGCATCTCGTTGATATACCGAGTGGAATCCCCATCTTTCAGTAAGAGCTCTTCCTTGGGGCTCGACTTTAGGGATGCATCTCGACATTCCCGTGTGTCCTGGATAGACCTGGACGAAAGTCCAGAGACACGCCTTGGCTCAGATGCACCGATATGTTCGGGCTCTGTACTCTGAGAACTCTCCTTAGGGATTTTGGCTAACAGTTTCTCTAGTCTCTCTAGACGGGGCGTCAGGTTAGAGTCTGCAGCGGCATGTCTGTGTGACCGACGCTTGGCTCGCACCGGACCGGGATAATGACACGGAATCTTGGCTCGGAGGCATGCAGAGCATGGGGTCGCTTTATTACATCGGACTTTGCGTTCATGACATCGGATGCATGACCGTTCCACGTTGTAGCGTCTTACAGCCGGCGATCTATCCTCGGGCTGCTGCGTCTGGCGCTCCATTGTTGTAATTACTTCCTTGAAACAGGCATCTCGTCAATTCAAAATAAAAGTGCTATAAAAAAGGCGTATATGCCTCTATCTCCATAAGATTGAGATCGAATGGCTCATTAATCTTAAACACAGAAAATTATTCTCGATTCAAATGTCGTTCGGCGGTTCGGTCATTCGGCATTTCGCCACGGCACGTGCTCTCGTCTATGTACTCTCACCAGCCACAAATTCACATTTTATCTATGAAGCCCTACAAAAACATAGTTATCTCGAAATGGTCGTAGCGTTATATCTTTATGATATGTATTAACGAAATTGGTAACATGTGGTAGAAGTTTCAAGATGGACAGCGTCAAACATGGATCTTTATGCGACTTAAAGCGAAATATATATTACTAAAATATCATGATGCAGATTGTCAAGATTCAACATCCCTACTGGTACCCCCATGGATTTTTCGGTATCAGAGGCTCAATCGGACTCATCCGAAATTCCAAAATATCATCTAGCGTGACCCATCCGTTTCTTCTTGTAACAATGGCCAATTTCAGCACATCCTTCCAATCGCGCCACCACGCTTCCTCTGTCTGGACGGCACATGAACGGCCTGCGTCTTCAGACTCAAGACCCGGTGGAAGAGTCGCATATGGCCAAACTGCACGCGCAACCTCATAGCGCTTCTTCTCGAGAATCGGAGAGAAGAGCGTGGCAATGAAGCCCTCTCCCCGCGGCTGGACCGTGATCTTAGAGTACCGGACTGGGAAAGTCACAGTAACATGGTTGGTGTAGCCTGTCGCAGCAATGAGACTGCGGATCTGGCCTTCAATATAACTGGTGTCCCAGTTTGTAATATGACGTTCGAGAGTAAATCTATTCCGGCGTGTCAGTATACCTTTGCATGTCAAACGCGATTGTGTCGTACATTCCATAAGAAGGAAGGAAACACGAAAAGGAAATGGATCCATACGTTTTCAACGACGAGTTCTCTGAACAAAACCTCCTTGCCCAATCCTCGAGCCCGTTCTTGGCGTTTGGTGTTGTCGTCTGTGTATTCTTCCCACGGAAAGCCAATTGGCCATCCTCCACCAGCTTTAGATAGTTCAACCCTGTTGATGACCTTGTCGGTAGAAAGTACCTCAACATGTTAATTCTGACATCGAAATCTGGCTGAAAATCCCGTGGAGAACCGCCCACAATGCGTATGTATGGTAATGGAGGCAAAGCTGCCTGTTCCTTGATGAACTGTGCCAGAGCCCTCCCGTCTGAACAAAGAGGTCGATGGTATGTGACTATTGTGCCATCTTTGGACACTGTACACTCGGGGATTTGGTATTTTGAGTAGTCAAGATTGGGAAGCGATGGACTGTTGCTCAGATAACGGAATGACCGCTGCTGGTTGCCGCCAGGACTGGGCTGCGCGGTTACAGGGCTGGAATAAGGAGGCGGCTCCTGGTGCTCTTGATGGGCGACATCGTTGTTTTCTTCTAGAGACCCATGCTGGCGAGGTTGTGATATAGACGTCTCATTTGCTTTTGATGTCCGCTTAGCCATGGGTTTTAAACAAATGCCCGATAAAGTAATCACAGTATGCGGTAGTTAGGATGTATCCGTCCTAGCCAGAAAGGGAGAATGCCGCAAGAGTAAGATATGTTAGTTTATCATTTGATTTTGAATTCTATATTGCTTGATGCCCCAGGAAATAAATTGTTCGTCCGATCCAGGGGCAGATTGTACGTCTGCCTGGTCGATGAACTTTCCGAGGCAACCAGATTTTAAATGCTCCGTTGACGGGCGCTGGCCAGCTGAGGTGCAAAAGATGTAACCCAATCACCACAATCCTGTTTCTAGCGTCCAAGCCACACCGAGCTTGTGGCACATAATCGCACGAAAAAGGATACTTCTTGCGAATGAGCCTTGGCCAACTCTGGTGACACAGCCACCATAGAGTCAGCTAAATGAGACGATCTAATCGCTCGAGCTACTGGTGAGCTTTACCAGAGAATAAGAATAGCACTTGGGAAAAATCTTCTTTCTAATTACTTAACGAGTGGAAGCCAGGCTTAAACCTGAAGGCACGCAACTAAAATAAACTGAGCAGAGGATAGTCGCTAAGCTTTACCCACGTATGTGCTGGACAGCAGTCACAGCATTTATCATAAAAGGGTACAAACCTCATATCTGCCTGTCACATCCGGACATACAACTGGTCCACGGTCGCGAAAATATTGAGCTATTTGAAATACATGGTAACCGATGCTGATACGAGAACGCGCCACGTCTATTGAGAAAAAGGAGCAATGTGCAAGCACGGAGCATGATCACTTGGAGAAGGACATATCCTGCACGGCAAGAAAACATTCGGACGCCCATTCTGGACACGTTTTTCTTTCTCAATCAATTGGTTTTCGAGCCATCGGCGGCAATTCCGGTTTAGGTTGTTCCACTTTCTCCATTAGACTGACCGTTGCTGATCGTTCTCGTATGGTATCGTGCGCCATGCAGAAGCAGCAAGGTGCTTTGTGGCTCATCTATCCCGTTAAGGGTATCTGAGCTCTTCTAACTAATGTCGTTTCCACAGCTCATCCAATAGCATAGACCGTGCCACATATATGATAGTCACTGCTTCTCAAGAAGAAGCTTGTTATGACAGGATTGGGCCACATCCTCTTCCTCGTGTCGAACTACCGACTTACTCTCCACGACTGAAGAGTTGCAAGCAACCTTGTGCGCCAGTGCGAAGCTATCACTGAAGTTCTGACTGGGGCATGCATGATTTAAAGGCTCAACTGGCCAGAACAGATCCCCGAAAATGCGGATGACAGATTAGTGATCACCATAAGCACTTTCACTATGCTATCGATAGTCATAGAAAAGAGAAATGATCATGCTCAATCATAATTTCCTCCAACCTGACTGGCGAAAGCTGTGGAGACACTGCGGGCATCATCATCGTCCTGAACATGACCCGGGACGCCACGAGTAACGCGGATACTGGCGGTACTGCCACCAAAGATGCTCCCATTATCATTGACTCCAGTTTTGTAAGGCTCGCGGCCTCCAGATTCGACGTAGCGCTTCAGCCTGTCAGATTGGCTTAAACTAGTCTGCTTGTTGACATCGTTGATACTGAGACCGGCAAGGCTGACACCCCCTTGCTTTCCATCAATGATGCTTCCAGTCACGTCAGACTCTGTAGCAGCGACAGACTCTCCTGCGATACTTGGTGCACCTTTACCCCTGGCACCGTTGGGACGGCGAGCTCCAGGAAGTGATGGCCAGGCATCAGCGAAGTTCTGGAACATGGGAGGGTAGCCAGACGGCAAGCCAACTCCACCAAGCGCTGAAGAGTGAACAGAAGAGACGTCATCAGGAATGTAACCGACCACAGATCCAGAGTCGTGATACTCATTACGGTGACCATTCCTGCCATTGATCATTCCACTGGCCATGCTGGAAGCATGGTTGTATGCCATTTGGAAACGCTGGGGGCCTCGGTATGCCTGCTTAGGGCGACTGAACTGGACAAGAGATTCCTGAAGGTTGGACAAAGGACCCTCGACGAGACAGTGTCGTTCTTTGAAGTGCAGCAGTAGATAATTCCATAGTGGGTGCTTGGACAAAACTTTAGGATTTCCTAGAATGACAAGGCCATACTTGGCTCTTGTCAAAGCGACATTGAGACGACGCGGGTCACTGAGGAAACCGATACCCTGGTGGTCGTTGGAACGGACGCAGGAAAGAACAATAAAATCTTTCTCTCGTCCCTGAAAGGCGTCCACGGATGCTACTTCGATCTCCTTGTAATGTTCCTTTTTAAAAGTTCCCGTCGCTTGCATGGAACTGACAACATAGCTTCGCTGGCCTTCGTAAGGCGTAATTATACCGATATCCTTTGGCTGCACGCCGGCCTTGAAAAAGCGGGTAACGATCTTCTCGACGTTCGCAGCCTCCGTACGGTTGAGATAAGAAGTTCCGGACGCAGAAATCTCTTCATTTCCAAGGTTGGACCAGAACATCATCGGGTTATCAGAGACAGGCCAGGGGAAGTCGACGTCGCGGCGGAGACGTTGGGCCATAGAGACACCGTTTTGGAGGGAACCTTCATAGAACATGTTCGACGGGAATTCAGATAGACAAGGATGCATACGATACTGCACATTCAAGCGGATCGGAGAGCAGCCCAGAATGACAAGACGCTCGAACAGAGATTGATTGAGTCCAGCTTTCGCGGCCTTTTTATTCATGATAACAGGGCCCAGCTGCTGATGGTCTCCAACAAGAACGACTTGTTTGCAACCTAGAACGAGAGGAATCATACACTCCGGCTCCGCGGACTGAGTCGATTCATCGATGAGGACTGTCCTGAATTTGAACTTAGCCAGACGCGGGTCACCCGCACCGACACAGGTACAGCAGATGACATCTGCGTTTGTGAGGATCTCTCGTTCAGCAGCGCGCGTAAGCTGCTTGAATTTTTTCTCATCCTGACTGGACAGCTCACCCAGCTCTGCCTTCAGCTGGTTAAGTTTCACGAGCTCAATGTTGCTATCGTTCATTCGAACCTGCTCGTGCAACGAAAGGAAGCCAACCGGAGACTCCACATCCTCACGAGACTTCGCGGTCACACGGACGGTCTTGAGGCCAGTCCTATGGATACGCTCACAGAGCTGGTCAACGGCGACGTTCGAAGGAGCGCAGACGAGGACCTGACCTCCGTTTATCTTTGCGAGATGATAAATGATAGTAGCAGATGTGACCGTCTTTCCCGTTCCGGGGGGACCTTGGATAAGACTCAGAGGCTTTTGCAGGACGCTCTTAACAGCATTGATCTGGCTACCGTTGAGCTCCGGAAGGCCAGGAACACTGAATTTCTTAGGCATCTGCGTCTTCATTGGGGCAGCGGCGACTTCATGCCCAAGAAGGCGATGGAAGATATAACCAGAAACACTCATCTCGTCGACTGCGAATGTCTTCATAGCTAGTTGCATTCGATCAAAAGATGTCGCCTTCCACACATAGTCCGCGGTGAAGTTGTGGGTACATTCCGTAGGCACTGACTTATGATCCCCTTTAGAGCGCAACTCAATGGTGACTTCATCCGACTGGTTGTTGGGTATTTTGATGACATATCCGACTCCCTCCCACTTGGGACGTAGATCGCCAGTGTATTTGAGTCGCATCTCGTCACCAACAGCCAACTTAACGTCACCAAGCTCAAGCTTCGGAAGAACGAAGCTTGCAAGATGCTTGTTATTGAGTCCAAGATCCCACCGGACAACCAAACCGTCTTGTGACTGCGATTCTTTCAACTTGCGATCGTAATCCGCCTCGATCTTGACAAGAGGACCGAAAACATTCTGGTACTGGAAAGCGTCGTCGTAGCGCAGCAATACTGGCGCTGGCTCGTCATCCACGCCGGTTTGTTTTTCAAGATCTGCCACTGTAGCGGAAGAATTATCTTTCCACATTTCTTCCAATTTTGCGATCATTTGCGGACTCAAGTGCCGAGCTCGCAGTTGCTCCTGGTCGGAAGGAGCAGCCACAAGCCAGGGAAGAAATGAGCGATCCTCGATAAGTGGCTGCCAGCGCGAAGTATCCCAGTTCATATCTTTCGATGAAGGCATTGCAGCGCAGGGCTGTCGGCACAACAGGACGACCACAGTATCCGATTTGGCCGGAATGAAACCCAACAGAAAAACATTCTTCGTCCCGCAGTTGTAGCATTCTAAGATGGTGTCACCGAGTGAGGAATTGGGGTGCAGTTGTACCTCCTTATGGCGGGCGCGTACTAAGTGGTTAACAATATGCGATGAAGAGGTGTTTCCGCGCGCACTGCAGAACCATTTACTGCAGGAGAGGCACTTGACGACGCTGCTCGGGTTGTGTATTCCGCAATATCTAGATGGATCATTGTCAGCAAACATTGTTGCGACGAGGCGCTTGAACGGAAAACTTACGCGCATGCGTGAGGTGGGAGCTCCTTCTCTTCTTCAGGCTTGACTTTGTTCTTCTTTTCTCCGCCAACAGGCACGCTTGCCATACTCTCCAAGTCATCGTCATCATCATATCCTTCTGATCCGTCATCTTCATCATCGTGTCTCCTCCGGCGGGGCGCGCCTGTCATATTCAGAGTATTCTCGTCATAGTCGATCGTAGACATGTCATCGCCTGCATTAATCGTAGGTCCAGAATCAGAAACGAGATGGTTTCCCATATGAGTAAACGCCTCCATTATTTCAAAGCTCTGCCCCTAGGGGCCAACGGAATTCCTGAACGGACTGACAGGGTTGTCTGCCGTAGCAATCGCAAAACGTGACGGAATTGATATACCCCACTGGAGCGTTCCGTTCACATATGACGGTAGAACCGAGGAAGCAAGAACCAGCTATCTTTCAATATGAGAAAGAACGAACAGCACTAGCAGATGCTCGGAATCCGTTTACAACGTTTTGTCAAGCAAAAGAGCGCCAGTGTGCGGAAGCGGGGATCAGAAATAAGAAGCTAAGCTCGACCACAGCTCAATCTCTGTTCTGCGCAGCCAACTTCCTGCTGCAGATGTCGAACAGCTGGCTGATCTGGTCCTCTGGTGGAAGCCTCCGCCGTCACCACTGACAAAAGAGCGTGAAGGTATTAAAGAAGTCGGGATGTGTCGAGAAAGGGCCTCGACGGTCTCCGCAAAGTTAGTGGTGGCTGCATTCTAACGCTCTGGCTCTGGAAGCGGCGAAAATGCCACAACGGAGACCGCTTGGCGCCAACAACGCAGTGCTTATCAGAAAAAAAAAGTTGCCCGCCTCAAGTCAAACCGAGTATTGACATCTGCACAGAGCTTTCAACTACCGTCAACATGTTGGTAAGGATAGAGATACTATTTTATATGATTCTGGATATGAGCAGAATGGCTAACATAATTTTAGCGCCGCCAAGCCCGCGAACGTCGCGATTACATCTACCGGAGAGCTTTGCTCCTCCGCGACGCCTCCATTGCGGAAAAAAGAGCGCAACTGAAAGCTTCGTTGGCGTCGGGGAAACCGCTAGATCAATCGATCGCTAACGATAAGAAACTCCGGGAGGACTTCAAATATGACGAATCTCTAGGCGCTACCAAGGACAAGGACGCAGATCTTCTGGACATAGACGATGAATACGCACTCACCTCCGGCGTCATTGACCCTCGACCCCTAGTAACCACCTCCCGATCTCCTTCAGCACGGCTTAGCACTTTCGCCAAAGAAGTCCGCTTGCTTCTTCCTACGTCCATTCGACTCAACCGTGGTAACCTGATTCTGCCGGACATGGTCTCCAGCGCCAATGCCGCAGCCTTGACAGACATGGTGCTCTTGCACGAACATCGTGGTACCCCAACAGCCATGACAGTGTCGCATCTTCCTCACGGACCGACTGCCAGCTTTTCGCTACACAATGTGGTTTTGCGAGCGGACATTCCCAACGCTGCGCGTGGAACTGTATCGGAGAGTTATCCGCATTTGATCTTTGAAGGGTTCAAGACAAAACTAGGCATGCGCGTTGTTCAGATCCTGAAACATCTATTTCCTCCGAGAGAAGGCGGTGACAAGATTGGAAATAGGGTGGTCACTTTCGTGAATAAGGAGGACAGCATTGAGGTGCGACACCATGTCTTCGTGAAGACTAGTTACCGTGAGGTCGAGCTGGCTGAAGTCGGACCGCGTATGACAATGAGGCTGTTTGAAATCCGTGGAGGTACACTGGAGAAGGGATCAACTGGTGATGTTGAATGGGCTCTTACTCAATACACGAGAACTAGCCGAAAGAAGGATTATCTATGAGCGATCAGCACGGAAATCGGGGAGATTTGGACGGCATCTTATACTTTTCAGCATCCGTGGGCGGAAAAAAGTTCGGCGTACAGGGTGTTCGGATCATCTTCACAATAGAGAATATGTACAGGGTTCTCATTTATTACGATCGGCGAGTCGTGTGTTCACTATATTCTTTTCCTGTGGAATCAATCTAGGCAATCCCCGTTTACTAGATGGAACCAGCATGAGGCTTGTTCTGATAATGACCTTATCGAAACTATCGAATGATGACAGTACATCTGAGAGAAATCTGGTGTTCATGCAATATGTCAAAGCAAATATCTCTAAATCGAAGCACGTAGAAGTTCAGATGCAATAGGCCGGCTATCCTCGATGGCCAGTACATGTAAAGGAAACCCAGAGCAACGGAACATAGGGAAATCCCTTCGAACGAAACGATTCAAAACCAAGATGGACCACCTTCTTCTATCGCAATTAGAGCCTAATAAACCGATAAAAACTTCAACTGTCGTAGCCATAGTATCCTCAATCCTCTTCCGCCTCAGTCACGGACTCAATATCCTCTTCAGGACTAGAGTCCTCACCACCAATATGATCATCTCCTTTATCCGTAAGAGCCACGCTGCTGTCCCTCTCTTTTGGCTCTTCAGGGGCGTCCACTGGTAAACCAGGAACTACAACTTGAACTCGATCAGGGGACTGTCCATTTTCCTCGCTGGAGCACGGCAACAGTGATGCAGCGACAGGCATCTTCGGCATGAATAGGCTCGCAAGGAGACCAGTAGGCATTTCGTGACGGAACCACCCTTCGTCTGGTGGGAGCGCATTCCCTTCGGGGTCCTTCTTCGTCTCGGGAAGGCTACCATCAAACCTATCATCCCAGTCCTTACCAGTCTTTATCTTGAAGAATTTCTTGTATGCTGCCATAGCCAGGTCGAAGCCGCTTCCTCGAGGCGCCACCAGCTCCGTGGCCGATTTGCCGATACGACTGTATTTGACATAGGTCGCGTATACATGTGGCTCTGCATTGGATTCATAAAGCTGGAGTTGTTGAGCATATGGTCTTTCGATGGGGACACGGAGATAATGGTGCTGGGGGAGGATCGGGGCCTCGAATATAGTTTGGGGATGGAACCATGACCATTCACCATCAACAGAGGTGCTTAATGATAGCGGGAAAAAGGAAAAAAAAGTAAACTCGGCAGACTTACTTTGAGTTGATACTTTTCATTACGACCAGTCATAAGCGTGGGTCGGACGAGAGTCGCACAGTACGTGGTACTAGTTTCCTGATCTGTATAGAGATGATAGCCAGCTAGTGACGCCCTGATCGTTAGCCCAGGAATAATGAACTGTGTGTACTACAAAGATCGATGCCTACCTCTCGCCATATCATCAACAACGGCACGAGAGCCCTTTCGGAAATTTTCGAGGGACTTTACTGGAGTTAAAGCATGGTTAATAGCCGCTCTCTTTTGACCAACAAGTATAGTACACATACCTGCACCGCCTTTACGCGACTTTGCAGACTTTCCCTTCTTGCCAGTCTTAGTAGCCTTCTTTTTCGTCTTTCTCTTCCACAATTTCTCACAGAGGTAAGGTCCCTCGCGTTTCGGTCTGCGGGTTTTGGACATGAGCGAGTCCTCGAGCCAATCGTACGACACGATTTTCACATGCTTCATCCGTTTCGCAGCTTGGACTGCGTGATACGTTAGCGTAGCTCTCTTGGACAGATGATACATCTTCATATGCAAAAAGAAAAGAAATGAAATGAAATGCGATTGTACATACCGGCCTCAACGTTCCGCTTAAATGCGGATTCTGTAGCGATGAGATGAGTGACATCTAGATTTATATCCTTAGAATACGTGCCGCCGTTTGCACGCAGCCATTGGGGGATCTTCTCGCCGATCTCGCCGAAGCTCCCAGCGTAGCAGGCGTTTATCTTTTGGAAGGATTTCCCCATCTTGGACTATAGTCGATCTCCGCTCCTTTGGGTCCAGTTTATGCTTTAGAAAGGTGTGGAGATATCTCATTGACTAAAGGAGTTGATGTTGAGACAGAGATATAAAGAACTTAACGTGCAAGTGAGAGTTCGAAATAGGATATATTGAACTTAAGCGGTGCGGTTGACGAGAAACCGGGGAATTCTGAGTATCACAGGTGAGCGGAGTGAGATGATTGTGAGACCTTGGATTGGGGTAGTTGATAGATATATGAGAAGTCTAAGTCGACGACCTGCTACGTTTAAAGATAACGCAGGAAAAAGAGTATAGAAGGATACGTCGATATAGTGTAAGACTAGGGAGAAGGATTGTAATCCGAGAGAACTGGGTATAATTATTTAGATAATTCAGTGAACATTCATTCTCATTTTTCCCAACATGGCGGTGACAGATAGAAGTGTCGCCATTAAGAAGCACAATCTTCAAACCACACGATGAATCATCGCTGGATGCCCTTGGCTGCTTTAACAAAAGCGCGGATCTTGTCGAGATCCTGTGACCCTGCGGTTTCCACGCCGCTGCTAACATCAACGCCAACTACCCTTTTTGCAGACTCGCCTAGCTTCTGAATGATTTCAACAACATTTTCAGCGTTTAATCCACCAGCCAGGATGACGCGCAGACCATCATCCCTACTCAAAGTCTTTTGCACGCCAGAAAGATCAAGCAATTCTCCCGTTCCGCCGGCGCCAGAATCTAGCAGCGGAAGAGTATGATAAGCTCTGCGAGAGAGCCCGGGTTCGGCCAGATCAAACTTTCTGATTACAGGCACAGGGATCAGACTTGCCCATTCTACTGGCTCGGATCCATGAAGCTGCACGACATCGAGACCCAACTTCTGTTGTTGGGTTAAGATATAAGACAGAGGCTGGTTTGCAAAGACACCCACGAGCAAGGCACGTTTGGGATGACGTAGAGACCTTGATGCATACTCGAAGTAATCAACTGATGAAGTTTGTACCTCCCCTGAAGCACTGCCCGAGGGGCGTGGCGTTGACTTCACAACCTCTGAAATCTGAAGAGCAACCTCGTCGGACACGAGTCTCTTACGACCATGAACCAAGATGATACCGATAAGGTCGGCACCTGCTTCGATCGCCGCGCGAGCAGCGTCGGGCGATCTCGTACCACACACTTTTACAAGTGGGGAGAACTCTGTAGCTGATGACTGCTCTTTGCTTCCACCAAGAAGCTCAGAGACAAAAGCTGCAGTGTCCTTTGCCCGCATGAGAGCCTCGCCGACAAGAATGGCTTTCACACCATCTTTCTTGTAAGCCTCCACATCCTTTGGCCCTGAGATCCCACTGAGAGCGCAAACGATAGTGGTCTCGGGAACTTGATCCATCAATCTGCTCGTGGTGTCTAAGTCAACTTCGAAACTAGTCAAGTCTCGGTTGTTGACTCCAATAACCTCAGCTCCA
This sequence comes from Paecilomyces formosus, assembly GCA_029606185.1. NCBI lineage: Eukaryota > Fungi > Ascomycota > Eurotiomycetes > Eurotiales > Thermoascaceae > Paecilomyces > Paecilomyces formosus. Next base: position 1,149,677 of record JAPVCB010000028.1, read on the forward strand.
AGATCTACTGCAATCTTCATTTCTTCCGGCGTGTTGACTTCAACAAGCGGCTCCATGCCTAGACTTCGCGAATAATGATATAACTTCGTCAGGAGCTCTATGCTCAGCATTTTGACGATCAGAAGCACCGTATCAGCGCCCGCCAGTCGGGCCTCTAGGATCTGATATTCATCGAACACGAATTCTTTCCGAAGCACCGCAGGCCTGTTTGAGATACCCTCCAAACTCTGTCGGACAGCACGAAGATCGTCGATGCTTCCCTTAAACCATTCGGGCTCTGTGAGAACGGAGATAACGCTAGCTCCGGCCATGGCATATTTTCTAGCCTGGGCTGGAGCACAAGTAGATGCTGCTATAATGCCTTTGGATGGGGAAGCTCTCTTTATTTCAGCCATCAGTGACAGACCGTATGGTGACTGCCGAAGACGGGCCGGGAAAGAGAGCTGCGGGGGCGAGATGCCAAGGTCGTAAGAAGCCTGAAAATCCTCGGGGCGCTGGGATGGAATCTCTTTTTGAGCGGCCACAGATGCCTTACGGTGGGCATATATCTTTTCCAATATGGACGTCTTCTTGTCGGGCTTTGCAGAACCACTGATGGGCGCAGAGCCGGAGGGAACCGGTTGACCGGTCAAGCGTTGATTCTCCTCCCATGTGCCTCCTCGCATCTTTAGGAAATTTCTAAACATCGCTCGCCCTTGTTCGGTTAGAATGCTCTCCGGGTGGAACTGTACGCCCTCCACAACGAATTCTCTGTGTCTGATTCCTTGTATCACACCCTTCTTGCCGGTTTCGTCAAGCTCAATCCAGGACGAAACAAGTAAACAGTCCGGAACTGTCGAATGGGTACCGGCAAGGGAGTGGTATCGTGTCACTGCTATCGAGGGAGGGAGATCCGCGTAGACTCCCTTGCCATCATGCTTCAGAACAGAAGTCTTACCGTGGAGGATCTCACCCGTGACATCGACCTTGCCTCCGAAAGACTGGATGATACACTGCTGACCCATGCAGACACCAAACACAGGGATCTTCCCCGCGAAGTATTGTATAGCCGCATTGCTAATCCCGGCATCTTTCTCGGGATGTCCGGGTCCGGGACTGATCACCAACTGAGTGGGCTTCTTCGCAATCAGTTCCTCAAGAGTGATCTGATCATTGCGAACCACCGTGACTTTTGCACCTTCCAGAACCAGGTATTGGTATACGTTCCAAGTAAAAGAATCGTAATTGTCGATCAAGACGAGATTGGACGCGTTGTCAAGCTGCGCGGCCTTGGTGGGATGGCGGGGTGAATAGTCGACTAGACCGGAGTTGGACATGATCGCGGTGTTGCAATTATAGTAGCAGAGATGCAGACACCAGAGAAGGACCGACAGGAGGGGAAGAGAAGGGGCAGTTGGCTATAAAATGCCTTCACTTCGGGTCGGGTCCCTGAGGAGAAGTAACACTGCTCTGAGTCAGATTGCAGCTTCGCGACGAAGACTTCCTCGTCCGTATTCGGGCTGCCGACGATGTTCGGGTAGCTTGCCGAAACGGGACGTCCTGGCAAAAGAGCCAAACACCAAAATTTCGTGAGCGCTGCGGGAGGCTAAACCCGGATAGGAAGTCATTGTTGACCTCCAAAGCTCACGGCTCAAGATCCAGCTCCAGCTCCAGCTTCCAGTTGTCCAACTGTCTCTTCGTGCTCGTCGCACACTCTGTACGGGGCTGATCCCTCGTATAATGATATAGTGCTGCTGCCAATGGCTCCGGCTCCGGAAGCCTTCTTCCCGTCCCTAGACAAGTGTTTCTCTGGGGACGCGCAACTTCTGTACGGCTCAACCTCTTGAGGCACGAAGGAACAAAGCTAATAGAATCCAGATCATGGAAAAGGGCTTACCTACATTTGTGCGACTCTGAAACAGGCTCAGGAGATGCGACTGGCCTATACCAGTTTCTGTCGCACCCGGAGAGCACACGTTGTCTCTCCCAAAGTCTGAATCCCTTCGCTCCTCCCTCCGCAAAATCTAAATCCGAATTCGACTCAAAAACTGCCGCTATCCATGTCAACACATCGCCACAGGCTCCCTACGACTTATCTGAGATCAAAGCGGATGCGTTATGGTTGAGCCAGAAGGCTAAGATCGACGAGGTGACAGCATTGCGGATCACGATCCTCGAATGGCAGAGTCGACCAGCAACGAGATTACTAGCTGGGTTTTCAGAGGAGGAGTCGACAAGCTTACAAGATGCGGCAGGTGTCGATAGTTTCCGGGCGTCGCTAGCTGGGCTTCCTATGGTGCAGATTGCCAAACGGACCGCTGACAGGGGAGATGGAAGGTCGGGCTTTGCTACGGAGGAGAGTAGACGTCACCGCTTGCGTCTTCTTTACCTTTCAGAAAAGAACCACATATTGAGGGTGTCTCGGAAGTTGCTGGCTTTGTCACTGTCTGGTCGCAGACCAAACCAACCGATAGCAGCGGGCGAAGAAGGAAACGCGAGAAATACTGCAAAGGACGCCAAACTCCGCGAGCTAGGAGCGACGATCTTTAAAGACAAATTTGAGGATGCAGGCAGAAACAAGTTTCTCAGCGAATGTGTCGCTGCTATCCGGTCTCGACTTTCTGATTTTGATGGTGAAGGAGGCTGGTTAGGAGCTGTTGAATCTGATCAAGAGTGTGAAGACGCATGGCGGACAATGCTCATTGATGAGATTGTCCACATAACGCAGATCCTATTTCTCCAGCTTCGATCCTCCAATACTATTCCAACAGCTGAGCTCGTTCTCTCTTGGCTCCGCCTTATGGGAGACTACGGATTTCTGGAGTCCGTTAGAGTGGTAAGTACTGTTTGCACTTGTGCGTTGTGACTCTGATCCTGTCCTAACAGCTCTATTAGCCATGCGAAGAACCGATCTCTGTATTACTACCCCTCCAAGCCTTTGTCTCCTTGACAACTCTCGCTTTCCTTAAGCTTTCAGTTTCAATCCCGTTCATTATCGACCACGCCCAATCTCAGGATGGCCCATCAGCTGGATCGGCATACTTTCTCTCGCGAGAGCACATCTCCGAAATAAATGAGACATTCCTCAATTCCGCAAACATGGGGCTCATGACTGCGAGTCCGGCCGTGTTCGCTTGGGGGCTGATCATGTACACTATGCGAGAAATAGCACTTGCAGCAAGGGAACGACGAGAACTCGAACAATTCCACAGCGCAGTTGATTCGTTTCAATCAAACACTCCTGCTGCCTCTCCTGGCCGTGGGTCAGAACAATCACTGTACGAGGACTTGTTGGATAGTGCGGGGAGCCTGAGATATGGTGACGAGGCTGTGACAATACTCACGGCAGGTGCAATTGACAGGGGGCGTGTCTTTGACGCCATAATTGCATTAGCAACGAAGGTCAGTTCAATGTCAGCTGTGGACGACAGTCTGATTGATCGGTGGATACGTGAGGCTCTCTTGGACCTTGTCCGCGTTAGCACCGAGTTCCTTGACTACATGCCAGAAATAGTGGAATCTGTCCTGGCTATCCTGACAGGCAGCCCCGCTGACTCTCCATGGACATCACATGGTGTGAAGAGTCACGCTAGCGAGCCAAGGTCTGTTTTCTATGAGGACCATGTCCTCATGGACAGAATATTTAGGGTAGCCCAGTCTCGATTTCCGTACGAAACAGTGCCATTTCTGAAAATCTGTCGCGCCCTGACTAGCAAAGAGCTGGTGACCGAAGATGGCCTTCCTGCAATTCTCAGCGAACTAGAGACCATGGATACTTTCACCCAGGTCGTTCCTCAAGATTTCCAAGGCTATGAGACCACGCGGGAAGACGAAAACGCAAACTTCGTGTCTCTTGTCGAACCGCTTTCTATGATCGAATCTGCACAGCGGAAACAGAGATCTATTCACAATCCAGAAAATGCCCTGATTGTGACTTCTTCGTCTCAAGTACCTACTGCTACGACGGGCCAAGTGGTGTCGGAAGTTGGTCCTCCAGTGATCATGTGGCAGCATCAGTACTCCTGTTTGAGCTTCATCGGGAGCTGGCTTGAGGATCGGGCGGAGAACGGTGGCCTTCCAGGTCAGTCTGAAGATTCGATCGCGGAAGCCATCGGGTTATTGGCTGATCTTATATCATCCGCTGGGGCCCGTCCTGCGCAAGGTGCTGAAGGCTCAAGCGCAAAGAGGATTCTGGAGATGGCAAGCGACGGTTTGGCCCGCCAAGGGGATATCATCTCCGTCATACTCGACATCCTCGAGCAAGATCTACAAAATATCAGCTTCAAACCCGGCTCTCAAGGATCATTGGAGTCCACAGTCGCATGTCTACAGTTCCTTCGCGCGCTCGTTCCCATTCTGCCTAGTCGGGTGTGGCCGTTCCTATCGCGGAGCAGCTTTCTCGGTTCTGACGGTAAAGGGGGCGTCATGACTGCCGTCATTTCGGCAGTTGAAGTCACTTCTGGTGAATACCCCTTCCTGATCAATTGCGTCCGTCTTTTAGATGCTATTGTGGAAGATGTGGCTTCGCGTTCTGCTATTCGAAGGGCCTCGCAACGTGGCTCGTCACGGTTGAGTAATGCGATGGATTGGAGTGCAGGCGTACCATCCCACACAATGAGCGATGTATTGTTGACCTTCATCCGGACTATGATCGACGTTTACAATAGCAACGCAAACTGGAGGTTCAATAACCCTGAGGACCGCTTGGAGGTCAATACGCTCCTTGCGAGTACCTTCGAAAAGGTCCTCTACTACGCCTATGGTGCGGGTGACAGCATGAAGCTAGAATCAAAGGTTACCAGCGTATTTTCCACGACTGCGCCATACGTCCTTGACGTCCTTCGGCCAGGTTCGAAAGAAGAGCTTCCCTTCAACCCTGTTCTGCGAATTATCCTTGACGGTCTCAACACACCTATTTCCACCATCTATCTCCGCCCGTTAACTGTTATCGAAAGGCAGCTGAAGTCCACCCTAAAGCTCGCTATCAAGTTAGTACAAGCCGCGCAGCTTATTGGATCTCCTGTGTCTCTATTAGAGGACCAGTTGTTCAAGGCTGCGCCTGTACTCGTCAAACTATACGGCCTCCACGATAGCTATCGTCTCCTGATCATCTCGCTACTTGAGCTTCTTGTTTCTAAGGCTGCTTCCGACCCGGATAATGAACCGCCCTCGTTACTGGGCCATCTTGGCGCTGAATCGACCTGCCTCTTCCTTGATATGCTAGCACAGTTTGATCAGCCTCTGAATGACAATTCTCTACTCGTCGCGATTTGGCAACTGCTATCGACATTCGTTAGCAAACGCCAGCAGTGGCTTGCGATTTATTTGCTTACCGGGTCTTCGCCCCGAGAATCATTGAAGCAGAAAGATGGAAAGAACAAGGCACCTGCTATGAGAGCGACGCCTTTCTTTCAACTAGCGCTTGATACCCTGTCAAATATCGACCAAGTTGATCCGCAGATAGCGTTGTCTATGCTAGAGTTTGTTTCACAGTCCCAGGAGCATTGGCCTTGGGCAACGCCGGAGCTGAAGAAACATCCCAATTTCTTCAACAGCATCATCCAATATGTGGCAAAATTGAAGTTGGGAAACCTTGCTTCACATGAGCAGATATTCGCGACGAGAATTGCTGCCGTGACGGCTGACCTCTGCACTGTTTATCTACACTCAGCGAAGGAGGCCAGAGACATGGCGTTCTTCAAAACTTTGATCCCATTAATCACCTGGTTCGCCAACAACGCCGTCGAAGTGCCTGGTTACAACGCCTCGCTGCACGCTAACCTCAGGAAGAACTTCGAGATGAAGTACACCGGATGCAAGTTGCTTGACTTTAAGAGAACATCGCTCGAGCCACGTTTGCTTGGCAGCGAATACTACTATGACATGAGCCTAGGTGAAAAGCTTCTTTCCTATGATTTCGCTTGGACCGGCTCCCGGAATCAAGGGTTTGCTGAAGAGTTCGAACGTGCCAATCTGAATTTGTCACTGGTGGAAGCTCAAGTGGTTCGTACACCCTCCCCGTGCCTGTTGCATATTGCCTGTTGCATATCTAACCCATCACAGAGCCTCCTTCATAGCTGGAAATTCTTTGCTGTTGAGCATTGTGCGGATTTCTCCCCCGACAAAGAAGTCCAGAAGTCTATGGCGTTGGTTGTCAAGAACTGTCTTCTCGCGAATACCGCAAGCGTGCCACAGGAAGCTGTTTTTGATCGATTGCAGCAGACTCGAGTTGACTTTGCCCAGGCTTTACTTCAACGACTTGTTGAGATTCAGTCCAAGGGTGCCGAAGTCTTCGGACTGCTCAGTATCGTCTGGGAGGCTATGCGCGCCCGCGGTGGAACGTATGAGAATGCCATGGCCAATGATGATAACGAGTATTACCGGTCGCTTCTGAATGTCCTCTTTTTATCTCTCCAGTTCCATCTCGATGGGCCTTCTCGGGCAGAGCCTGAGGTTGTCGGGAAGAAACCCAAATTTTCATCGGATACGTCGATAGTACTCGAGATCGTCAAGGTCGTCGTGGCGCAAGGATTCCGCACTTTAACCACGTATTTGCATGACGATCCACAGAAATGCTCTCCCCGAGACTTTGCTATATTAACGGCAATACTGCAGACATGTCTTCAAGTGAAGCATGTGGACCGGTTATACGAACAAATCGCATTCCACATCGAAGACAATGATACGGCCCGTTACGCTCTGACATTGTTTTCATGGTCAGATCAAATCACCATTGAAGGCGACCCCATCTACGGAGAGCTCAGTATCTTGTTCCTACTTGAATTGTCGACCGTCCCAATGCTAGCTGAACATCTCGCAGTTGAAGCTGCCCTCATGAAGCTCGCTACGTGCCGATTGACCAACGTCCTACAGCAGTCTAAGGGCTGTGGCCCCTTCGATCCAATTCCCAGACTGTACTCCATTTGGAGTGGCGGCATCCTTCCTCTATGCATCAATCTGCTTTACCATGTGATGCGCGCCGCACCCGAGGTGGCGGCGTTTCTCAATCAATTTGGAGGCCAGCTTAACAGAGCGTCTGAATGCTTCGCGGGTACCCACGCGGGCGTGTCGACGACTCAGCAGGCGGGTCGAATCTGCTTGAGCATGGCATCTGAAGCATACTCTCTGGCCCTGATTTCGTTCATCCTCGAGAGGTTCCGCGAGGCTGGGCCCAGTGCCGGGGTAGACATCCAGACCATTCAAGAGCTGAAGTGGGACAAGGGACGCGTCAAGGAGGACATCGAGGAACTGCTCGGACGCAGGCAGACTCTCCGTGTCCGAATCGTCGCAACTAGCGAGAAGGAGCTCGAGCTGGCGAGGCAAAAGCCACTGAACGCAGCAACATCTGGTGCAGAAGACCGTTTGGAGGAAAGGATCGTCAACGAACTTACTGCAGCACTGGTGTGTCTTGGTGGCGAAGTCGAGTAGTTGCCATTATCTTCATGTTTTTTCCACATGTCATTTTTTGGCGTTCCTCTCATGAGTCTTTGTGCCATGTATTCCCTTTAAAATAGGCCGGGGGGGAGGAGTCACTTTGCGCAATGGAAGTCGTATCTAGTTTCATGTCCTGCGTCAATCAAAGTAGGAACGCTTCTGATGATAAAAGAAAGAGACCTGATTTTTTGGTCCTCGATAGTCTAACTGTGTCTTCCAAATGCTGAATGCTACTAGTTAGCGTTCTCCAGAATGGTCTGCAGGATAGATCTCGTATATGCAAGGTCAGGCAAAGAGACTCGACAAAGTTTAGAGAGTAACTAGTGATATCCATTTCTCATGAGAATTTTCAATATCTTGTCATCGCATTTCAGTAACATACGAGCATGGCAAAGTTCCAACTCGGCATTTATACGCGGTAGTGTGGTGATAATCAATGGAGAAATGATCCTCCACAAATCAGATAACGGAACTCGTATTTGATCATCCTATCATCCTCGGATGTAGCCGTGCTCACCGACTCGAGTCCGACATCCACCCGTCGGGCGAATTCAATCTTATCCCGATCTCAGCATCCGTCCGATCTTCCTATTTGCCCGGTCAGTTGCATTTTCCCCTTGTTGCCACTATTCTGTTGAGAAATTTGAAATCTGATAGCTTGTTTTCTTTTTCGCTCAAGATCGTCGATTTCGGCTAACGATGCATGCAAAGCGAATCTGGCACTGTTGTGAAGTAGTGCCACGCTGAGGAATGTTCCTTCCAACGAACATACTGGCTACTGCAGAACTACTGCAGGGCTTACATAACTTGTGCCTGGTTTTTGGGGCCAGTTTTACGTACGTAGTAGTAGTTCGCCCCTGCTCAGCGCTTCACTGCGGATGCTTGATGACAGCTTGAAGTGTTTGTCTCTGGGAGTAGCAGGGTAATTCTTGATCTCTATATCAAGCAGCAAGTCGTCCGTCCCATTCACCCCTCCCAGGATGCACCCGCGCTTCGTTTTAAAGCCCAATTATGGAATGGTGAGATAGCAACGCAGAGCAGATAGATCTACCGTACTTGGTTAGAATCAGCCCTGTCTTCTGTGGCGCAAGGACCCGCCACACCGGGCTGGTTAGCGCTTCAGACGCCCGGAGGGTGTGTCGGCAGCAACAAGGAGTCGGAAACATCCAAAGGCCGTACTCGGTATTCGCGGCCCCCTTCGCCTAAAACCGAGAAGGAAGCGCCATTGCGAAGTCAAGACACAGCTGAACGGGAGTGCTTTGATGCACCGCCACTGGCAGTTATTGGTTAGTCTCACCGGGGCTGCACATGCTCCAGAACCAGAATCGAAAGGAACTAAAATGATCGACTGTCGCTTGATCAGAAACATGGGGGGACTAGATTCGTGTCCGTTGACCCCCTTCAAGCTTCATTGGTCTTTGATCGAGTATCCTATCCCGGGCTGAGCTGAAAATCGTTCGTAAGGCAGTACTGCCTCCTTCACGCTATTATGTCTTGTTTTATTCGTGCTGCTCTGCACCGTCTCCGCAGCTTTAACAGAGCCCCCACCTGAGCGTGTGGTCCGGTCCTGAGAAGGTTCGCCCGTCCTATATCGCAAGTGTGCCTGTGGTAGTCGTATCAACGGACGTAGCCCTAGTCAAGGTAAGAGTATGTATTGAATATTTCGAGTCTTCGTTTGGTGTTATCACGGCTCTTATAGGCACTTCTGCCATGAGCTGCAAGTTAGCCTCATCGGAATACAATATATTAGAGATCGTTATGCCCACCGTCTGGTTCACATCACAGTTAAAGTTAACTCTAACCGGGGAACCCGGCTACCAACAGAATATGTCGCTGGGCTGCATGGAGATCTCTCCAGTCGATTGGTTAAAGCATGTGGCGTTTCTCATCGAGAGCTGAAAATTCATGAGAGATCCGGTCCCTCGGTGCCTGGTGTACAGGATGTCATCATCTCGCCGCAGCATAATTTTCACGCAGACAAGATCTATGTAGATCTTATTGTGGATCTGGATCCCACTCTTCAGGCCAAACCGTAGCAGCCTATTTGTCTTAAGCATGCTCTTGTTTTAGTCGAATGTTACGAGGCGGCATCTCCACCACATTCTCAGTTGACTTCGAGCCCAGTCTTGAGGACCCACGACGCTGGATGGAGCTCTGTCTATCTTTTGTTTCGTTTCTTCCAGTACACGCGGATTAGTACAAACTGAAGCTGATCTCATGTCAGTGTCCATGGAACAGATGCGGCCTAAAATCACATTTTCGCCCCTCCCGCTGTGTCAGGTATATATCGGCTGCCCCCAAAGAGGCCTCCGCAAATTTCCTATTTGTATGTACATTATCATTGAGATTATGAGACCACAGAGGGCTAGCTTCTTCATTGTCTTAGCATAGCCGACGAAGGAGGTGGCTTGGCTGAGCAAGACACATGCCAGCAACTCCAGATCCGCGTTCGATCCTTCGGATAGCCTAAAACGTGGCATGGGCTCTTCTTGATTGGATTTCACTCATTGTTTCTAAGAATGGTCATCATTTTATCATGCATTTCATATCCTGCTGTTCTCGCGTCTACCTGCATCATACTTTCCTCAGAACTTAAGACGACGTCGAGGATCCCATTTTCCGGTTTTTGAGGACATGAGCAACGAATCGACGACTCAAGCTGAACCCACCAAGGAAGTAATCAGTGAGAGCGATCAAACTGGTGGTCCCAGCACTGCAGTCGAAATATCAACCCCAACTTCAAGCCCCCTACTATCAGCTTGCGATATACTCCAACCGCTGTCTCAGATGACGGGTATTCCGAGCAGCGGGGACGTTGCTGCTCTTGCGCGAGAAATGAAAGAGGAACAATATGCTAGTGAAAAGAACCCAGCCGGGACAGATCAAGGCGGACCGCAGAACTCTGCATCAGACGCAAGTAGTCAAATGTGCGCTGCAGGAGATCACGCAGGAGTTGGTACAGCAGAGAAGGCGGAGCAGAATGCATCCAGCGTCGCAGTTTCTTCCCCTGGCTCGTCAACAGAATCGACTGGACGAACATCCACCCAAACGAATGACTCGGACATAGAGAACCAACAATCAATCCAGAAACAGAGCGAGACGGTGCAGCTTGTGCGTGAAGTCGACTCTGATGGCGAACGAACATTTGTACGACGGATTGTTGAATACCGCTAAGGCCAGCGATTCTTCCTGATGGCGTTTCGAGTTCCATTATTCTGGCGTTTTCACTGCTGGATTATTTCGGTTCATGATTTGATACCTCTATTTTTACGAACGTCACGTCCGCTTGATGAAGCTCTTTCATACTTTCGCCTTCGTTTGTGTCCGGTCATACGAATCTCTTTTTCTCGGAGCTGATCTGTACGGTGGCATTTTTATCCTATTCTTATTCCATATTTTTGTCAGAAACTGTTTCCAACGATATTATGGTGGATTTCTTGGTGCAAACCTGTTATGCGGCGCGCTATCACGACTGTATCCACTAGCTGTGAGGAGAGGCAAGGTATAATGACATCGTTATCGTCCCTGTCTCATTAGATTCCTCAAATATATGTTTTATTTAATGAGAGATCGTCTATGCCAATTTAGTATCGATGAATCTCTCTCGCGAGATATTCGAGTTCTAATCGAAGGATCGCAACTTACGTTGTAGTTAACTAGTTACTGAGGAAAGAGCACCCTGCTGAGTCATCACCAATCATGACATCTTCAGTCCCGCCGCGGAGCTTCCCACGTGTCTACCATATCAACTCAGCTGCGATCCTTTCTACAAGAGACGTATAACACGCATAATTTACTCTTACACGGAGCACAGGCCGTGCATACTGGCTCTAACTGGGCTCAGGTCTATCTAGAAACAAGAGACACAACACCACGATGACACGCACGATATACCGGCCAGTCGCCGCGGAGGAATCCGACCTGGCGGTCCTGAACCTGTCACGACTGCTTTCGCGTCTGGAGCATAATTTGCTTTCGCCATCTGCAGACCTCAAGCCATTGAGGCAATCGGAATTCCACAGGGCACGAGTCGGTGCGGTGAGTTGCAGGAATTCCCTGTCCCAGCTCTCTCTTGAATTTATGTCTATACTGGCAGCTGGAACTGTGCCGGCTAACGAACGCTCTACCACAGAACCTCGAATACGCCCGTTCACTGCTCGTGCAAATCGAACGCTCCCTTCCTAAAATCAAGCCCGTCGATCGACGACACAGCATACAAACAGACATCACCCGGAAACGACAGACGCTGAAGCTGCTCAAAGACCGACTAGATGCGATTAGCGTAGACGCGGAGATGCTCGGGGCAGAGGGTGATGAGGAAGACATCGACACCGGTATCTCATCTGAGGAAGGGGATGAGGACTTGCTCGCCACACCCGGAGAGAGCGCTGAGGAAGAGAACGGGGTCAAGAATGAGGTTCCCTTGGTGGAAGGGGTATCACAACGGTACATCGAAGAAGAAGGGTTACGAGCACCGATTGAAGATGTGTCTGTTCCTGCTACGACTACAGATGCAGCGCTGCGAAATAGACAGAATCGCCAACCATCTACTTCATTATCAACGGCTGCTGCTGCCACTGGGACAACAACCGGCTCCTCCGTTCCTACTGCCTCCCCTTCCCTCCCCAAGACGCAAGCCACCGAATCGACCCTAGACTCGCATCGCGAGGAACAAGAGAATTTGACCGATTCTCTCCTCTCTCTGGCTACCCAGCTGCGGGAGTCCTCGCAGTCCTTCCAGACGTCCCTCGAGGCCGAAAAGTCCGTGCTGGCACGGGCTGTCGAGGGCCTGGATCGGAATATCACTGGCATGGACGCCGCCGGCCGTCGCATGGGGCTGCTGCGACGGATGAGTGAGGGCAAAGGCTGGTGGGGACGCGTGCTAATGTACGTGTGGATATTCGGACTATGGCTCGTGGCAGTGGGGATTGTATTTTTGGGACCGAAACTGCGATTCTAAAACATATTGGATCAGACGACCTTGTCCTTGTCTTGTGTCTTCGGTATCACTTCACCCGTTATGTTATGCATCCGGGAGGCGTTTCTGTTGTTTGACTCTCGATATCGTACTTCCGTTCATAGCCAGTTGCTTTTAAAGATACCTACCATGCGATATGCAATACGACCAATATCCCATATCAATTACGCGGAGGATTGTTTCTACAATTGCCGGACAAACACTGACAAGTCAAGTAACGTAAATGAAGATACTCCACATTCCTGTAAAAGCCTGACTAAACAGAATGACCGACATGGCATGGACACGTGAACAAGAAACAAAGGACGCCTGTACAAGAGATTATTTCCAAGGCATCCTCTCATTGTCTTCCCCACCATGTCACTCTTAATATGTCGCTCATTTGCTTCTAACCGAGAATAGACCAGGGACGAAAAAAAGAAAATGAGTTTTGACGTACGGTTACACACATGATTCTGACTGAGCACGAGGGGGACGGGGATATCCAGCTTGCAAATAAACACATGAAATCAGAAAAAGTGACGCAAAGAGAGATTTGAACAAGACAGGAATTGAAAAGAAAATAAAAATGGTATGGAGAAGATAAGAATAAACTGGGGCTATGGGGTAAATGAGCACACAAGAAATTTTAGACGTGAAACTCCGGCATCCACTGGCATCCCCGGAGCTCATGGTGAAACATAAATCCCTCCGCCATAGTCATGTGATGATGCCTGAACTGGTGTTGACAGTGTGCGACAAAAACCGGCCAGATCTCGTCTCGAGCGCAAATCACGGGAAATGTCTCAACGCCAGTATTTTAAACAGAACAAGGAAATGACAAGTGAGGTATGGTATGAGAAACAGGAGAATAGGAGAGATGGCGACAGTGATATCAAATTATAAGGCCGCGTATGCGTGGGGCCTAATCTGCGACATATCCTCACCGAGCCAAGCTTCTTCAACGGTCATTAGATCAGACCACAGAGTCTGAGGTTTTCTTGGATGATGATATCTAGACACGTCCGTTAGCATCGTTGCTCCCCAAAGGTGTTGATATATTCCAAATACGTACCATTGACTGCAGCCATGACGAACCGGATCTGCGTCGTATCCGTGGCACAGGTGAAGTGAGTGTAGATCTGCTTCTGCTCCGCCTGGTTCAGAGAGACGAATCGGTTGAGGATGTAATCACAAGCGGCGGCGTAGTCGGCACCACCCTCATAGTCGGGGAAGTAGTTCTTCATGGGGCTGATAGGAAGCTTCTCCTTAAAGCGATCGATCTTGTTCAGGAAGAGAATGATCGATGTCTTGATGAACCATCTCGAGTTGCAGATGGAGTCGAACAGGGTGAGGGCCTCCTGCATACGGTTGACGGTCTCATCTTCGAAAAGGAGCTGGTCGTACTCGGAGATGGCGACGAGGAAGAGAATGGTGGTGACGTTCTCGAAGCAGTGGATCCACTTCTTACGTTCAGATCGCTGACCACCAACGTCGAACATACGGTAGGTCAGGTCGCCAATGATGAATGTAGTCTCGGTGATACCGGTGGTCTTGACACGGGAGCGGAGCACGTCCTGGTCATCGGGCATGTAGTCAGGCTGAGCGATGCGGTCAATGGAGTCAAAGTAGCTACGAAGCGGTCAGTTATTGTTTCCCCCGGCTACAGGAGCGCAAGTCTTTGGGAAGAGATCACATACTACTTGGCCGAGTCGTTGAGCTGGTACTCGCGAGACCGCTTGAAGCACTCCTGGACGCCAGCGTCCTGCCAGAGGGCTTTGATGGCCGCGCCAACCTCAGGTGGTAGGCTGTCACCTTCGATCTGAGCGGGTTGCATGAAGATAGTCTGAACGTGGTACTCAGCGCGCTGGTCCTCCAGAGGAAGCTCCAGGGACTCCATGGCCTCCAGAATCACCCGCATCGACTGGACCGTGTTGCTGAAGATAATCTCCTTGAATGACTCCCTCTCATCCCGTGAGTAGCCACCCTCGTGGATGAGCTTCATCTGCTTCAAGATGGTCGATTTACCCGACTCTCCCGCACCTAGAAACCGTCGTCAGAGACCATTCGATCGATCGACCCTTTTGTGTCCATCACTGGTATCGACCGGGAGACCTACCGAGCAGCAGCATCTTGATCTCGTTCCGCTGCATCATCTTATCCCGCTTCAACTGGTTTTCGATCTCCTCGTTGCGGGCCTTGCCCTCCTTATCCTCTGTGCTCATTCCGCAACCCATCTTGACTGATTCGTTTCAAGTCGTCTCAGAAAACACTCGTAGAAGATTAAGTCTCGCTGGTGGAGAGTTTATTTCGATGGGCGTCGACGACGGTCGGTTCGACGAATAGCTGAGGAACAGAAACAGGCAGGGTTAGTGACAGCGATCTCCAGAAAGGAAGACAACAGCGATGAAACAACGCCAATGTTCAACGTTGTACAGGGGAATGGCCGCTGAGAAAGCAGATTGTTCCGTTTCGGGAAGGGTGCAGGACGCAAGGAGGCCGGGCCAACGACTGCGCGACACGGCTTTTCTGCTCCTGAGTCGAACCGTTGCGGTCTCTTTTGAGGTCTGTAAAGACCAGAGGAAAGGGACAGGAACCAGATTGGAGGGGGTGTGGCGATAGACGTTTTCCAGAAGACGGGTACTTACATTCCTGTCCTGGTCTCGAGAAACGCAGCAACCGGCCAGAAGCGCAATGAGTGAATTGGGGGCGATTATTCCAAGTTCCCAGGGGGGGGG